>OY756435.1:4518969-4916469 GCA_963576905.1 Mystacides longicornis | reverse complement strand
ATGGTTGAGTGCTTTATACACCAAAAGACATGCTTTAAATTCTACCCTTTCAGGACTTTTAAGCCAGTGAAGAGACTGCAGTGTAGGTGAGATGTGTTCGGAGGTATGAATATTATAAACGTAACGACCGATGTATGCAGATAGTTAGGTAGGTACGTACTTATTAATGTTTGCATTTTTTCCGTTCAAAAAATTGGGATATTGATAATAATATTGGTATGTATTATAAGTATGGCGTACTGTTTAAAAGTCATAAAATTGTGTAAATTTCCCCATAGGCCCATCCAGAGAGCCATGTCCGGCCTAATTAAATATGAGTTATGTGACTTTGGTGTCAGAGCTGTGCTGTAGCGAGGGATGTAAATAATGTACGGGACACGTGTTTGGGTTTTCGACAGGTGCTTTGGGAGTTTGCGAACAACTGAGTTAAGATAATTGGAATTATTTATTTCCTGGATACATAGATATTCATATACCTACCAAACACCCGCTGATGATGACAATACATCGGAAAATATACGCTGTTTCTCTGATCCAGAAAATAATAAATACCAAGATACTTATAAAGGTAATGAAAAATATTATAATCTTTCATAATATATGTAGGTGTTTTGAATATTTTTCCACCAGTCAACGGGTCCCGTTCGTAGAAATTTCTAGTGCAAAATCAAAAGAACATCTTCCTCTTTTACGAAATAAGATTCAAGGGCCCCACCTCGTGAAATAGCTCAATCTCTAATATAAATTAAAGTCGGGTTAGTGCGAACACTTATAACTCGAGATTGGCTCAACAGATTCTTCCGATGTGTGATTTATTGGATTCTTCTCCACTCCGGATAACAGAATAACTAATAAAAAGTCTGCAATATGGACGTTTTAGAATTAATATTTTAATGTTATTATTTATTTTAGTTAGTTTATTTCTGTTTCTGGAGGCGCACTGCACAATAAACGAGCCGTCTGGATAGGACCGAAGGGTCCACAGGCCAACGTCTGTCGAGAAAGCTACTATGATACAGATTAAATTACCACTGTAAATTTACAAAAACCGAATTTCAAACATTTCAAAAGAGGTTTAATTTACATCAAACCTTTATCTGAAACATAGACAATGTCACTTTTCAATCTTCAGTATGCTTTAGAAGTTTTTAGCGGTTTATCGACGTCTTTTTGTCGACATTATTTTACAAAATATGTCGAAAAGTATAAGACTTTGTATCGAAAATAATTTTAGATACCTACAAAGATGGTGCTTAAATTAGATGGTATCTTACTGTGAAAGAGTCAATTATTAAGTGAGCACAGATTCATTAAAAAGTATTTAGTGAGCACAGATTCATTAAAAAAAATTGAACCGCAAAGGATTCGAGCCAGGGATTTCTTGATTGATTAGATTTTGGCGCTTAATCAACTAGGCTATTGAGAAAGAAACCTAAGTAGCCTAACTGAATATTTAATATGCGGTCATTCCGAAAATTTTAGTATCCGAAGAGAGGTGGGAGTTCTCTCGTTCCAAATAGCCCAAATGGCAGTAAATCGCCCCCTTTGGCAACACTGAATTTGACAATAGACCGGATTAGCAAGGGCACCTCTGGTGGCACAAAATGGCAAAAAAACATCCCATTGATTACTATAGGTACCTAGCTAAAAGTTTTGCAGTAGGAATCTATCTATCTAATGACGTGTGTATTGTATTTCTCATATGTATGTATACCTACCTACCCTCTGTGATATGTTTATATGCACTTATAATACCTATATACTTATATAATATCTACCAGCTAAAATTATACAGTAAGTAGGTACATTGCTTCCCCGGTCACTATAAGAGGATTAGCTTTATTTCATAATTAACACTATCAACGTGACTTCAGGCGTACATAGACACCTACCTACCTTTACATATGTAGGTGTATCTATATGAAATACTGTATTGACTGTATGGTAGCAGATAGTCATAATTATTATTGTAAGTAGGTAGGTAGGTAATGTTGACTTTTTGGGGTTCAAGAGAATGTTACGCCCAATTTTTGAGCATTTTGTGTATCTTATAGCCACAGCAATTCAACTCAAATCTCACCTACACGTGGTGAGCCCTGTTATGTTGGTCCAGGCTGAAACAGAGGCACAAACGATCCCTGTGGATGTAAGGGGATGAATCTATAAACCCTCCCATCCATACTCATCTTCTCCTATCATTCCGGAAGGAGTGAACCTTTCAGCCCAAAACATCCCCAATCCAAGATTTCATTCGACCCATTCCACTATGTAGGTACCTTCGTTGAGAATTAAGGACGATTTGCCATTTCTGTTGTTCAATATTTCTTGCGGACAGGTTAGGGCGGATGTCCACAAGGGGACAAATTAAAACTTTTCTATACAAAGGTGTCAGTATAGCCGGTGAAACTTATTGCTTGAGGTATTTTTCCATTAGTCAACCGGTTCCGTCGAATCCGAGACAGGCCAAAGGAAGAAATTTCAAGTGAAAAACTTTGAACCGACTGGGAATCGAACCCGCGGGACCTCGTGATCTGAAGTCCACGCATATGTAACTAGGCTACCGATGTCGGGTGTGTTAGAGAGCACACATTCAGTTTCTTACTGCTTTATTTAAAAACTCTGATCAGTGGAAAACAAGAGTTCAGCGGTAGAAAATTTGCGATCAAGCCGTCGTGGAGGTAGTTTAACCCATATCGATTGATTGCGAGCTGATCTCTACAGATTTTAGTCCGCCATGTTGGATGTTTGGATGTCAACTGATATTGGTTTCGAGTGTACAACAACGCTTTCTGTAATAAATATACTACTGTTTTTACGTTGTTTTCCCGTCCGATTAGGTGCTCCCTTCATAATTTGGTCCATTTTGTTTTGGTTTATCATTTTGATAATAGAAATTTTAAACAAATAAAGCAGACATTGCATTCCCGTAATCATCGAGGTCTTACAACTATGATGCACCAACTAAATTTATGATAAATATAATGACGTTTTGAAGAAAATATTCAAAGAGTAGGTACTTTTAAAGTAGGTAGGTAGGTACAAATATTAAAAGTGAAGTGATAAAACATAAATTAGTTCATTTTGGCCAAAACATAAAGGTTTCATGTGAATTTATAAGGACTTACCAATATTTTGATAATATAAAATTAAAAATAAGGTCTGGCACCTATTCGAAATCATTCAAATCTGACATAGCGCACCTCGGTTGTAAGCACTCGCGTTGCTCGGCTACTATTTGTTTGTTTACAAAATTTTGTATGAAATGTCATCTTGATACTTACATAACAAACTCGGATAAAATATATTTTTATAAATCAAGTACAAACTGATCAGTGACTTATAAGTAATCTTACGATTAACGATTTTTTTATAAGTAAGACTGTTAATTATTATCAAAATAAATATATAGATTAAACAAAACTAATAACATTAACATCGCCTTTATGGCGGAAATTTTAAGTATGAAAAATATTTTCCGTAGTTAGGGTGGTTTCCTCATAAGTATGAAAAATATTTACGTGGGTTTATGGTGTTATACCTAACCTGGTTACAACTAATATTCATATCTAAAATGCGAGCTACGGACGTACTTTTCTATTTTATAAAGAAGGGATCTTGCTGATTATATTGTACACTGTACAGTTATGATAAAGAAAATATTTTCCGTAGTTAGGGTGGTTTCCTCATAAGTATGAAAAATATTTACGTGGGTTTATGGTGTTATACCTAACCTGGTTACAACTAATATTCATATCTAAAATGCGAGCTACGGACGTACTTTTCTATTTTATAAAGAAGGGATCTTGCTGATTATATTGTACACTGTACAGTTATGATAAAGAAAATATTTTCGCCGGTAGCTCCATCAATACTATTATTAGTCAACTTCATTATCTATAGGTATAATTATTATACTTAGTAATATCTATATCTACCTGTATAGCTATACCATCTATCTACACAATGGGTATATGAACAGATACATACATGCTGTATGCTTGATAGGTAGGTAGGTAAGTATACAGGGTGTCTACGTACGCATTCACCCATACAGGGTGCCATCTCACCCCTCTCAGTTGTACGTCCCCATCCCCACAACTGACTACCCTACATAAACACACAATTTATACAATGCTTAGACAGACACGGATTTGGGAATATAATAATTGTTTTCTATAATTCTTCTAATTATAATAATTCTTCTTCATGATACAGGACATACCTACCTAACTTTATCTTGTCTCATATATATAAAAATGGAGAGCTATTTCCCGATGTCATCGCATCACGCCTAAACGGCTGGACCGATTTCGCTAATTGTTTTTTTGTTGTGTAGGATTTTATCAGGAGAATGTCTTTTTAGAAGAAAAAAATTAAGAAAAATGCATGGAAAATTAGAAAATTAAAGAAAACTCTACGTAGACAACCTTATTAGTAGGTACTTTTTACCTTATAATTTATATTCCAATTTTGAAATTTTGATAGAAATTGTCAATTGGTGCGATTGACAGAATGCGGATGGAATATGGTTTAAAACAGATCGGTCGGAATTATATTGGTCAAATAACTAATTCATCCCCATACAAATTTGAATTCAATATTCATAGTTAGGAACACAGGACAACGTCTGTCGGGAAAGCTAGTTAATAATACCTAATTATTGTAAAAAAACACGATTTTATTTCACCAATCTATAGAACATGATTATCTTAGCCAATACTCTCAAGTACTTACAGCAAAAAGAAGTTATATGTGCCTTCTTTAGCTTCCGGTTTCCTAAAAAATAACGCGTTTCATAACAACAAAATGACACTTTATGTTAAAGTTCCGTTCTTGGGACTTATAGTCGACTTAAGTGTAGTTCAATCTTTTGCCGTCGGCATCCATACAAAAATTTCGTGGACTTTTCTCTGTCACAAAAATGAGCATTTGTATGCGGTGACACTGGACAAAAATTACTAAAATAGGGCGAAAAACATATCAAAACGGTAAGAATATTATTGTTTACAGTAGGCCTAGACAAATTGCATTTGGCGATCGACTACAAAGGAATTCTTCGACAAAGCAGGGTAGGAAGAAAATTAACTGCCCACTTTTTATATTTTTATATAAGTAGTGTCATTGTTTGGTTTAATTAATTGTTATGCACTAGTTTTATTACTTGTCTTTAGAAGTTGTTATTTCTCATAATAGGTCTTAGTGCACCACCCACCCTGCTAACAGCCACGTCTCTACGTTCGATTTCTCTTTCACAGTTTCCAACTGAACAGTGAACATAAAATACAATAGTCATTCATTTGCTCGAGACAATACGAATTATCATATAACGAATATAGGGAAAAGTTTTAATTTGAGAAAATATTATTTTTATTATTTTTTTTATTATTTATCAAAATATAAATTAAGAAGATACCAATGCGGCCCTCGCAACTTCAAAGCCGGGAGCGATGGTGGCGCAAAGAGATAGTGGTGTTTTCGCAAAACTTATAGGCAATCTCCCAGATGAGAATTGTGAGTTATAATACTGAGGAAAATTGTATTTTGCCCACATCTTTCTGAGCTCACACCCAGCTTACTGTGAACGCTTACTTAGCTACATACCTAGGTACTATTATTACCTACTCCTTACGTATTTAGAAATACTCGGTTTCTTTGCATACTAAACCTAGTTTTCTACCAACCAAGGTCTAAGGCAAATGGAATGAACTAAATTTCTCCCCAGTCAAACCTTTCTTCTGTAGCTTTTCAAGTTTCTTTTTCTGACCTTTCTTGAGGATGCGAAATACCTAATCCGTAGGGATTTTGTTGACCAAGCATTTTTACGCTTTTAGTTTCAGCTTCATATTACAATCAATCAATTGATTCTTCCTTTTTTACTCGACTAAGGGGCAAAAGAAGGCAACAAGAGATCGTAGTATATCGTGAGTAGTCACGGTAGTAAAGTATTTCACGATACACTTTGTATGGAAAACATGATTATGGAAGGAAAAACAGCGCTCTGATCGGTTAACTCATGTCATTCGGCACCCTTAACACTTGTTCCAGCCATGCCCATTTCCTCTCCACCACTGCATTGTTCGGTGATCGTGGGCTTGATCCCAGGTGCTGATCATCATTTCACGACACAAAATTAATAATGTAGCTTGCTGTGAATGAGTCAAAGTTGTGTTGACTTTGAGTGAGCACAGATTCATTTTATATAACCTATCTATGAAAATGCGATTTTCCTCTCTCTTTTCATTTATTTATTTTATTTCCCAAATTAAATAATAGGTATATTAGGTATCTAATACAATTATTACAAAATAGCTAAATAGATTTTTTGGGGATTTATTATCTCACTAGGCAGATGCCTGTGCCGAGATAATTCTTTTTTTAGAAATACTGGAACCAGTAAGTACTTACTAAAAATTTATAAGTAGGTATAGGAAATTTAGGGTATAGAAAAAAATTATAAGTATAGGAAATTTAATTTAGTAAATTTTGGCGAGTAATGCCTGCCCCGATAAACAGCTACCGATAACCATCGACGGTCACCAGGTCTCCCGGGTGGATAAATTTAAATACCCGGGAGCAACCATTACCACCTCTGGTGACCTCGGGGCTGAGCTCCCGATACGTATCGGTATGGCAAGTGGCGCCTTTAACAACATGACCAAGATTTGGAAAGCGTCGGCGTTTAGTGTCGAGACGAAATGTAAACTGTTTGATGCGTGTGTGTTGCCCATTCTCCTCTATGGGTGTGAGTCCTGGCACCTGACCAAAGCCCAGGCACAAAAAGTCTCAGCTTTTGAAATGAAGTGCCTAAGGAGAATTCTGGGTGTAAGATGGTACCACCGCATCACGAACGACGCTATACGCCGGCGCACCCAGCGTGAGCCCATCACCTCTACCATTGTGGGGAGGAGATGGACTTGGCTGGGACATGTGTTAAGGATGCCGAATGACAGTTGGCCGAGGAGAGCGCTGTTCTTCCTCCCATCAGGGTCCCGAAGACGAGGAAGACCCTCTCACACTGTGCTCCGCTCCTTCGAAGCAGAGCTGAGGGACATGGACATGGTGTGGGAGGAGGTCATAAACATTGCGCAAGATCGAGCGCAATGGAGAGCTCTTGTTGCCTCCCTATGCCCCTGAGTGGGGTGGAAAAGGGAGAATTGATTGATTGATTGATTGATCTATGAAAATGTGATATTCTTCTCTCTTTCATTTATTTATTTTATTTCCCAAATTAAATAATATAGGTATCTAATACAATTATTACAAAATAGCTAAATAGATTTTTTGGGGATTTATTATCTCACTAGGCAGATGCCTGTGCCGAGATAATGCCTTTTTTAGAAATACAGGAACCAGTAGGTACCTACTTACTAAAAATTTATAAGTATAGGAAATTTACATAGAAAATATTAGGTATGGAAACTATAGGTAAACAAACTAAACCTTATAGACTATTTTTGTACCTATCAATATTAACAGTTGCATAAATGAAATCTTTTATGGCATTGAATGTCATTCTTCGTAGGTATATTTTCACTAGCTGACCCGCCCGTCAACGTTCGGCCTAACCTAAAAAAATTATGTTGACTTATTTTATGAATAACCGTGGGGTTGCCGGCGAAGATTTTTCGAGCATAAGAGGCAGGAAATCGATAAATCAGATCAGGACCGTGAGGTTGACCACTTCACGTCCTTAAGTCTCAACTGGTCGGAAAAGTTAAAATGAGCCTCGAACGCCTTCAAGCGCAGTGGAGAGCTCTTGATGCCTCCCTATGTTCCCGAGTGGGGCTAAGGCCCCCGCATTGCTGGTTGGTTTGGGGGTGATTCGCGGCGGGCTTGATTTGTCCGGGGCCGGCTTTTGGGTTTGATTGCTTCGATCGAGCTAGGGGGTCGGTTTCGTGCGGGTCGGGTTTGCTGCGGATTGGTCTCCTCCGGGCTGGCTTGCGGTGTGCGGGGAGCCTTAAAGGGAGAATGTGTGTGTGTATTTCATGAATAAAATGCAGTTTACGTCATAAAAAACTTAATTACATTTGGCTCATAATTCGATGTGTCATAAGTTTGTAATCAAATAATACCTACCACTTGTAAAAAAATCTAAGAGATGTCGTTGTAGTAGGAAATAATTCACATATGAAACCTCTTACCATATTGTATAATATATCGTTGAAAGAATAGACCCTATTTAAACCAAATTTTACTGAATTATTATGGTAGGGGAGGGTGGGGAGAAAAGTGCCATTTTTCACTTTTAGTCAAATAACTTGAAAATACGACATGTAAAATTGATTTTCTTTTAATATATGCAGAGATGCATGATTCCTCTATGTTTTTCTGTAGAAAAGATTTTTCCAACTCCAAACACAAAAAAGATATTATGCATTTTTTTGACCCTTGTCGACTAGAACTTTTTACCCCACCAACGGGGTGAAAAGTTCCGGGGTACGGGGTCGAAAGTTCCAACAAGGATAATTCATACACAATATATTTGTTAACAAAATTAAGGGACTTTATTAATAGAAAAAACAATGATTGGAAAGTACCTACAAAATTTTAATAAAAAAAATAATAATGTTGAAGTTAGTCTTCGTCTGAATCACAATTATTACAAACAAAACTTGATAACCTTTGTGAAATACATTTATCATGAATCCAGTTTTTACATGTAATGCATTTCACCCACTCTTATCCAGGTACACTTTCTGCATAAGATTCGCAGCATATTAAGTAAAAATATTTTTCATCATTTGAACTCGAAGAAAATTAATGTGTTCTAGGACGTCACTTTTTACCCCACCCCTACCTATCAATAAAAACATATCACATTTATTATTTAATACAAACAATTAACATGTTTAGCAATGAGCATTTCAAAAAGAACAAAAATAATTAGGAAATAATCCAGACTTCAACGACTTATCTCAATACGTATGTTCACCACTCAAAAAAGAACTCAAACGAAAAAAAATAGTTTTGAGGCGAAAAAAAATCAAATGATACTCACAACCGCTACGACTGTCACACGCCGACTTCATTTGTACACACATGTCGTAGAGCGTTTAGCTACCAATAGATATTACCTACGTAGTTGTAAAATTCTGCTTTGTCAGAAATATGATAGTTGGCACTTTTTACCCACGGCACTTTTCACCCCACCCAACCCTACCTACGATAATATTCTACATCTATTTGTGATTATATAAATAACATATATTTAATTATTTCATTTGAAAGTCAGAAAAAGTATAAAATAATATCGATATAGCTAGGTACCTACCTATAGGTATAATATATATACTTAGGTACCTACTTAGATACTCAAAAATATTATTAGGTATATTAATATTTTGGTGAGACTTAGTGAGACCTACTAGTAGGTAGGAATATATCACGCGGAGTGACACGATAATTTAAAATAAAAAAAAACTTTCCAAATTTACTCCCCGCAATAATCGTTAGAGTCTACGACCCTCATAAATACCGGGGTTCTTATTTATTCGTTTAGGTCCCAAGTTGTGATAAAATTTTTGGATTACTTTTGAATTTATCGTCCTACGTATAATGCCCGGCGCTCTATATTATCTACCTATCTATCTACGTACCGATATACACCCGCTAAAAATAAAGGCACCTACAGAATAACGAATATGTAACAACTACATAATGACTAACAATTCATTACTGATGTTCGTTTTTAAATGGAACTAACCACTACGAGCTTACGACTGTCTTCTACTGTTATTTCGAAGGCTGGCTTAGTGTGAACACTCTACGTTAACAACGTTCGCCAGTAGGTGTTAATGTTTGTCTCCGAAACTACCTACTCATCATGAAAATTCTCGGCATGTAACATGTCGAAAAATCTCATGTATATAACAAGTAGATATTCAATCATTAATGAGATATAGAGATAAAAGTCGGAAATTAGTGAGAAAAAGAGAGCAACCGAATATAAAGACTGCGGCTGCTGTCATGTATGTATTTGGCGCCAGGATATGAACATATCCATTTTCTTAATGTCTCATATTTATTGCCTATTGGCTTTGTTGGTTGGTACACAACATTCTTATTATGTCTAGATTCTTGTGACCATTTGTCAGGACTAGCTTTTTAACGAATATGTATCAACTAATGACTCTAACAAATCATTACAGATTTTTTATGTTGACTAGGTACTTATGTTGTTACTGTAATGACAAAATCATTGTTGCAAATTTCAAAGTCATCTACCGTTCCCTAGGAAGCATTTGCATTGGATTTTAGGAGCTGCCATTTTGGTTTTGAGTAGCTTGAAAGCGTTTCCATTCCTGACACTATTTCACGAGGGGTGCGTGATCGAACCCCGAATTTTAAATTAAATTTCCTAGTCTAATTTAAACATGAAATAAAGTAACCATCCCTTATAAAATTAAACGTATTAAATCATTCCAATGTATAACTTACTAATCTGCATTAGATATAGGTCCGCATTAAAAAAAATGAAACACAAGAGATGAGAAAGAATAGAAGACAGAGGCGTAGCTAGGATGAGGCAACGGGGTGCTGATACCCCAAGATATTTAAGTTGTAGTTATCTAGTGACCAAGATACAGCTAACACGAATAAAATTTTCCTTTTAAAATCGAACACTAATTAATTTAATGATAGCATCAAATTGTAGGTTCTATATATAGGTATTAGGTATGTAAAAATCACGAGATCAAGAGAACATTTCCAGTGTAGTATGAAATATAAGTAACTAGGTAGGTAAGAAAGGTTTATTGAATGTTTTGATGACTATTGTAAATTGTAAATTTTGAATATATAAATATAACATTTTTTATAGTTATAATATGTACCTACTTAGATTTAAAAAAAAGTGAAGTAAAAGTTAATTCTTGAAAATGTAGGAGATCAGAGGATAATTTCTCGACATCCTGTGACAAACGCAGGTACCTAATTGTTGAAAAATTAAATGATATCCATTTTCTATTTTAAAAATTGTGTCAAAATATTTCTTTAAATCAACATACTCTTATCTATATTGATCGGAGTGGCGGGGTGTCGTTGCGGAGTGTCAGGGGACTGGTAACGTAAGAAGACGTGGTCCAACCGTCGGAGGTGAATACCCGTGTCCAGAGTGTGGTAGGATAGGTTTGTCCTGGATTGGACTCCACAGCCATATCGGATGGCACCGAAGACACAACTGCTGAATTCCTGTTTTGTTTACCTAACGCCCGTACTACGGGCAATGGGCATTGATTGATTGATGATTCTTTCTTTATTATTGTAGTACTTAATTAACGAAAAATGAATTTGGAATATTTTCTGAGACGTAGGTATATTATGTTGTTGTTACACTGAGATATTCTTATTTCAATACTAAGATTTGGCATAGATTTGTGAAATAAACTGAGTAGAAGATCTTATCCTCTTTTGAATAGAAAAAAAAATGCTTTTCGTCAAACGTTTAAAAATGGTTAGGTACTTATTCATTTAATAAAAAGTCACATTGTACTTACAGTGAATAAAATTTCTTAGTATAGGGGGCTAAATTAAAATTGTGCAACGGGCGCCTCCTATCCTAGCTACGCCTCTGAGAGAGAGATTGTAATAGATTTAGTGTGTATTTAGAAGATCTCCTTCAAGTCTGAAGGGATAGGCATTAAAATTATTTTTATTTTGAAAGGGGATCCTTGTTGATGAATTGAATTGTACCATAGACTATATGAGATTAGCGCGCACTCGTAAAAAAATGTTACTATAGATATTAAATGTTCGCGTTATGAGCTTTTTTATTTTGTTTTTAATCTATTGTATGATATAATATAGTGGTCTCACAGCGTTATCTGTCAGTTACTTTTAAAATTTTCTTTTTCTTTTTTTTTAACCAATATTATTAGCGCCGAAGGGTGCATGAAAATTTCCGATTACTGAGCTGCGGTGAAAGAGGAAATCAGTCGGTAAATCGATGACAAACACAATAACATTAGAGAATCTGTAACAACTAATGACTCTAACAATTCATTACTAGTGTTGGATTTTTAAATGGAACAAACCACTACGGGCTTACGACCGTCTTCTACTGTTATTTCGAAGGCTGGTTTAGTATTATCACTTACGTTAACAAAGTTCGCCATTAGGTGGTAATGTTTAAGTCTCCGAAACTCCTAATCATGAGAATTCTCAACATGTCGAGAAATCCCATGTATGCAACAAGTAGATATTTAATAATCAATGAAATATAGAGATAAAAGTTGGGATTATTGAGAACAAGAGAGCAGTCAAATTTAAAGACTGAGACTGCTGTCATGCTGTCAAAAAAAAACTTGTTAGTAAAAAAATGTATTAAGTACCTCCTTCTTCTGATTATTTACTTAGTAAAGCCATGAAGATAGCTATTGAGAAGAATGTTGAAATCGTAGTTTTGATGTTCAATTTGATGCACTTTCTGATGTATCCTTAGTTAGTAGGTTCTAAAAATGACTGAGAATTAAGCAGTTTCTAAGAGTCAATAGTCCCAACCTAATCTGAGATCGGATAATAAGCTATCGGATCGGATATTTTTGCCATTTCTTTCCCTACCTATATGATTTTTATTTATTTCCTTGGGCGTGAGTCATATAGAAACACATGGCAACATATAAGACACGCATGTATCGACACTCTATGGCCATTAATGTTAGTAACAAATAAGCGTTGCAGTCATGCGTTTTTTTTACGCAATGAGTTTTTTTTTTTTTTTATTTTTTTTTTTTTATTTTATTTATTGGCTCATCTACAGGTTTTATTACAAATTTGTACAATTAATATATATATTTATAATTAACCCAATTACAGATGGCACATTTGTGCTCTAATATCAAAATGAAATATGCATTAAAAATAATATCACTTAAAGCTAATCAATAACAACAAATATTAGTGGCTTATTGTTTACAGTATGTCTCTAAGAGACGGTGCCGTCTCCATTAAATTGGATATCAAATGCATTTTTTTTAATCTGGTTTTCAGTCAGTTTCTGCGATCGTTTCTACGAACAGCTTTCAAAGATCAAAGTTAAATTAAATCAGTAGGTAAGTATATTCTTTAGGTAAGTAGGTACTTATTCAATTAATTACAATCGTAAATGACACGGGTTGCGCTACAAAATTAAAGAACATCGCACTCAAGGTGTAACTAAGTATCAATTGAATTACGATTTGACTAGCTAATACTCTATGAGTTATTTTTCATCCGTTATTCCGAAATTTAAATTTAGAACGAGATTGTTATTAAAGAAAATATTTTCGAAATTTCAAATAAAGAACACTTGCATCACCATATGCTACCTGTATGATTTTTTACATAATAAGTATGAGATATAATATTCCTTACAAGGTAGGTAAAAATTTCAATTCCTTTTTCTATATACAGAAAAAACATAATAATATTATGACCATTTTTCACCTAACCTAACTTTTAATACTTTTACTTTCGACATGGTCTTTTGAAGAAATGGTTGAACTTCATTTTTGTAGTTAATACCTATCTATTTATTTTATTGAGAATAGCAATCTAAGGGAAAACGAAAGAATAGAAAAAGTAAGATGAGAAGTTTTTTGTTCTATATCTCTTTGATAAGTAAGTAGATAGGTATATTGTCTATTCCAATGATTATTTCGTCCCATCAGTGCCAAGTATGACTGTTGTTTACAACAGCAACGAGAAATGAAAATTAAAATGGGTCAACGAGAGTGCAATGTAGGTGGATATCCCAATTTCGACGACCGTTCTTTACGTATGGTGATCGCAATAAAAATGATTCATATAAGAAGGTCAGTAGAAAATGATGCCGACCATCTTCCTCTTTGACGACACAGCTTTAAGTAGCGTACTGTGAAAGAGTCAAGGAGTGTATTTGTGTTCACTTTGAGTGAGCACAGATTCATTTAAAAAAAAAACATTCAGGTATGTACTTTTGTATTTGGAAACATCACACTGAAAATACAGACGATAAGTTAGATGTTATTCTGGGCGGAGCCATGCAAAACCTCTGGAAGCGTTCATAAATACATCAGTTTACTGCATTTACTTTACTTTTTTTATTGCATATTAATAGTTTTTTAATAAATTTGTATTTGTATTGTTTTTTTTAGAATCTTGAATAATAGGTACCTACCTTATAATGAATCAAAATAATGTCTGTAGAAAGTTATGATTTACATTATCTTCGAAATTGCGTAAGTCATTATAATATTTCTTCATTCAAGATAATTTGGCTAAAGATGAATAGGCCATAGATCTGGGCGGAGGCAAGAGAGCTTCCGTCACTAGGTGGCGCACGAGGGCGAAGGGTGGAAGGCTGGTGGCGCGGAGCGGGGAGGTACATTGTGAAATGGGGTGAAGAATGCCCCCAAAATAGGCACCTTTCCCCCACTCCAAATGGCTGTTTAAATGGTAAATCGATAGCTAAAATGGCCTCTGCTGTATTTCGAATAGGCATTTACTCCTGCCTTGATGGGATGGGAGGGGTGGGAGAGGGGGTGGGGGCTTTTAAAAACAACTTAAACGATTTTTTAAGTATTTATTATTGGAAAATACTCGCTTTTCTAAAAAGGTTGTCATTTTAACCTTAAATAATTTGGATATTCAGGTGTACCTAGTAGGTACCTAGCTATATACCTACAACGGCTGGTTTCATTTAAGTATTCTACTATCTTGCTAAAATTGTATTAATCTTCCGTTTTTTTTGTGTTTCAATAAACAAAGATAATAGAGAGTCAGGAAGTCCCAACGTAGGAGATCACTGTGGCCAATCTCCCCGTCCTGGGGCCTTATGCAGTGGGTTCCTATAGAACGGTACGTACGTCGCCTGACAAGACGGCGTCTTTCAAAATTATATGACAATGTTTTTTGTTACTACGGAAACAATATTCACAATGTTCTCAACTGACATATTCACCGCTGTTTATAGTAGCGGCGTATCCGTAGGAAAACAGACCATTAGAGTGAAAACACGTAGAAAGCCGATTCCGACCGGCTTTAGGATAGTTGTCTATGGTTTCAATTGCCGGAAAGCGGATTCCTGCTTTTGCTGTGCGTATCCCCATTCAAATGCATATAAACATTCTTTGCTCCAATTCCAATCAAAATGACATGTCATTAAGATTTTGGTTGCTAAGCATAAAAATAGTTCCACGTATATAGATCTATTTAGAATCCGGCATTGATTTACGAAAAAAATATAAATAAGGATTTATACAAGTATTTTTATTGTAAGTATATTGACGGATGACATTGAAATAGGAATTATAATGCAAAAGTAGCTCACCTGGGCTGCTTGAAACAATTATTGTTTCACTAGCTAATACCCGTCTTGCTTTACGTTTTTAATTCAGATTGTCAGGCTTGATCGGTAAGTAATTAAACAGGTTCTAGTCTAGCTTCTCATTGCTTAACAGACCTCTATAACTGACATAAGCACAGAAAAAGAAGAATGACACTTTCACAATCCATAAAAAGAGAGAAGAATTTCAACACATTTAATGTTTATAAAAAAGAGAAAAGTTTGAATTACATTTATTTTTATTTCAAATCAATCTTGAATCTTTATTACATTAAATATATTTGAAAATTGTAAAAATTTGTATCTATGATTACCATAAATATACCTGCAAGGATCCACGATGATCAAAATCCAACGCAGAACCTACGCTTTTATGCTCCAAAATATAAAAAAAAATACTATTATAAATAAAAACATTACTGAATTATTATGTAGATTATATTTCAAAAATTTGATCAATTATAGGTACTTAAGTAATCTAAATAATAAAAATTGCTGAAACAATTAAAATATCTATCTTCATTAAAAATATTGACTAAAAGTAGGCATGAGCTACCATAAAATATACCTGCAAGGATCCACGACATTAAAATCCAATGCAGAACCTACAGTTTTATGCTCCAATATACAAAAAATAAATAAATAAACATTACCTACTGAATTATTAGGTATGTAGATTATATTTCAAAAATTTGATCAATTATAGGTACTTAATTAATCTAAATAATAAAAATTGCTGAAACAATTAAAATATCTATCTTCATTAAAAATATTGACTAAAAGTAGACATAAATTTTCTTAAGATTGTTCAAGTTAAGCTTCTTACTATGGAATTTATGTATAATTTAATATAAGGAAACTTGTCTTGTCCTATAAATACTACAGTAGTAATATATAATCAGTGTAGTCCCTGAAACAATGTATTGTATTACGTAAGAAAGCATCTATAAAAACTTTGATTCCTTCAGAAATAGAACCCTTGTCCTCAAGATCAAAAGTCGACATCTTAATATTGAAACTTAATGCACACAACTGTTGAATAACAAATTTAAGGTCCACGTCAAGTTTTAAACCAGAATCTAGCTCTACTTAAACTGATTATTTTCTCTAGATGTGGTTATATAGAAGAATGCTGAGCATATCATGTGTTGATAGGGTGTCTGTGAGTCCTGGGAATGATACAAAAGTAAAAAGAGAGCTCCTTACCACTGTCAAGAGACATAATCCCCCATACTTTGGCTACATACTCATTACTCCGTGATGAAAAGTATTCCCTCTTCCAACTTAAAATTCAAGGAAAAAAGTGGTTTGAGCAGAAGAGAGTCTTCTGAGAAAAGGCTGGCTCAAAATCATGAAGAGTTTGCAGTGATGGTCACCAACTTTAGTTAGGAGAACCACACGAAGATATTCATATACGTCGAGCCATGATTGAAATCCTCTATTTAGACCAATATTTTTTTTTTCTTTTTTGGCATTTCATCCACAAATTTAGACTAATATGTAACAACTAATGACTCTAACAATTCATTACTGATGTTCCATTTAAAAATGGTTTAAACCACTTCGACGAACGTTTTCTACCGTTATTTCGAATGCTGGCTTAGAGTGATCACTTTACGTTAACAAAATTCGCCATTAGATCTAATAAATCTGCTATCCTGGACCTTAAAATGAGTAATTATGGTGAAAAGTTTCATGCCAATTGCAGGATTCAACCCCTCATAGGGATATCTCCTACATGAAGATACTTCTTTTGACACCGATAGACATTGTTAAGTTATATGCAACAATGGGAAATAGTTCATAAGGAAGAAATAGCACTTTGTGGGACATATTAAATTTATAAAGAATTTTATATGAAATTGACTTGCTAATAAGACAATCATGTTATCTTCTTGCTTCCTAAATTTACAGAATAGCTTTTTAATAATAATAAAGTAAGTTGTGTTAAAATGCCACATTATTTGATACTTATTTTCCAATCCATATTGACTGTTTACAAGTATCTATGATGATTTCACATATTTTACAACATGACGAACCTTGTGGGATTATTGCCATTGTTGTTGTTTTACTATGTTTTGACGAACCTAATGGTGATTATTACTCTTTTCTTTTCTTTTTATGTGAGGCGTCCTTGAGGTGAAGATATTTCACTAAACGGCGCCATAAAAGTTGTCCAAGTATTATTATTATTATTATTTTAACAATAACATAAATATCTTATGTAAAAATACTTACAAAACTCCCTGAATTCTCATAATTTCTTTTTGCTGGAGGCATCATTTTTAAATTTAGTGGTGTTTGGGAGAATATATTATTATGTTTGATGAAAAAGAAAAACATAATGTTATTTCATTTAGTATATTTCTAGTTATGAATAAAACAATTTAGTTTATTTCATTTCAGTCATATGACAATATGTCATTGTAAGATCTAACAGATAAAAAATAGAAAAAATATCTCCTATACAAATGAAAAACGGGGTTAGTGTGTTGATTCTGTGATGTCTTTGTTATGTTAAGTTTTTATGCGTATATGTATACAAATTTACAGTAAAGAATAAATAAAAACCTGTATAAAAATGTATTTCATATAGAGTCAGCACACAAAGCTTCAGACTTGCTAAACCAAAATATTGTGTTTCAAACTTGACATAGTTAGTGTCATAAATAATAATTGTTAATTATTTATCAAACAAACAAATGGTTTATCGTCTTGTAGGTATTGTCGCAGCATAACTTATCTATACCATGCAAAGTTTTAGAGGATGACAGCCAGTTCATTATTACTGATTATGACATAATAGTTGTATTTTTACATTCCAAAATTGGCAATTGGCAAACATTTAATATTTTTCAGTATGACTTGATTCTGTCCTCGTTGAATTGGTAACTTTGATAAAGGTTTTTACGTTTTGGAAATTCACCAATTAGTCCTTATTGTTGAAAATGCCACCAGAGCCTGTAAAAATATAGTTACACAAAAAATTAGTCAATGACATTATAACTGCCATATAATTATTAATATTATATTGTTTTGAAACAAATAACTATGCTTACCAGTGGATTGTTCATTAATATTCCTGTTCGTTATTTATAATTAAAAAATAACCAGACAATAGAAAGTTGGTTACATTTTATTATTTTCATTAGAAAAAGAATAGTTCGAATAGTTCTTCAATTTCTAGTTTGACAACAAAATTAGAAGTGTCAAAAAATTCATAGACAACGCAACAAAATATTTCTTTTTTAGTGCTGCAGTCGTTTTCGAACTAATACAAAAGTTTTGTAAAAAAATACGTAGGTGTGTGGTATGGTGTGTATCGTAAGTAATTTGAGGTAAGTATTTTTATTAATTTAAAGAATACATTATTCACACAAAATACACATTAAAAAAAATCATTATCTTTCACAAAAATATTTCATTTTAATCATAGCCTATGGTTCACAGCTGTCATTAATTTTGACACATAGACGATGTAAACAAAACATAATTAACTGTTGTTCGAAGTTTGAATAAATTATAATATAGGAATATTATTGCTGCTGTTTATTTTTTTCTAAGTAGGTACCTACATTATAATATTAAATTAATCAAACTGCACATAAAATATTTTGTTGTGAATTATGTAGATAAAAATATGATTTCTCTTAAGTGTCATTTACCTTGCATCTAATGTACCCAACCCATGACTGTATGTTTTTAATTAACTTTGTTTTAAAGGTTTTATGTTCTAGGTATGCCTTAGTTTGATTTCTTAATTGTTAATATTGATTTCATTGTGATATTATTCATTTAAATACTTTAAAAAAATACCTGTAATAAAAAGAGTGTTGATTTTGGCTAGTTATAGATGTATTATATACCTACAATAACTTTAATTAATGTACATGATATTACATAACGTAAATTATGTGGAAGATGAAATGACATTAGGTTTATGTCGTATCATAATAATATTGTATTTATTCTAGGATGAATGATTTGTCACAAACTTTTGAGGGTCGTCAAGTAAGGCTTCCAATCAAACCTCTTATTGGCCGCTGTCTTTGAAGAATACTTCTTTTAACACAATTGGTTTAAAGTTAAGTATGTGACACCCTATGAATATTTTTTTTAATTAATTTTCACGCCAACAATACGACCATGAGTCCAAATTTTTAACAGTACTTTTATAATATGCAGGATAAAATAAATAAGCTAATGTGGTTTTGAGTTTATTTACATACTAATTTAGATACAATGTAATACCGCTGTTGAGTGTGATTAATTTCAATACAAATATTATATTTCTAAATTATTATGTGGATAAAACAAACGTTTTATTAAACTGATTAAAATCCTGAAGCCATTTAAAGATTCTCAATTATTGTCAATTTTATTTCTTTCTCTCAACAATTCTGTCAAGTTCACTGTACGTTATGATCTAATTTATCGGCTACTGTTTTACCGACCAGTTTGTTTATGGAATGTTCATACCAATTTCAACGATGATTTTAAATTTAATCTTTTTCAACGATGAATATAAGATTTAAACGTTATTTATATTCCAGGGATATAAAATGATTCAACAATTATTTTTAAATTATTTAATACCTATCTACATTAGAATATGATTTTATCAGGCACCTACATAATTACTTATCTATTATCAGTGGTTACGACGCTTTGTAAAAAACTATGGCCATAAATTTTCTAAAATATGTCAAACTTCAAAATGGAGGAAATATTTTTCCAAAATCTTTCATTAAATCTTTATTTATTGAGAATAATAAGTTTTGAATAACATTTATATGTATAACAAATCAATCTCCAATTATTTTATTACATTTTCATACAGTAATACCAAGATTCCATTCTACGTTTACATGAGTAATTTTGTTTCCAAAAGATGGCTTACTGTCTTTTGTGAAAACGTTGTATGAAGATCCTAAAAAAATAAGAGTTTTTTAAATAGCTTTAAATATATTAAAGTTAATTTATCAAAGAGTATTTAAGAACGCTCTCTGGAATTTTGCGCGGCTTTTCGCATATTAATATCTGACCTTTACGTTTGTTTTCTATGATTGATGCTGATTCAAAAATATAAATAAACGAACTAAAATATTATGTAGATTTATATTCCACTTCCAGATCCTCTACAACCCTCAATTATTCCTTCCAGTATCAGCCGGATCAGTTCATACTTCTCCCCACGCATGATTTATGAAATCTGTTAGGGGCTTACCTTTGACAGGAGTTTTCGCACTATCCTGGCTCGACCAAGGACTATCATTGATTTAAGTAGTTTTGAATGTGCTGAACAGGATTTTTTAGGAGCTAAGTTAAGTTGAGTTAAATAAAATTATAATATTGTAGGTATTTATCCCGAAGATTTCACTGTTAATAAATTCATAAGAAAGCACAAGAAAAAATAATATATATCGCACGCAAACAGTAACCTTAAAAAAGGTTTTTTTCAAGTTCACGCAGTTAGTTTAAAACACTTTCACTGCCCACTACACCTATCCGTGTATCATGCGTCTAGCGCATGGTGCCGACTACACGGATCCGTGTATCATGCGTCTAGCGCATGGTGCCCACTACACGGATCCGTGATCACGCACATCAACACAAACGCGCCAGTCTATTGCGGGCACTCCTAGTGAGCATTATTTTTGCACTTGGCTCCTGTAATAGCGAGCGTTGTTTTTGCACTAGGCTCCTGTAATAGCGAGCGTTGTTTTTGCACTTGGCTCCTGTATAGCGAGCGTTGTTTTTGCACTTGGTTCCAAATTAATTAAATTGGTAATAAAGACACTTATTACTACTAGAAACAAGAAAAAAAATATCCGGCATTCTTTAAAGAAATCGCATTTTTTAAGGCAGTGAACGTGTTTTAAAGAGAATACTCGAAAATGAAACCTATTGAATTGATAAAACAGTCTAGTTGCTTGCCTGCACGCAGAGCCACTCCAGTTATATCACTCCACAATGATCAGTCTAGCAGAGTTGCTGTTTCAAGATCAACATTAAAGCCTAGTTCACACTCGCCGGTAGCGAGTAATTTAGTAGAGACTAAAAACCGTTCATACTACATTCTCTTACAGCAAGTATTAGTGTCAAGGGTTTTTAAAATCAATAATCCTCAACATACCTAATGTAAAACATCATATTATCATCATAGGTATTGAGATTGGGAGGTGTACCTATGTGTTTACTAATATGTTTATTTTGTATGTGTTTTCAATGTTGTTCTGTTGGTGTCTTTTATAATAAATAAATAAATATTGATCATACCTACTAGTTTACTCTGAAAAAATTGCATATGATTCAATAATTTTAACGTGCAACGATAATACCTACCTTATATTTTATTTTTATAAACTTTATTCTTATTGTGGAAGCTTAAAAATAAAGTTCTACAGTAAGTAGCTACCTACATAAATTCCCAGTTCCCTAAACTATCATGTGACAGGGTTGTAAGTTATTAGATTTCACTTAATAACGCTGAGTGTTTTTGAAAATAAATTTTGAGGTTAACAATACTCGAATACTGCTTGCTTCTGATGTAAATAATTATTACAGACGAAATCTTTTGTATAAATAAGGAAATAAACTTTGGAGGGACATATTGCTCTGGCCAGACATGGCGGTGACTGTAGCCAAATATGTAATATGTTAGAAGAAAACATACAAAACATTCTGGGTTTCTATAAGTAGGTACTTAAATAATGTGCCATTTTAATACTTTATATTCTAAGTCCATTTTCTGGATGTAGCATAATTTGAAATCCATTAGTTTTTGCCATAGGTAGGTACCTACCTCACTGTTTTCTATAAATTGTCCTTAGGTAGGAACCTACTGCTTCATCCCAATCCACACCAAATCCCCGAAGATTCTCCTCATATAATCATCTAAACGACCTTCTATGTCCTCAATTGCCCTATGGGTTTTATGGGGATTTGATAGATGCTATTGATTTTAATATGCAAGTAGGTAGGTACCTTAGTACAACTTTTTAATGTTTTATTTTCAAAAGATAAGGTACCTACCCTCTAGGTAGGTAAGTAGGTAAGTACCTATCAGTGGCAAAGTTGTAAAAAAAATTAACATGTCCCACTCAGGATTGCCAGGTTTTTATCAAAAAAATACCGAACCAGTGTTTCCACAAAAAAGGTCATTCTCAAAATTTGCTATCCGGAAGAAAATAAAAATACCGAACACTCTGTATTTTTTTCATACTGAACACCGAACATGGCAACTCTGGTCCCAACACATTTTTAGTGGATAAATATATTTTTTTAATGAATGTGGGCTTACCCAATGAGAACACAAATATTTATATAGATTAGTACCTACACTCTAGAGATATTTCAGATACCTACAGCAAAGCTTGTGTTGTGAAAGTGGAAATGGTCGGCTACGACCATGAGTAAGGTGTACCTACTTGCGAAAACAATTGACTACCGGCCTACCAACCAGCTCATATGTTTTTGATTATTTCGTATAAAATTATCGAAAGGCGACCCAACAAAATTTACTATGCCAAAGTCTCTATTTCATTAGCTGATAATTGAACTGCGTAAGCCTTAGCTAAAAATTATGATATCGCAGATGTAACAATTTAGTATTTAAGTACGTGCTAATTTCATCAGTTTTAAAATGAGCACTAGGTATATAGGTAGGTACCTATATTAATTCTTATTAGGTTTGCGGAAACACAGCATAAACTGATGAACGTAAAGCTTTAGCTGCGGTTGCACATGCATCATACCAAATACTAAGCATTAAGCAAGCTTTCAGAAAAATGAATTTGCTTAACTTAACCTAAATTTCAAATTGAATTGACATAGAAAATAATCAAAATGAATTACAAAAATCCAATCCTGTAATTTATCCAAATATGTAGGAAAGTAGGTACTTAGATACCTATGGTGTGACAGAAAGTAATTTTGAGAAACAGTATGTACCTACCTATTTACCTACAAAGTGAATTGAAAATTTCCTAAATCTAGATAATGGTATTTTTCAATAAGTTAAATCAGTTCGATCTCGTTTGCGTTTTAAAGTCAGACCAGTACGTGGTCAACAGTAGGTAAGTACTTACCTACCAATATGAATAAATTCAAAAGTATTGTCGTCCAAGTAGGTAGGTTAGTTTCTATATAGGTATACAATTTACACTTTTCTATGCAAGAGTGTCAGTAGGTATAGTGGGCGAAACTTATTGTAATTGTTTGAGACAATCATTTCCAGTCAACCGGTTCCATCTAATCAGAACCAGACCAACCCCGGGAAGAAATTAAGAGAAAAAATACTTAGAAACACTCTGACCCGACCAGGAATAAACAAACCCGGGACCTCGTAATCTAAAGTCCAAGCCTATATACAGTAATATACACTAGGCACAAGGCTATGCCGAGGTCATTGATCTTTGGCTAAAGATAGCTATAATAGAAGACGGTCGTAAACCCGTAGTGGTTTGTTTATATACCTACCTACCTACCATTTAAAAAATCGAACAGTAAGTAGATATTAGTACCTAAGTCATCAGTTGTTCATAGTTGACAGTAGGTAGGTATCAATAATATTGTTAGCTATGAAAACCTGTAGGTACATTCATGTAGGTACCTATTTCTACTTACCTACCTAATCTTGTAACAAGAAGATTCCTATACAGATGGGTACCCATAGGTACCTACCTACTTATCAAATTGGACAAAACCGGTTGACTGGAAAAAAATTGCTTGAGGCAATGAGTTCCGCAGGCTATAGGTAGATAACTAGGTAAGTACCTACTTATGTATTTTTGGATGTGTGAAAGAAAAGTGAATGATTTTTTTTTTCTGAGAGACGATGAATACCTAAATTCAAGTAGAAATTTAAGTTTCAGTTAGTTTTGAAAACATTTTAAAGCAACCGGAAATCGGATCCTGAGCTATTTTGTTCAAAATTCTTCATGATAAAAATCTATAGGCTACCGACTTCGTTATAGTTTTGCCATCTTATCTAGACAGAAAAAATAAGAAAAAAAAAACTAATAAAACAAAAGAATAACGCAAAAATATGTTCTATTTATGAATATTGTGTAAGTAGGTAGGTACCTACTACCTACATCGCAGTCCATAATAAAAGAATCCTTTAGTCCATAATGATCATCAAACCCCATAACAATAGTAGCAACTCATTTTCATTAGCTGGTAGCGATGATGATTATTTTTACGTCCAAACCATAACAGCAACAGAAAACTATCTTTTAAATATTCCTCTAATGGTTCGAGACTCGGCTATCAAAATAATAATAATAAACCGTTAATGCCGTTGTATTTCGGCGGCGCCCCGCAAGATGGCGTTGTGAGTTCGTTATTGAAAAAAAAAACAAGAGGCGATCGATAAAATTTTATTTAATGGACATAACAAGCCGAAAAATAAACGTTTTTTCGTATTCTTATTATATCTAGAATCAGACATACCTATTTTTCGTGCATTTTTTTATGTAACTTTCTTATTATTACGTAGGTAGGTATAGGTACTTAGATATCTACCTAATATTTTCACAGTGAAAGCTTGTTTGAATAATTATTTTGTTTCAGAAAATTTCGAAGTTGTTGGGTTAAAAATATTTTTTCTCATACCTTCTTAGTTATAGATAAATAATGTACCTATAGGATAAATTTATTTTCAACCTAACATTGGTAAGTAGGTAGGTACCTACCTATGTTAGGTAGTTTTTTTTTAATATTGTTGAATCGGTGAGTTAGTTGCCGACGGTAAAAATATAGGCGGATTATTGATATTTTTTTAATAGATTTTTCTAATTTTATTCCTTAATTTATTTATTTTAATTAATCTATTTTCACCTCATTTGAAAATAATAGGTATAGGTAATAGGTATAGGTAATTAAAAAAAAATGTGAAGATGATCTTATGGGGTTAGGTAAATTATTGAGTTTTAGTAGAAAATGCAAGTCTAAATAATTGAACTGAACCAAATTCCCTAATTCTTTTTTGTTGTGTTTGATATTGTCAGGAATATGTTATTCTAAAATTTAAATTGAAGAATATTGCTTTAAACTTTGTAATATTGAAGAAAACTTAACGTCGGCAGCCTCTAGAATGCTTTTGACATTCTCTATATATTCTCTAGCTTCTCTATTTCTTTTTTATTTCAGTTAGCGTTTGACATCTGTCAAATGTTCACAGTTAATGCGATTGTTAGAATGATCTCGGTAAAGATAATTTAAAACAGACGCATCATCGGTTGGAATTATATTGGTGTAGGTACCTACCTAATAGGTTATTTATTTATATTAATGAAAATTCAAATTAAATATTAAAGGTCTGATCAAAGCTCTCGAAATTCAATCAGTTAAAGTTAATGAAGCTGCAACAAAAAATCTGTTTCTTTTACTCTATTTTACAAAAAGTGCGAGTGAATCAATATAGAGAAAAATTATTAGAATGACAATAATTTAGATAGCCAATTTCAAAAAATATCCCTATGTCCACTATCATCAAAATTGAGCTGACTATATATAAAATCTAAAATAGGATGCAGCTTTTTTTCTCTGTACCTAACATATTAGGTATTATTTATGACCCTATAAAAGATAGGTACCCAAGTCTCTACAATACCTAGATATGTGTTTTTTTTTTTTAATTTTTTTAACCATACCTATTTAATGATTCACAGTCCATTAGAAATTTTGAAATCTCCGTTCTGAAAATGCGGGATTTTTTAAAATTGTCCATTCTAATTATCTTTCTATAGAATGTATAGGTAGGTACCTAATTCAATATAAAATACATACATAATGTATCTATAGGTAAGTATACCTACTAATTGTACCTACCTATTTTTGACACTTCAAAACTACACTATTTTCCTATCACTATCTGTTCATAGTTATATTATTGTAATAGCTACCTACTTACTGGAAATATTTCAATTCCTAAAATATTACAAAACAATAAAATGCCTAGCTTTTTATATTACCAAAGTGAGTTTTTCGACACCGTGAGTACCTAGGGGAGGGTGGGGAGAAAAGTGCCATTTTTCACTTTTAGTCAAATAACTTGAAAATACGACATGTAAAATTGATTTTCTTTTAATATATGCAGAGATGCATTATTCCTCTATGTTTTTCGGTAGAAAAGATTTTTCCAACTACAAACACAAAAAAGATATTATGCATTTTTTTGACCCTTGTCGACTAGAACTTTTTACCCCACCAACGGGGTGAAAAGTTCCGGGGTACGGGGTCGAAAGTTCCAACAAGGATAATTCATACACAATATATTTGTTAACAAAATTAAGGGACTTTATTAATAAAAAAAACAATGATTGGAAAGTACCTACAAAATTTTAATAAAAAAAATAATAATGTTGAAGTTAGTCTTCGTCTGAATCACAATTATTACAAACAAAACTTGATAACCTTTGTGAAATACATTTCTCATGAATCCAGTTTTTACATGTAATGCATTTCACCCACTCTTATCCAGGAACACTTTCTGCATAAGATTCGCAGCATATTAAGTAAAAATATTTTTCATCATTTGAACTCGAAGAAAATTAATGTGTTCTAGGACGTCACTTTTTACCCCACCCCTACCTATCAATAAAAACATATCACATTTATTATTTAATACAAACAATTAACATGTTTAGCAATGAGCATTTCAAAAAGAACAAAAATAATTAGGAAATAATCCAGACTTCAACGACTTATCTCAATACGTATGTTCACCACTCAAAAAAGAACTCAAACGAAAAAAAATAGTTTTGAGGCGAAAAAAAATGAAATGATACTCACAACCGCTACGACTGTCACACGCCGACTTCATTTGTACACACATGTCGTAGAGCGTTTAGCTACCAATAGAGATTACCTACGTAGTTGTAAAATTCTGCTTTGTCAGAAATTTGATAGTTGGCACTTTTTACCCACGGCACTTTTCACCCCACCCAACCCTACCTAATAGTAAAGTATCAGCACAATACTTTACTATCAGGTGTTACTCGATCGTAAGGAATATCAAAGTAAATGATAATCGATTACTAACATGCATACCAACATTACAATGCTTAAAAACATTTTTTCTTCGAGCAAAATTATGATAAAATAACATTGTTTTAATGACTAAAATATTGCTATTATACTTTGCTACCGCTAACGCTTTGCTTTTACTAACGATCGAAAAACCCACCATTAGGGTATAGTTACAATATCATACTCATAATAAAAAACCGTCTAGGAACTTAGAAAGAAAAACGAAATGACATTCTTCTACAAATCTACAAAACCGTAGCCTTGTTCTAAATATAAAAATAAGGATTTCCTTAAAGAAAGAATAAAATGTCTCAATATGTAGGTATATAGGAATAGAAAGTATGTATGTAGTTCGGTTTGTTTGCTTTCTATCATTCTTTCCGCTTCTTCAGACAGCCATGCCCCTTGCTCCAAGGAGGGCGGATACCTTCTGAAACAGCTGAACGATGGAAAAAATAAGAAGAGAGACAGTGTTTGTTCTTGTCGAACATCATAGCGAACAACGTAAACAACAATATAAACACTAGGTATTTATTTTTTCGTTTCTATTCGCAACTAATTTGCTTTTATATCATCCATACTATAAATGAAGGGCGGGTTAGTGCTGGACAGATTTTTATGATGCTTGATTTATTGGATTCTTCTCCGCTCCGGATAACAGAATAACTATTAAAAAGTTGAAAAAAAAATGCATGAGAAATAATATAAAATAAAATATTAAAGTTAGTATGGAACAGATATATTGACAAAAACACCATCTGTGGAAAATTCCATAACAGCACAATTTTTATTTACCTACTTGACAACCATTGAGTTTCATAACATTGACACGCAGATTTTTGATAGATTCTCATTCAAGCTTTCAGAAATAATGTTTTGACATTCAAACATATTTTAAATGTAGGTATTTTTGTATAAATTAAAAATTCGCAATCAATATTCATCGTAAGAACTACAGTAGGTACCCCTATTCTGTAGCAAGTGTAGGGTAGTCACTTGAGAAAAGTGACTATTAGGCGATACATTTTGTATGAAAAACGTCTATACGTAGGTATTGAATGCGAGAATCGCTTATGCGGTGTTCACACGGGGCGATATAAGGCCAGACGATTTCGCTTGCATACAAAAAATATCGCTCGGTCGCCCATTGATCGTCTGATGTGTTCACACGAGTCCACCGACATAAATTCAATCTGTCAGGTGCGCTGATAGTTTTAAAAATGGCGGACGTCGAGGTAGAAGTCGCGGAGTAATTGGGGTTAGTTGAAAATATTGTTTTAGACGATATAAGGAGACTCCTAATTGAGGAAAAATGAAAAAAAGGCAGATATTGGGCGCGGAATTGGATTCTAAGGAGAAATAAATTATTTAGAACAGTGCTGTCAACTGTCAAGAAACAGAACATACGGACGCCGCGCATATCTGCGCATGCGTGAATCGTTCCACTAGATACAAAAGTTGAAAGGCGTTCAACTTGAGGCGATATCGCTTTCAACCATTTTTATCGCTTCAGATTTATCGACAATCTGTTCACACGGTTCAATTGGCTGGCGATATTTTAGTGTCCTGGCGATATTCGCCTCGTCTGAACACCGCATTATAGACGTTTTTCATACAAAATGTATCGCCTAATAGTCACTTTTTTCAAGTGACTACCCTACACTTGCTACAGAATAGGGGTCCAGGACAACGTCTGTCGGCAAAGCTATAGTATTCAAATAAAAACAAGGACAGTAGGTATAACAAAAAACGGTATAATACAGTTTTTTGTTTTGACAATATATCATCTTATTGACGCTAACATTAAAATAGTAAAGCTCGATTTATTAATAGTAAATTTAGACTTCAACGAGCTTAAATGCTTGTTTTACTGTCAAGGCTGGCTTATTGTGAGCACTTCATGTAAACAACGTTTGCCATAAGGTGGTCAAATTGCAAACTCTAAAACCATCAAACATGTCAAACATGCTCCTGATAGGATTCGAACCTACGACACGAGCTGCATCGTGCAGAGGCGGTAAACTCCATGTCACCTGCTGTGTGTACGTAACCCTAAGTAACAATTATTAATAAAGCTCTAAAAAGGTTTTAAATAGCGATATAAATACTTCACTAGCTTCTCTACTCTAGTATTTTGGAATTTCTATTTGACGATTTGTCCGTGGTTTATTCTGGATTGGATTGGAAATACTATAGGTAAGAATTCCTTGGAATTTCTCTCCTCTCTCGGACTGGACTAGACAAATTTTTGGTACAAACTGTCTTAGATTTCTATTAATATCCTCTATCTATTGCATCTAACTTTCAAAACCTTAAATTTTGTAGGAACACCTACCTTACTTTCATCATTGGTCGGATCTCAGCTAACACAGACTTGGGAATGTCATGAAATTGTCAAATACTTATCTTAGCTCCATGATAATATGATCTTTTTTCTTTTCAAAGTTATTTACCTCTCAAATTTAATTTTATTCCTCTCCTTCGTCTCCTTCTAAAGTTTTAAACTCTTCAGTTCTGCGTGCTTTCTTCCGATTTGCTGTTTCCTTTCAGAATCGAGTGGCATCACTTCATCCAGTTTTCCTCTTCTTCTGGGACTCCATGCATCAGATATTAAATTAAACATAGGTAACATGGAACTTTTACTTTATTAGAACCTGCACATTATCGATGGTCTCTAACAAGAAGATGCTCTTCTACAAAATGTAGCTTACGCGTATCTGTCTATATGTGGTTAAAAATCCAGCATTGTGCTATACACAGTATGAAAGATAGACAAGAAAGAAGTGGATGCTATAGAAGGAACATTATACAAACAAAATGGACCGAGCATATTATAGTGTCTTTATCATTGATATTTCCATTCCATTAAACGCCTTTACGGGACGCAGCCATGGACTAAATCGTTTCCGAAAGACTGGAGAACAATGGCTCCAGCGATACTTCCAATGGGGGAGTCGTCGAGGGTATGGGAGACTCAAACAACGAGTAGGAGGGAGCGCATCCAAGGAAAAAAAGGGTCTTGGAGAACGGACCGACCTATTCAAACATCTACCTACATATTGCAACAAAAAAATGTAGGTATACCTATTCGACGATATATTATTATTTTTTTATTTGGGGATATCTCTGCCTAATAATAGGTTGCTATGAATTTGTATTTTGTGTGTAGTTTGTGTAATTTTAGTCCTTGTATGTGTCAAAACTAGAAATTACTATCAATCTATCAATATATTAAACTGAAAATCAGTACATAAGTAATTGAAAATATTGAACAAATGCTAGGAGTCAACTACCAGTGACGAATACTGAACAATAGTGAACATTTCGATGGTAAAGCTGCACTAAAGAAAGTTATTTAGTTACCAACATCGAATGAAGTGGTTGCTTGACCAGTGCATGGTATCAGTTGAGTACGTACCTACAGCGTACTGAAGGTCGCGTGGGCAAGAATCGACACAGGCCTTTGCTTAGTTTGAAAGTAGTTGTCAAAAGTGTATTTGTGTTCACTTCGAGTGAGCCCATATTGATTTAAAAAAAAGAATAGGGAGTTATCAAACACGATAAACTCATTTTTAGTGAAAAATATAACTTTTTATGATTATTTGGCGGAGTGATAAGGAATTAGCCCGAATCTAACTAGAGTCCACCCATCCCCATTTATGTAGGTTTGAAGCGGTGCAGCCTACATCACATCTTATTCAGTTAACCCTGCACCATATCTTTCTGGATTGCGTTTATTCAGACAGATCTTTTGTCGGATCATCAGCTACTATAAATTCAGATTCCTTGCTAACGATTCGGTACCTACCTACACACTTTTCTCCACTTGTCTTCCATCGAGCAATCTGCACTTGCAGCAGCAGCTAGCCAGTATTTCGAGATTTTAGACGGCTTGGAGGCAAAATGTACCGCACCAGAGTACCCGAACAAAAAATCGGACAAGGTATAGGTAAGACAAAGTTGAAAAACACGCTCATACTTAGAACTTGTACCATGTTAGCTTTGCTGTCAACCGTAGAACTGATGGTAATAAGGGCCTGATTTAGTCAGATTTCTTTCTCTGTAATATAGAGAATTTTATATTATTCATACTATATTATAGTTAAACCTTATCTTAAATTATTTAGAAGTTAAAACATATTTACCTATAGGTACGTATTTCAATTCCTACGATGATTTGAAACATGCTTTCGGCGTAGGTACTTTAATTAAACATACCTACCAACCCAGAACATTATATAAATTATTTATTTCGGATATATGAATACAAAATTGTAGATACCTAGATACAATCGAAGGTTTATAATTTTATGTCCCAGATCAGGTAGGTAGATGCATGGAGCCTTCTATAATATAGGTAGGTACTACGACATCAATCAAGATAATTTGACCAAAGAATTTGATTAATGAAAGGTTTATCTGAGTCTTTGAAGTTTTGTAGGTGTTTACAAGAACTTTTTGTGGCAACATAATATGCCTTAGGACAACGTTAACCTTTTACACGTACCTAGATACCTTCAAGAAATTCCAAACTTCACCAGAAATTGATAAAAAGAGGTTCATATTTTTTTTAATAATTAAAATGCGGGTGACGAATAATATTTTTCATTGTGGAAATCGGTTTGTCGGAATTGCTCCCGTGTATGATGTAAATTTTCTAGGTGGTAAGTAGGTAGGTACTTACCTACCTACTTCTTTATCTACCAATTAAATATATCGTAGAAGAAAAACAATTTTCGTTAGACGATGCTACCTAAGTACCTATATCAAAATTACTATTTATACGTAGGTACCTAAGTAGATAGGTACCTATAGGTAGGGGCCTAAATAAATTTTTAAAAGAAATTAAATTCATGCTATTTTGTTTATTGTAAGGGTAGGTAGGTATAGGTACGTTTTAAGGCATCCGTCAGATATGTAGGTACCTGCCTACCTTAAATTCTTAAAAAAATTGAATTTCAGTAGATATGTAATGATTGGAATTTTTTTGTTAAAACTTTATAAAAGTAAGGAGGTAGGTATGTGCCTATACAAAAATAAAACATATTAACAATTATATAGACAAACATGTAGGTAAGTATCTAGGTAGGTATACCTAGTTAGCATTTAAAGTCGGTAGATATAGGTACCTAGGTAGGTATTGAAATGATTAATAAAAAAATGTAGAAAAAGAGTAGAGAAATGTTGTTTCGTCTACTGATAAACAGATGTCGGTCGCGGTTATGATATAATAATAATAATAATAATAATAATAATTTCTCTACGGTTTGGAAAAACGAAAATTGAAAATTTGTTATCAGTGTTTTGGAAAATAAAAATTAACTTGACAACGGAACTGTTTTGTGAAAAAAACAATTTTTGAAATATTTTTCATGGTTTATTTATTTTTGGATTTTTTTTTGGATCAGTCAAATAAAATGGAAAACAAGAACTTTTATAAAAAAAATAAAAAAAGAAGAAAATGTATAATGCCAAACTAACTGTTAATTATTGTTTGTGATGGAAGAAGATCGGACACCACCATCGACACCTGCATGCTTGGGCCGAGTGAACCCTCGTAGTTTAGCAGGCCCCGCTGCAGGTGGTCAAGTACGCCGCAGGATGAGATGGACGAGAGAAATGAATAAAAATGTCATCCGGGCGTACAACCGAGCTACAGAGGGGGGCAGTTTCTTGACTGGCTACAGACAAAGGCTGTCCCAGGAATGGCTTCTTCTGGAGCCCACGATAAATGTTAGTACCCAAAGATTGTCCGATCAGGTTCGGGTAATAATTAGAAACAAATTATTATCGGAATCTGAACTAAACGTTCTTAGATCGGAATATTTAAGTTCTCCGATGAATCATCATAACACAATTTTGGACATAAACTCACAACACAAGCTCTGATGACATTCATAATATAAATATTATAAATTCTAATGATGCTTCAAACGAGAACTTTGAATATTTCAATATCCCTGATTATGACTCTATTAAGAGCAAATATGAAGAGATGCTTTTGTTGTTTCGTAATCAAGAACCCTTTCTTCGACCTTTATTGCCAAAATTCAAAAGTTTTCCAATTATTGAAAAAATTATTTGTCGTGTTAATAATATTATTTTAGATGATTTAAACTCCTGTCAAAATTTACAAGACGTTCATTCTATTCTTTATTGTGCAGCGGCTACTTGCATAAATATGGCTAATATTAAATTTAATCGAAGTCGAAATCAAAACATCATTGACCATTCAAGTACCCCCCGTTGGCAAAAAAGAATAGAAAATAGAATAACTAAATTTCGCTCAATAATTGGAAAACTTACATCATTTAATTCTGGAAACCATAGACCAAGATTAAAATTGTTTGTTGAGAAAATTTTTGATATCGAAAATATATATTAAATTGATAACTTTAATTTAAAAATAATAGAAAAAATTGACTTTTTTAAACAACGAGTCTTGGCGTTAGCTAAACGGATAAGAAGATTTAAAGAAAGGGTTCAAAGGAAAAAACAGAACCATCTCTTCTCCTTTAATCAAAAAAAATGTTTTACCAATCTGGAAGATTCAAATTTCAAAACAGATAATTTACCTAATAAAGATGATATGGAAACTTTTTGGAAAAATCTTTGGTCGAATTCTATATCCCATAACACTAATAGTGATTGGTTAGAAGAAATTAATTCTGAACATCCAGAAATGCAAAATTTTAGTATAAATTTGATTGACGTTAAAACTGCATTAAAAAAAATACAAAATTGGAAATCTCCGGGAAAAGATGGGCTACAAAACTTTTGGATTAAAAAATTTACAAATTCACATATAATATTGGCAAGACAGTTTCAATCTGCAATTGAAAATTTGAACTTTCCAGAATTCTTAACAGAAGGATTAACCCACGTGATCCCAAAAATCAATAATGCTTCAACTCCAAATAACTTTAGACCAATTACATGCCTACCAACAATTTATAAACTTTTGACATCTATAATTTCAAACAAAATTCATTCATACTTAATTGAAAATGATATTTTATCTGTCAGACAAAATGGATGTAAAATGGGATCTCGTGGGACAAAGGAATTGCTCTTAATAGACAGTATTATTTGTGAGCAGGTGAAACACAAAAAGAAAAATATCTCTATGGCATGGATTGATTACAAAAAAGCATATGATTCAGTCCCACATTCTTGGCTAATAAAAGTTTTGGAAATATATAAAATTAACAACGAACTCGTAGAATTTCTAAAATTTTTGATGTCAAAATGGAGAACAAAAATATCTGTTTCTCAACCTTCTGGAAAATATATTACCGATTCAATCCATATCAATAGAGGTATTTTTCAAGGAGATAGTCTAAGTCCGCTTTGGTTCTGCTTAGCTCTAAATCCACTGAGTAAATTATTGGAATCCTCAAATTGTGGCTATGAATTAAAAAGGTCTGGGATTAAATTTAGTCATTTACTTTATATGGACGATTTAAAATTATTTGGTAAAAATTTAGTTGAATTAGAAAAATTAATCAAAATTACAAAAAAATTTAGTGATGATATAAAAATGGAATTTGGCTTAGAAAAATGTGCAAAAATTAATGTTCAAAAAGGAATAATCCGAAACAATCATCAAAATAGTTCTTCATCTGTTACAGACATTCCTCTTTTAGATAATCAAAATTACAAATATCTTGGCTTTCAACAAAAACTAGTTTTTGACCACAAAATTATTAAAAATAACATTAAAAATGAATTTATTAAACGATTAAAAAAAGTTTTGAAAAGTTTTCTCTCCGGGAGAAATAAAATTATGGCCATTAATTCATGGGTTGTACCGAAAATTTTGTATTCTTTTGGAATCATTAAGTGGAACCAAACGGAACTAGACAAGATGGATTTAAAGGTACGTAGTTTGTTCACACAATATAGGATGCATCATCCAAGATGTTCCTTGATGAGATTATATTTACCAAGGAAGATTGGTGGTAGAGGCATGTTAAACATCAAAAACATGAATAACAAAGAGATAAACCTCCTCCAATCTTACTTTATCTCATCAAGGAATAAATTGGGTTATGAGGACCTCATTGCGTGTGATTTGAAGTACACGCCCTTAAATTTATCAAATCCTGTTTCACCACCGATAATTGGGGTACAAGATCGGGTTGTTATATGGAAAGGCAAGTCTCTCCACGGTCGATTCTTCGAAACTTTAAATTCATCACATGTAAGTCTTGAAGATTCGACTGGATGGTTGAGGTTTGGTGAACTATTTAGCGAAACAGAAGGTTTTGTCTGTGCAATACAAGACCAGGTCATCGTCACTAATAATTATAAAAAATATATTATTAAAGCACCTGATATAATTGATAAATGTCGTGCATGTGGCCAAACAGGAGAAACACTCAGACATATTTTGTCTGGGTGTTCTCTCCTGTGTGGTTCTGAGTATCTGCACAGACATAACGATGTGGCTAAAATAGTTCATCAAAAACTTGCCTTGAAATATGGTTTGCTCGATCTTGAAGTACCTTATTATAGGTACACCCCAATTTCGGTAATGCAAAACAGTAATACAAAGTTGTATTGGGATATACCAATACAAACTGACCGAACGATTAACGCAAATCGTCCGGACATTGTATTGGTTGATCGTAGGAACGGGATAACGTATCTCGTGGATATCACTATACCATATGACGAAAATTTGAAAAAAGCCGAGCAAGATAAGATAATTAAATATCTTGATCTTGCTCACGAAATCAAGGATATGTGGCATACACCAACCACGCACATAATACCTATAGTGATATCGACGAATGGAGTTATTCCTAAGTCTCTTAAAGACAATCTAGGGAAACTTGGCATCTGTTGTGGTCTCAGATATGCCATCCAAAAGGCAGTTCTGTTGTCCTCATGTAGGATGTTAAGAAGGTTCCTTTCTCTGTAGTTCGAAGATCTCTCATGATTACATTACATCGTGATGTATCATGAGAGATAATACCGATATTTTTATATTTTAGTATATAGCATTGTATTTAATTTTATTTTTTTTTACAATGATGTATACTTCATATGATATATTGTGATTTAATGAATAAATGATTTGAAATAATAATAATAATTTTATTTTTCAACAAAAATGTACAGAGTATTGCAGAATTTCAAATATAGAGATACATCAAATACAATTATAATGGTTTTATAAAAAAAAAAAAAAAAAAAAATAGTTATGACAATTTTATGTATCTACAACTAAACTTTCCTGTATCTACAACCCTTTTTCCTTGATAAATACTTGTGCAGTGAACTAGTGAGAAGAAACTGAATATATTGTGGAAAAGATTATCTCAAAGCGTTACTGCCTGCCTTACCTTGTTCTGGTACCTACCTATACGTTCCTACCTTCATACTTTTAGGTATATCATTGTTCGTATACATACATGCATCTACACAAATATTTGTAGAACCTAGAGTAACAAACATTAGGTATCAAACGAACTTATCGACAAAAATGTGATTTTTTTTTGGAAAGGTTTTCTTCTTCGAAAATAAAGTGGGGTATTTTTTGGAAATGAAAAATTCATACATGTACCTACCTACCTATAGGTAATTTTTCTCCTTTTTGGAACAACATTTTTTTCTTAAATTAATTCCATTTCAAAGCTATAGAAAGTTTATCTATCTTTAGAAATAAATGCAAGTTACAATATCAGGAACCTATTAAAAAAAACAATTACCTAGACAGTGCAAGAGGCGAAAGATAGAAAAAAGTAGAGGTCCGTTCTCTCTGCCATCCCCACAACTACAAGAGGTGATAGATAACTTAAAAAAAATATGATTAAATTGTTTGTACCTACGTTAAGTATATTAACTTTTATAATTTGATACTCAATTTTTCAAAAATAATTACCAATTTAGCTAGGTATGTAGGTATGTCGTGTCTATATTTTTTTTGTTCACGTAACACATTCAATTATTGCTTACTATCGAGTATCGGGCCACTTCTACCGAGACTTTCGCGAATAGTGTATCTTTGTCAATACAAATGAGAGAGTTAGCGATGGACAGTAGGGGAGACCAGCCTAAGTTGGCGATGTTAAGGGATTTGTAAGATATCACCTTTAATGGAATATTTATTTAAATAAAATATTTTGCTATATTATAGATAATACATTTGCCTACAATAATACAAGCATTAATTTTTACTAAAACATAAGGATTTATAGAAAAATTGTATTTAGAAAACATCCTCAAATTCGTCATCTTACCCGTATGCCGGGTAAGATGACTATATGCATAGGGAAAGTTGACGAATTGCATCATAGTATGGGTTCTGTCTTACAACTCTAGATTAAATTAAAAAGATACAGGAATAAAACATTTTTATTGTATTTAAAAACGAATTGATACATAATATCAAACATATTATGTAGGGGAGAGGTGTGTCAATTGTTACAGGGTGTCAATTGTTACATCGCAAATATAGCGCCTACTAAACCTCAAATGGTATAACATTAATACTTAGATAATTGCCAAACAATTAACTGTTTTACCGACGTACCCGCCGCTCAGGTTGGCCTGCTGTTATTTTGGCAATCGCAGTTTATATGGTTTTGGGATGTATTTGATTTTTGCGGTGAGCGTCAAATTTTTTTAATTACTCTAAATATAAATAACGCAGGAAAGCGAGAGTGGTATTAAAAAGCTCATTAAGGATCAGGCTTCGTATTAATGTAAGTATTTTGATAAATATTTTAGTAGTAGTTCATATAACCGTATTTGTGAACAAAAAACTGGTGGTGGTACGATTGTTACAAAAGTCAGGGTGTCAATTGTTACATGTAACAATTGACACCCCCTTTAATACGACATATTTTTTGAACTAGGATTTATTGAAATATGTATCTACATATTTTATTTTAATGTTACAGATTCACGAATATGGTTTACATACGGGTTCGTAGAACAACTAGAGGTAACATACCCAAGAGGGACATAGAAAGGAGTTAAAAAAAATCCCAAAATGGCAAGCCTACATTCCAAAAAAAGAAGAAGCAGAAGAAATCTGAAGAGAGCGATTGTTCTGGCAGTTGGTCTGAAGATGGTGATATTTGCCTTATGTGTTGTAAACCTTAAAATCAAAGTAAAGAAGATTGGTTACAGTGCACCGATTGCCGCAAATGGGCTCATAGTACTTGTGCAAATAATGATCCAAATATTACTTGTCTTCGTTGCTTATTCGAATAAAAAATGTATCATATATGTTCGGTTTATGCTTTTTCTTTAATTTAATAATAATATTAATAAATATTATCAAATGTGTTGAATGTTTTGTATTGTTTTTTATGTTAATTATTTTTTATATTTAGTAATATTTTTTATGAAATTATTTTTCACGTATTTTTTTAAACTCTTTGTATTATTTTATTTTTCTACTATTCCATTAAATACACAATTACTTGAGCTATCATCTCACTTTAATTTTTATTTATAAAATTTCCATCATTAGTCTAAAAAATACGATGAGTTGAAATTGTAACAATTGACTCAGGGCACTGTAACAATTGTACCACCCAGTGGGACAATTGTTACAATCCGACCTGCATCACATAAGTGCAATTATCAGAAAGACCAATGCGTTTTTAAATATTTATAATATTTATAGTTATAGTCAAAGAATGTATCTAATAAATGTAAAAAATAATTATATATAATTATCTTTAATAAAAAAGTTATGACGATGTAAACAAAAATTGTAACAATTGACACACCTCTCCCCTACCTAAATCATTTTAAAAAATCAACATGAAATAAAGAAAAAAATAAAATAGAAACTAACACAATAAAATTAAAAACCACCTTAAAAATAAAAATTTAACGTTTATTCACATGAATCACACTTAAATTCTCCTTCTCCTTCGTAGTTACTGCACTTTTCGTGCCACCAGGATTTGCAAATCTTGCACTGTAACGTAACCAATCTTCAGCTGGAGGTTCTTCATAAACCTCCATACATAGTGGACATCGAATTACAACGTTTTCCATGACTGTTAATGAGCAATTACGACATGTATATTGATCAACCTTAACAATAAAAAAGTTCACAATAAAAGATGACAACCAAAAATATAATTTGCATTATGTAGGGTAAGATGACGAATTCGTCAACTTACCCGTGTCATCTTTCCCGTGAGTGATATTTTAAAAAGAGATTCAAATATAATCCATAAATATAATATTAATGATTTAAATTTATTTACATGATGTAAAATACACCTTTATATCAAATATGTAATCAGTTTTTATCTTAAATATACGGATATTCTTTAAAACAGTGTTTTGAAACACTGTTTTTTTACATCAAGGACACAAAAAACAGCAAAGCGCAGTTCACGTGCAAACACTTTGCCGACACGAGACAGGCTGATTTGATCCGTAGTCAGTATACTATTCTTGATTCTTTTCATCGTATAGTGTGTTCTCACTCATACATTTCACAGAAAAAAACAGCATTCGTCATCTTAGGCACTTCGCCAACTTAGGCTGGTCTCCCCTACCTACCTACTTAATATCTACACGCGATCATCGAAAGAAAATAATACCATTTTGCGTTGTTCTCGTCTATGAACAATGGCGTACATACCTATGCAATTTACTTATACTACAAGAGCCACTATTAATACATATCTAATATATCAAATATAGGTATTGGTACTGGGCATATACAATATACATGCATCTAACTTTGGTATATGTAGGTACAAACATATAAATAAAGTAGTATAAAATAATGTGTTGAATTCGGCAAATATATGTTAATTATTAAAAGTGTGTAAGGAATAATGATTAAATTAACCTACTAGGTATATCTATGTACCTACCTACCTATAAGTAAATAAACGAATAGCAAAAAATCTAATAAAAATTAATGATCCGTCTTATAATAAGCTGTTTATTATTAGAAATATTTTAACGAATATTAAAAAAAAAATACTCTTTTTTGACAGTTTAAAACGTGTCTATTTGCATGTACCTAAGTAAGTAAGTAGGTATTGCAGACATACCTACCTATACCTTATGTTTGGCGCTCCTGCCAAAGTAGGTAGGTACCTATATACCTACCTAGTATAGAGAAAGTTTGATATTAAAATCAAATTTGTGGATACAGGATTGAGGTAGTACCTACAGAGTGAAAAATTCCACCTTCCCGCACATGTTACCCCCGCTAGATAACTAACGAGGCTCCAAGCGGTATTTCCGTATCACCTTAAAGGACTTTGGAAATCTCTATTTAAAGTAACGGGCTAAAAGTTTATACGAAAATTATACCAATCCACCTGGATAGTGTGAAGTGTAGGATGTCATTTTTATCAGCGACAGTCCAACTCCTCCATTACATCCAATTCATTATTTTCCCCCTTTCTAACATACCTACTCAGGGGCATAGGAAGGCAACAAGAGCACTCTACTGCGCTGGAAAATGCGAAATTTTTATGTTCACAGTTCAGCTGTCCGAGGCTTATTTCTTGGGGCTTTTCTGCCCTGTTAACTATACTGTAGGTACCTACTTGAACTATAGGTAGGTACTCCCCTAGATTTAAGGAAAATCAAGATAGGGGGTGGCCTATGTTTAGCTGTGGATGAAGTGGACTCGAAAAATGAAGAAGAAGGGATTGATAGAATGTGAATGATTTGAATCAATCACATTAATTTTTTTGAAAGCCAGATCAGAATGAATAATTAATGAAACAGCAGAATCTATGTGTCAATATGACAGATGCTATGGACGCAGTCTTAGCAACAAAACAGTCAAGGTTCGTTCTCCTAGCCTACCCTTTCAGAAACAGCACAACGGCAAATTGATATCTTACACTGTTCTAAGTATGAATCGTCACCTAGATACCCACAACTAGCATCTTATATTCATAATCACCGTTTGAAATTATGTAATAATATCACTGTGATGAATTTTAATGAAACATTCAGATAGCACGGTCCGTTTATATTGCAGTTAGGCCAACGTGAACCGTCCCTCGTACGGGTGTTTCATTCACTCTGATGGAAATTTCGCATGAAAATTCTTCACATTCACATTTGTGTCAACCGTCCGTTGAAGTCTCCGGCGAGTTTTGGATTGCCGTTCGATCTTTAGCCTTTTCAAAGGTAGGTAGGTACCTACTTATTCGTGATGATTCTACTTTTATAAAAAGCTAGAATTTGACGCAGGCTTTCGTACCTACTGTTTCATGGGCAGGTCGTAGGTTCGATCCCAGGTGCCGACCATCTTCCTCTTTCACGACACAAGCTTTAAGTAGCTTACTGATGTGAAAGAGTCAAAATAGTATATTTGTGTTCATTTTGAACGAGCACAGATTCATAAAAAAAAAAAAAAAACAATTAATCGATAGATACTTCCTGTATGACCACATTCAAGAGTATAGGGAGGCAACAATTATACCCACCGCGCTCGATCTCCTCACCACCATGTCCAAATCCCTCAGCTCTGCTTCGAAGGAATAGAACACTAGGTAAGTATATAAGAAAGCCTTCCTATCGTCTTCGGGACACTGATCCATTCGGCATCCTTAACATTATCCCAACCAAGTCTTCTCCACAATGTGGTAAGTTACGGGCCGTAAAAACGATCCTTATTCATGGAGACAATGTGTTCCTATACCTATTGATGGTGAAGTTCTGAGAATCAGGATCCAGGTGAAGAAAGCGAAAAGCCTCGAATTTTGCTCATAGAGAAAAATGTACCTACTGTTAAAGTAAAATAGATGGTACTCAGATGAGTCAAGGCCAATCAAAACACAAACAGATAACAAGTCACACTCATTATATAAACATTAGGTACATCTAGGCGAGTCATAGAGAATACCATTTTATGACCATTTCACAGAACCATTTTAGATTTCGATAATAACATGTCGTTATTTTACCATTTTATCACCTATATTTAAACTCATCTATTTATTTATTTATTCATTTATTAATATTAAACGATTTAAATTATCGAAACATTTTAATACCTACTTTACATTATGCGCGTATAAATTAATAATTATTATTAACATATTGCTGTTTAAATAATAATAATGTGCATCCTTTAATAGTGTGTTGATGGTTGGAATTATTGGTTATTATTCGTAACCTATCCTAAACTATTTCTATTCTATTATAAGCTATATAATAATATCCTTTGCAAAATTGTCATACTATCTATACAGGACTAAAATTGATATTTGCGTTTCTTTACCAACAAATGAAAGAACATTCTCAAGAAGTTGTCTGATCAAAAAAAGTTTCCGCCCCACCAACTAAGTCGTTACTCGTGACCCATGGTTAAGGTATGCATGCATTCCCCTATATTTCATCCAGATGCCTTCAACCCTCTCTGATGTCCTCTGCAGCTCACGTTGACCAGTAAGTGTAAATAGGTTTCAATCTGTTATTTAATTCTTTCCAGGTTGGCTGATGGTTCCTTTCGGGCGATGTGACCGAAGAATCGCTGATTACAGTCTTTCTGATGTAATTCAGAGTTTGTCGAGGACAGAGTTGTTAGTTCCTTTGGCAGTTCGTGAAATGTGCACCTTCAGTCTTTTTCAACCATTTTGCGTCTATTTCTAAACACAGTTTGAGTAGGTACTTCCTGAGGAACGTAAACATCCGATTTTTTCGTATCCTGGCAAACTAGTCATTTCCCATCTACTGTCCAGTGCCACCTAGAAAACTTCTTGTCATTTGCCTCATATTATCGTTCATATCGGACCACCAAATTTCTGCATACGGGTGGATGTTTATCTGGAATGTCTAGAGTCTAGACATTGACAGGTTACCTACATCGTCTTTCAGACTTTTGAGGGTTTTCTTGAACACGTAGCCTATTATGCCTTTCATGTTCCGTATGAACCTGCTCCAAAGCCCTCGACATTGCGACTTGTCATGCGTTACCTAGACTATTAAAATGTTCCTGAAGAACCTTTTTGTCGGTATTTTCATGATTTCTTTCTTGGTATCTGAGATTTGTGGCCCATATGGGATGTCATCTTGTTTTTGTTCCCAATTTCTTCCATAATTCCTAGTTTTCTACCTGTCTTCATCCATATACCGCCTGGAAGTATCCCTATCTCTTTTGGAATCCTTATCAGAACTCTAAGTACTGAATTATCACATTTTGGCAATTCCTCTATTTTGATGTAGTTCTGTAGATTTGCCATTTTTTATCCATCCAAGTCCACATAAACTTTATATAGAACAGTCTATAAATGCAAAATTCATTGATTTATATATTTTCAGCAACTTTCATCATACATGCCAATTTTTGCATCCTGTTAGCAATGTGGCATTTTTACAATAAGTGAAACAAAATTTCTTTCTTCACATAATATTTTCTATAATTTACTGCTATCGAATACAGAATCTGAATCGTAAAAAGGCGATAAATTGTATTAGTATATCGGTTAATATAATATACCTAAAGCTGATAAAAAATTCATTTATTTCTATTTAAATTTACGCGGTGTAGGTAATAATGTATATTAAATTATTGTTTTGGAATGTTTTTTGGAGTATTTGAATGGTTGTAAATGGGTATTTTAATATTAATTTGATGGTGTTTATAAGTCCAATATTTGGTACATTAGCAAAATCAACAGTCAGTTATGCTCACAATTATAAAATTGTTTTTGTTTCATTTTTGAAATATTTGTGTCTGTATGTTCACTAATGCCACCATTGACGATCACTTCAATGGATGACATCCAAAAAAATTCTATCATTTACGATCACTTCACGTGAATGTCATCCATTATGATTTGTGTCATCATCATTTTTTTTAATTTCCTTGAGACATATTTTTCTAGTCAACCGATCCCGTTCAATCTGAGACAGGCCAAACCCGGGTAGAAAAATCAAGTGAAAAACACTAAGAATTTTTTTTTTGATTCAACCGTGGATTGAACCCGGGACCTCTTGAATATAAATTAGCCCTTATAGGTAGTTACGGTTTTGAATATCTCCAATGTGGATTTATTGAGAGGTAAATTGTTAAATGGTAATCGTATGCGGTAATAGTATTAGGTAGGTTAGTCTTCTTCCAAAGATAGAAAATCTTTCTAATCTAATGGCAACTCACTCTTTGTATACAATTCTTCTTTTTCTTCCTTGTATCCTCTCTTTTTATATAAACTCGTAATTGAATATACCTATTATATATAGGTACCTAGTAGTGACGATGTCGAAGATGTCGACAGTTTCAAATACCTAGGAGTCTATTTGACACCAAACGGCGGGATAGATAAGGAGCTCTCCATAAGAATTTCAATGGCGAGTTCGTCCTCTTTAACGGCATGAGGAAACTGTGGAAATCCATCAACTTTTCCACCAAGACCAAGTGCCGCCTCTTTAATGCGTGCATTATGCAGTGTTGTTGTATGGTTGTGAGTCCTGGCATCTAACGAAGGCTCCACAGAAGAAGATCCTTAGTGTTGAGAATATATTTTTGCGACAGATTTTGGGGATAAGGTGGTACCACCATGCCTCAAATGAGACCGTACGCGCCACAACAGCCAATCACCTCACTAATCTAGAATCGCAGATTGAGTTGGCTTGGCCATGTTCTCCACATGTCCCCCGAGAGACTTGAATATGCAAGTCTTTTCTATAATCCGGAGTGAGGCAGGCCGAAATTAACAATCAAGCGGACATTCACTGCGGTTCTACAAGATGCTGTATTCCTAGTAGGTATAAGTTTTCGACGATCGAATATCGAAACGATCATCGAAAGAGTTTCGAAAAATTTTCATACTTAAATGACCGAATGATTCGATCGTTTGATTTTAGAACACTATTTGCACGCTAATAAGGGCTTATTAACGTGAAATTAGCTTTCGATGAAACTCGTACTAGCCCCACTGGACTAAGCTGGGATGAAGCTGTGCAGCTGGCGCAAGATAGAGAGGCTTGGAGGAACTTCGTGGCATCCACATGCTCCACACTGGGAGCGAACGTGGATTAAGTAAGTAAAGTAAAAATTGTTTTCCTGTCAATACAGACGAACCTAGTTACGAAATATGAATATGCAGTCATTGATCATCATAGGAATTGCCTTTAAACATTCTCAATACTATTGGTCAATAAAATGTAGTCTTATGTATTTCGTCGGTGTTATCACAATATATTGAGGCAAGACTTTTGAAAGACATTCGATAGCATTAACTGGCATTAAGTACTAATTACAATATTCTTGGATAGATTCATATTTACCTACCTTAAGTGCAAATTAGGACTTAGGTATTGATACAAACATACATACCCACTCAATTTTTGAGTAAGTATAGACTCCTACACCGCGCTCGATCTTTGGCGGCTTCAATGATCTCCACTCGGCACTCATACCATGTCCAAATAACTCAAATGGGTCAAAAACTACACAATCATCAAAAAATTTTCATTGCTCGATGATGACGCGAGTCAAAATCATGCATGACGTAGAACCGACACACTTATCTGGGATGTATGACAGTTTCACAATCTCAATAATATACGGATTAAATAAAATTACGTATTAAAGTATGTAAATAATTATTTATTTATCTATTAAGCAGGTATTTATCTGTCCCCGATAGCACAGAGGCAGCGAAAATGTTATATTATTTAAATTTATTTCATACCTATTAGGTATCTATTAGTTTTAGAAACACCGACATTACGTACCTACCTATCTACATATATGACTCAGATATAAATTACACATTTTATTTTTATTGATCTGGATAATACCTATGAAGTAGGGGAGACCGGGGCCACAATTAACAAAAAAAATATTTTTAGTTGTATCTTAGAAATTATTCAACATTTAGACATGATTTTTGAGATACATATGCTTTAATCATTCAGCTATTATGTTCTTATCTCAAAACAACCATAATAGAAACGATGCTTAAGATAGAACGCTTTTTATTAAAAATGGCAGTTGTTAATTGTTACCTCACGTTTGGGGTTAGAATTAACAGGTGTGGGGCAGGTATTAACATAAGGGGTAAAAATTAACTTTGTCTATTTTTTCCCCTGATGTGCTATTTTTTACTCACTGATATGTTATTTTTTACTCACTGATATAAAGAAAAATAAATAAGTGTACCTAATTATAATTACCTAATGAAAATAATAAATAGTTAGTCTTAAACAGATCACAATTTTGTATTTAAACTTAACTAGTCATATTACTTAAACCACATCATACAATGAGGTAGAAAATGACACATTTTTTTATCTTAAAAGCTAGGTAACGAGTCTTTTATGATCATCTTCTTTAAAAATTTAGCATCTACTTTAGATTTAAACAACGTACCTACATAAAATGTAGTTTAATACAAAATCAACAAAAATATCAAAGATAAGGAACTATTTTAAATGCCTACGTACTAAAAGTTTTCGGATTCATCATCTGAATTACAATTCAAGGATCTCATATCATCTTTGATACATCCTGCTTGGGTCGAGTCCTTGCAAGAGATAGGTACAGTGTATCCATTCATCATTATAGGAGACACCGCAAATGATACAAAAATAGTCATCGTCAGAGCTATCGCTTTCATTTAATATCCCTACTTTTAATAATTCACATTCCCTACTTTTTTGTCTCTATTTATATTCCTTTACCCTTTCTCTTATCTTTTTTGTTCTCTTTATTCTGGTTTTTTGTTGCCATTTTTCTCTTTTTCATTTCTCTGATGTTATGTTCTACTTCTAGAGATTTTTTTTCCGGAGTATCAGTAAGGATAGCTGACTTTTTAGGTCGTCTTTTATTATACGAAACTCGTGGTAGAGCTTTTGGCAGAGGTCTTATGATTTCAACTGCAAAATCCGTAGTTACTTTCTGCATGCCTGAAGGTCCAGCTACTGGTTCACTAGACATTTGTGATATCACTTCAGTCAGGCTTATATCTAAATTAGGCACATCGTCTAAACCTATATGTGGGGTAGGTTTTAACACGTTAATACAAGCCCCCTCGATTTGTTAATTATAACCCCAAAGGTACATTTTTATTATTAAATTACGTAATAAAATGTAAGACAACAATTATTTCAAATTTGAAATGTGGAATTGTTAAGTATAAAAGATGCTACTAGGAAAACAAAAAACATAATCATAACACTTTATATTTATTGTGCTAATCAAAATATCGTAAACTTTAAAATGTTCGTTACCTGCTTATAAATATCGACCGGCACATAGCTCACTGAAATGACGCGCGGAGCGCATCTGACCATTACTGTAGCATGCGGCGCGATCTAATTGACAAGTTAACTTAAGCACTGACTGGTGTCGAAGGTATAGTTTTAGAGAAAAATGCTTGTTAATACTTACCTCTGTTAATTGTAGCCCCGGTCTCCCCTAAACAGTTTCATATTATTTACTTACTTGATTTCGTATACATGTTTTTAAAAAATATGTGCATATTATTTATAATAAATGAATCTTTATTTAAGTAGGTATTTGGCGAAGAGCTCTCTAAATATATAAAATAAATATGTAGGTACTTATTATGACTTCTTGAGCCCATATTATCAACCTTAGAAAGCTCTCAAAATTACAGGTTAGTAGCGGATTTTTATTGGAACTAGTGGTCGACCAGTGCTCAAAATTCGACCATAACTTATTTAGATTATACGTTTAAATATTACCTATTAAGGTTTTAATTGTCAAAGACTGAGCGAGCGCTATTTCAAAATTTTCTTTAAAAAAATGTCATGGATACGTCAAATTTGAAACGTTGATAAGTTTTTTATTATTTTTAAAGACAAACAATATTAATCTATTCTCAGTCTGACCACAGATAAACAAAAGAATATATTATGCGTCTGTGTCAATGTCAAATACATCGGAGTGTGTGAGTATCAAATACATAACATTACAGTAGTAGGTATTTTAATGTTTTTTTTATTGATTTAATCTATTTTCATGCATATTCAAAAAACAAATATTAGCATTCGCAACTCCATCTCTATACAAACTATACCTACCTAAGTGTGCGAAATTTCATAGTTCTCCGTCCACGCATTTTTCGTAAAAATGGTCACAAAGTTTTTCCTTCTCGTATTAATATATAAATAACGTGCTTTACCTAATCATAGGTACCTACCCTTTGATGTTGTAGCTATAGGAAACTATCTAAATCGCTAAATTTTCAAATGCATAGTTTCAATTTTGTTTCATGGCCAAAACATCCCCCTTGTGGATATGCCAAAAAAAAAAAAATTGTTTCACAATCTTCTTCGATTCTTACGCTAAAAAATTAGGAAAAAAAACAATTTTTATATAAATTATAGGAAAGTAGGTAAGTGGTGTAAAGAATATTTCAATCCGCACTCTTTCAATTACTTTCAACTCACTGTTATACAAAAACCCAAACGGATATTAGGTATAATATGTAGGTAGGTACCTATGTAGTATTTTACAATACCTAGGTATACATTATTATCGTGGGCTTAGTGCTGAAAATAAGTAAGTCATCGTGGGGTAAGAAAACAATTTTATTTAGAAGTTTTCAAACTACCGGTAGGCAGGTAGGTACCTAACTAATAAAAATATCTAGGTACTCAACTATTTAGGTACATAATATGTGATAAGTAATGCAGAAAAGAGTTTGTTCCTGCATAAAATCTTTCTATAAGGCTTCTCTGACGCCGTGTGGACACCTATAAGTATACAGGTTGTCCCACAAAGTACGACTACGCGAAAGTTCACAGGCTATAGCCGACATAGATATAACCGACCTCGGTAGCCTAGTTGTACTGACGGGGACTTCAGATCCGAAGCACCGGGTTCGATTCCCGGTCGGGTCAGAGTTTTTATAAGTGTTTTTTCACTTGAAAATTCTACCCGGGGTTGGCCTGTCTCGATGGACGGGATCGGTTGACTGGAAAAAATTGCCTCAGGCAATAAGTTCCGCCAGCTATACTTACTGACACCTTTGTATAGAAAAGTGTTATATTATTATTATATAGAAAACCTTAAGGGCTATCCAAATATGTAACTCAATATATGTTCAGCGATTTTTCATAGTTTTCGAGTTATACCTAGTTATTTTAGTAAGTACTTTTTTGTCAAACCTGCATTGCGGGATATAAATGCTTACAGAGACACCAATTTTTGAGGTTCCTACATGCATATTTTTTTATAGAATAGCCGAATAGTATACCTATACCTAGCAGATCCAAAAACAATAATGGGTCTATCTATATGATACCATCTTGCCAACAAAAAATGTTGAATCTCAAAATAGGGTAGGTATAACTTAAAATTTTACAAAAACTTTGATGTCTCTGTACTCATTTACATATATCCTGCAGGTTAGTGTTTGACAAAGTTTGATTTAGTTATTTGAATAGCCCTTAATGTGTTCTATCTCTGGACTTTCGCTTAGTCTTACTTTCTGGGATACCCTGTATAAGTAGGTGTCCACTGACCATGACGGGTTTCCCCATCAGTAAAAAAATCTGGAGAAGGTACTTATTTATGGAATCCATATGATCCAACGGAAGGACAAATATGGATCGAAAACGGAACAAAAAACAGATAACAAACTTTCTGTAGGTATACTTAGATACTTATACTTACACTGTCCTTTGTAAAATTCTTCACCTATGAGTTGTACCATGATATTATTATACATTGAATGTAAACTGTATGCTTAATATATTTTAAAACGAGAAGAAAAGATCAAAGCTGGGTATTTATTTGGTTTATTGATAAACAAGTGTACATAGAAGCTTTGGGTGAGGAGTTATTTAAGATATTAGTGAAATAACGGCCACCAATCTTTCAGAATGTTTCCAAAACACTTCCGTTAGTGCGAACTAAAATAACAAATTAGACAATTTATGATGGAGTTGGGCGGAGCTGATTGGGTGTCAGAGTACATGAAGGCAATAATATATTGACTCTTTTAAAATGGTTTGTAAATTGATTCAGAAAATGGGGAATCAGGAAATTATTTAGTAAATATAGGTACCTACCTAATGTACAGTCGAGATGAGAGCTTTGTGGAAAAGCTCAGCAGGGTTATTCTCGTAGCGCTTGAATTGCAATCTAGTTGGAAAGAGATCTTAAAGGGCGGCTCGGAAAGGATCGGACCAATCAGAGAGAAAGGGGGACTGTGATGATCGTTCTACGATTGGCTACATCGTATTTTAGACACTCGATCCCTCTTTCTCTCTGATTGTTCCGATTCTTTCCGAGCCGCCCTTTAAGATCTCTTTTCAACTAGATTGCAATTCAAGCGCTACGAGAATAACCCCACTGATGAACAGGGAAAGGAATGAGAATATAAGGAAGGAATGTGGTATGGAAGTTAATGTTGTTACAAAGATGAAAGTTAATAAGTTTAATAAGTTTGGGAATGTTGAAAAAATAGATGCAAATAGAATAACAAAGAGAATTTGTAAAGGTGAAAGAAAAATGGGGATGAAGACCTCAAATGAGGCACACAATGAAAGAAATGTCAAGTCAAATGCAGAAGAACTAGTAAGTAGAGGTTGTATATTGTGAAATGGTTTGCCGTTGATTAGAAGTGAAATAATGGTGCTTGGATAGAAAATAGTGGAGGTCTGTTCTCTCTATATAACTACTCTTCAAAGGGATACAGCATTATGGATAAAAATTTCAAGCTGCCATCACAATATGTAAAAATCTTCTTTTATAGAATAACATGAATCTTTTTCATATTATGGTATCTACACAAACAGTGCTAATAAAATCAGACCCGGTAATGAATTAAAAGGCTTATGAATCTCCTACGCACAACAAAGATGAAGAAGTTCTCTGCCATTGCAGAAACAATACTCCAATACAGAAACAAATTGTTATAGGTAGGTAAGTACTTCGAAATAGGGAAAATCTGTGATGTCAAGGATGTTATATATTGGTCTAAAGTCTAGTCTAGCTAGATTATACAACAAGAACACGTTTCTGGAGGAACCACCTAGAGATAGTCAGACTTTTGGAAACAGCTGATGGATATCCAAAGATCAGTGGGGCTAGTACGAGTTTTATCGAAAATTAATTGCACACTAAAAAGCGCTTATAAACGTGCAAATAGTGTTCTAAAACCAAACGATCGAATCGTTCGATCATTTTTGTATGGAAAATTTTCGAAACTCTTTCGATGATCGTTTCGATATTCGATCATCAAAATAAACAAATATTTTGGTTCTTGGCAAAGTTCCTCATCCTGCACTGAGACGTTATTCATTTGTCTTTATCTCTCTCTCCAATCCAACAGCTTATTTGATACAAATAATTAGAGGACAGCTGAAAGCCCACAGCGCACAAATATCGAAATCAAGGATTAGAAATTATTTCTGAGATGTTTCAGCACTGAAATAATGATGGTGTAGAAAATAGAGAGTTGTAAAGGACATTCAACAATGAAGGCAAAAGAGCCGAAAAAACCACAACCTATAAGAAATCTGAAAAAATAGCAAAATTTACAAAACTTTTATTCTATAGACATAAATTTAAAGCGGCAGTAGTCGATTCTTCACCCAAAATTAGGGTCTAATAGTAAGTAGGTACCATCAATAAAGTAAAAATAAATATATTACATAATACGGTATGTAAGAATGGTTTTATTTGCTCAATACTTATAGTCCCTACATAATACAATGTACCTACAATATACATAGGTCTGTATATGCAGGCTATCTCTACCGAACCCATGAAGCACAGTTGACTGATTCCGCTGCCATTAAAGCGATATAAGATCTATTAAGAGATACCGGAGAGCCTACATGGCAATTCTTCAGCGTGTGAGACTTAATGTGCTAAGTGTTGAGATAATGCATTGTGCTTAACGCCTATGGACCAGAGGTGCGGAACCATCGACATCGAGATACCTTGTAAGTATCTTAAAAAAATCTGTTATGGAATAAATTCTAAAACAATATAAGTAGGTACTTATTTATGACGTGGATATGTGTTAACAATGCCGCACCCAAAAGAGCAATATATTGCTAGGTCTCCATAGTTCTTGCGTTTTCCCATTATCTGTAATGTTACTTACTTTGAAACAGCTAATGGAATGACTTTTTTTAGGTGGAAGTTATTTGTCTATTAGATATATATTTTAACGAATATGTAACAACTAATGACTCTAACAATTCATCGCTGATGTTCGATTTTTAAATGGAACAAACCACTACTTACGGGCCTACGACCGTCTTCTACTGTTATTTCGAAGGCTGGCTTAGTGTGATCACTTTACGTTAACAACGTTCGACATTAGGTGGTAATGTTTAAATCTCCGAAACTCCTAATCATGAGAATTCTCGACATGTTCAACATGTCGTTAAATTTTATGTATACCTACAACAAGTAGATATTTTATAATTAATTATAGAGATAAAAGTTAGAAATTAGATTGAGAACAAGAGAGCAACCAATTTTTAAAGATTGCTACTGCTGTCGTGTATTTGGCGCCAGAATATGACTATATCCACTTTTGTTAATCTTTAAAATATTGCAAAACTGAAGGTTGACCATATTATTAACATAGGTATGGGACAGTTATTATAATTACTGTTCACTAACAATAACCAAATTCACTAGAAATATCATCGAAAAATTTAATATAAAAAGAGCAAGATCGAACTGTGTGAAGGACTAATCTAAGTGCTATGAGTACATTTTCAGTTACGTCTAAATGAGAATATATTCTCACTATACTATAGTAACCAGCCTATTCTATCTACGTGAGACAAAATGTAGAAAGAATTTCCTATAACGATTGCACTGTAAAATACCATTTTATCGGTAAATATCCTCGGTCCTCTCTATCCCGGTTTAAAAAAGTTTATTTACCCCTGATCTGTACAACCTACTCTGAATGTTAATAACGTCGTATCTGCAAAAACACGCCCTTGTTATGTCGAAGGAAATTTATTGGATTTTTCCTCGGTTAAATCTCTTAAGAATCGTTCACACATTATGAGTATGTAAGTATCTGCGTAGCCATCACTATCAATACCAAAAAAATGTTTTTTCTTTATTTTACTCACTTTTTTTAATAGGGTTGTTAACATAAAAAAAAGAAAGTTTCCGGAAACAGAATGTGTCATTATGTTAAACCTTATATTTTTCTCAGAGTTTTTCAATTACTACTTTTTTCACATAGATTGATTTCCACACTTTTCTTTTTATTTTTTTTTATCTTATATTTTGAAATTGAAGAAACCCTAATTATGGAAGTTTAGTATTTAATAAAAATATATAATATTCGCATGATTGCAGGTCAAGGATTTGAAATTTGGCCACATAATAGCGAACCTTGGTAACGTAAAGTAACGTAGCTTAGGTATAAAATATGACAACCTAATGATAATTTTTTCAAAAATAAGAGTGTTACTTTAGTTAGGGAGAGTTTTTCTTATACGGTTAATGGTTATGTTAAAAGCATAATATAAATTGTTAAAAAAATAACGAAATCGTATACCACACCTTCTCCCCTCAGAAAATTATTTTAAATTTATCTATAAGTAAACAGTTCTTATATTTTTTTTACTAAAGAAAAACTATGTAGGTACTCTCTCTTCAAAGTATTTAAAAAATCGTTTGAAGTTTTAAAAGGTGATTTATAAATTATGTGTAACGTGTTTATTTATTCCCCCCAGTCACCGAATTATCACATAGTTTTTAAAATATTATAAAATTCCACGACGTTGCTTTGTTTATTCACTTGCGCACAACTATAATAAATTCGGTGTGTCGGAAGGGGGACGTGTGTGTGACAAAAATGATGTTACATTTTTGCATTTTTTATAAAAGGAAACATAAATTATGAGAAAAGTTCTCTAACTAGATGAATCTGTCAAGGGTTTCAAAACGCCGTAATTTTAACAGTAGCGTGTCTAGGTGATAATTTTATACGAGCTGTCACCTAGGGCGCTTAGGCGGGTAATTTAAGAAATACAATTTAGGTACATTATCCTGTAGATAATTCTATATCTCTAGCTCCAATAGATTGCAAAATATAAAAAATATAAATATTAAAGTGAAAAAAAAACTTTCAACCTGAAGAATTATAAAATTTCGTTCCTAGTTTAATTAGAAATGTATTTTTAGGTGTTGAATCTTTTTGAGTAGTTCTATATTGGTTTTTAATGAATCGAACCAATGTGTTTTTCTTTCTGAAATATTTATTTCATATCGCTATTGACGTTTAATACCTAGCTCCTAGGTCCTAGAGTGTATCAGTTTGGAACAGTAAAGGTCACGGATTCGAATTCTGTAGGGAGTACGGATTTTTTGGACGTTGAATAATATGGGTCCTGTAAAAAACGCCTTTTGATGTTCGTAGTTTAATTATTATTATCTCACACCAGTGCAGCGGTTCGCTCTATATATTGTTATGTAGGTACCTAATATAATAAAAGAGTCCTTGATTTTTTTTTGTGTACATTGTTAGACACACAGTCTACAGGTAACAATAGATTTTTTTTGTATGTGTGAACTGACCGAATGCAGAGAATGTGTGTTATATTTATAAACTCCGGAAGACGCGAGTGAACTATCAACCCGTGTATTTATACCATTCGGGATAAACGCGGAAGCGTCAATCGAATTCATATACCCTGATTTTGATATCAAATATTATAGACACTGCGGTGTGCGCATCTCACGATTTTTTATTGACCTTTGATATCGAATTTTATAGGCACTGCAGTGCGAGCATCTATTTTTCGGAAGGTTGACCCATGAATCCTTGATTAAAAATTAAATAATATTGTTTTATTAATATTTTGGAGCATAAAAATGATGTTTTATCGAACCACTTTGAAGATTACGATATAATTGATTAGTTTTGATATTAAAAGGGATGTTTTGGGGGACTACACGCCTTGTATCCACGTTATTAGATTAAATATCACGTTAGATCGATTATCTGATTGTAAAATAATAAATTTCACGCTTTCGTAGCAAATTACGATCTATTTAGTCATTATTAATAGTTTAAAACATAAATACACGTATTTTAGGAAGTAAATTGAATTTACCTAAAAGAATTGAATACTGCGTAGTTTTTGGAATTAAAATGAGGCGCAATTATTAATTTACTACGCAGTTTCTTGGATCTGAGACAGTGATTGCCAACTGGTGAAATATGTTCAAAATATTGTATTATTATTTTTATTGTAATTTGTAAATAATGTACTTTAGTGGTTATAAACTAGGTTAAACTATCATTGTAACTCTGTTTTTCATAAATAAATAATAAAATGTATTAAATAATCCAAAATGACCAGAATAGAGTAACTATTGTAAGATCATGTATGTAAAACTTGATTTAATTGATAAACAAATTGTATAGCTCTGTTTGATTGTTCAGTAAGAACATATTATATGCAAATTTACATCGAAATAATCAATTTCGAGATGCCACTTTTTTATTAAAAATTTTGTGTTGGCACTCAAGGTTATTGAGTGGTCGATTCCTGGACGGAATCAATAAAATTGTGTTGCATTCGTCCGATCCGTTTCCTATTGGGGTCGATTTTTGTACCTTTTATATAAATATTGAACGTTGAACTTTTGGTGTTCTTAATCAATTATCACGAATACCTGCAACATCTCATCGATAAATGCTTAATGTTCATATGCCCTAGTTATAGATATTTGATTGTTATATACTGATGACATTGTATCTTGTATAGTTTGTAAGGTATTTAACTAAATGTCCGAATTTCATAGTAAAAAATTTTGGTGAATTTTTAGAAAATGGAGGCCTGTGATTGGTCAAAATAAACAATGATTTTGATTGGTTTTCTGTTTTTGAGATTTAGTATAAATAAAGGCGCAGTTGTAAGGCAGATTATTAGTTCGTTTATTAGTTCGTTCGAATTAGTCAGTTAGTTCGACTCGTCGGAACACTTTGGAACTCGTGATCTCGCCGGACATCTGCCTTCAGGAATACACCGCTAGTTTCATTTCTACCCTCTTATTTCCCTGGTGATCTGGAGCCTCTCTATTGGACCAGCTGCTGCCCTGAGTCAATCATCCATATTGGTCGTAGCCTTGTCGGTTACAGGTCCAAACTTTACCGATTGTTGATTGATTGTTAGAGGTTCGACATCAAACTCAATAATATTATCTTAGAACTAGCAATATAAAGCGTACCACAGTAGAAGTTGACAAAATTAAAAAAGAAGTGACGAAGTAGGTACCTACATATTAAATTTTATATATATTTTTTTTAAATTTGTTGTCTTTTTTTTTGCTTGAAATTTCTATCTGAGTCTGGCCTGTCTCAGATTGGACGAGAATGGTTGACTGGAACAATCTCCCTTACACGAAAATAATCTGGGTCTAGGAAAATTCATTACCAGTAAAATTCATCGTGAGTACAAGTCATCGCGAACAATTTATTGCGATTACAATACCTACATCAATTTATATTGTGAACTGTCAAATTATTTATGACCTAAAAATAAGGTAAAGCTTCAGTTTAGTCACACCACACCTATAAATTAAAGATGGCAGTGATTCTGACATTCGCTGGAGTATTACCGTGTCATCACTCGGGGACAAATGTAGCTACGTTCCAACATTATACTAACCTATTCAAATCGTATATACAATAACGTCGAAACCATTAGGAGTGACTAAACTGAAGTTTTACCAAAAATAATCACAGTCATATACAAAAAACCCAGAACCCGGAATTGAATTTCACTAAAAAAAGTACTCGCGATGAATTGTACCTGCGATGAATTTACCGACTACCGAATAATCTTTGTAAAAAGTTTATTTTTTATTCGTACTTTAGATATAAAAACCTTATTTGAGGCACATTTATACCCAGACACAACCCTGTACACAACGCCGCGCGTGTATCATTTCATGCGTAACTAGTTTTGGTTAGAGAAGTTCAAAACGAAGTTATGTCATAATTTAGATGCGCCACTGAGTTACGAGTTTGGTTTCTGGATTATTGAATCAGTCGACTCTATTTCGGAAGGGATTTTTGGGGATCTTGAGTTATAGTCCTAACTTCATACTCACCAGACAACAATAAAATTTTCTCATGAATTAATTATTATATTTCGAGTGTGAATTATTATGTTTTCTATAGTTAGAATAGAGACATACTATAAATTAAAAATCTTTATAATAAAGTTATTTACTTAACTATTACTTAGTTCCAAAATGTCGGTAGGTACTTACATAATTTATTTATTCAATCCGACAGAATCAAATCAAACTCCGACCAGAATATACCATAGGTATAAAAGTAGGTACTTTACATATTTTCTAGTCGATGCACACAAATAAGGTAGGTACCTACTTATCACAGTCTTATGTAATGTGTAAGTTGTCAAAATTTAATTTGATATAGAATTTCTTTCTTAAATGTTCCATTACGAAATGTAAGCTTGCATTTTTTTTACAAAAGTAAAATTTACAAAAGAATGCCAATGAATTCTGAATTGGAAAGTTACAAAATAATATTATGATCTTCAAACAATGTCCAAACTATATAGAAAGATAGGTTTAAACAAAGATGACGTTTTTTTTTCGGAAAAAAAAAAACATTCAGTTACCAAAGAAAACCCCATAAGTTTCAGTTTTGAAAGTTACATAATTAGATCACGTGTTTTTGTTTTTCATTAAGTAGATAAAAACAACGAAACGAAATCATACTAGCACCAAGATGTATTGTTACAAAACAGGATCAAACGCCAGTCTTACAAAAGAAAATCGAGCTATATAATATAATCGATTTGTTTAATATGTAGGTTTACTTGAAACACTGAAGAAAAATCATGGAACTTCCACGCTTCAAAATTACAAAAGTAAATCAAATTATTTTCAAACATTAAGAATTAACTAACTTAAAATTTGAATTTTATAAAAATACATCATGTTTTTTTTTCAAAATAAAAAATGAATGCCATAAAACACGATCATGTTTTTTTTTTAACAAAACCGTAAGTTACAAACAAGTTCACGAATTTTTTTTTTAAATTACGCTATCATAGATCATTGTTTTTTCCCAAAGATTATAAGCCCTTTTATTTGATATTAAAAAAGAGGATCACGCTATTTTTAAGTCCATCTCTTTATATCCCGTAGGTACGTTTCTCAAATAGTTAATTACTTGAGAAAACAAAGTTTTGCTCCGCCGTCAGACGCAGCTGTAGGTATACAACGCCCTAACAGCTAAACTCGTGTTTAATATCTTTGGAAAACTTCTTGTAACTCTGAGGATACATGACCCAGCACGAAACTAGACTCTAATTACATAGGGGTCTGTTGGAAGGTGAGTACCTTGCCCACTAATCTATGCAGATATATTTTATATAGATAGATAGATAGGAAAGTTCATATCTATCTAAGATATACATATATGGAGGTAAATAGTTAAATTGTAGTTAATGCATGATCTTAAGTAAATACAATAGAGTTATGATTATCCGAACTTTTATTGTACCAACAAAGGAAATGTTACTACCTATATGAAAAGCGGGTAAAAAGCAAAGTACGGCCATATTTAAAAATACGTTTAAAAACAAACAAAAAAATATCTTGAAAAAAAAAACTGTGCTTAACAAAAGTGCCCATACATCTGACATCTTTCAAGTCAAAACTTGTGTCGTAAAAAAGAAAATGGTCGGCAACGGAGACTATAAAGCCCAGAAAATTAATGCAAAAATCTGCAATTGAACTGATAGTATACATTTTTACATTAATTCGATTAAATTTTCTTCCTTTTTGACCCCCATTTCTCTTCTTATGGTTGCGAACAATTTGACCTCCAGAGACCGAAGCCATTGGATTGCATCTTCTGCCAGTCTTGCAGTTCCTTTTGGAATGCGTACATGGGGCACTCGTTAGTTAGATGTTCGACTGTTTAGTCTTATCCCACACACGCATGGTGATAGATCCATCCATCCCCATTCATGTCTATAGGTTTAAAGCGGTGCAGCCTGCATCACATATCACTCCACACCATATCTTTCTGGGTTGCGTTGCATCAGGCAGTTTTTTTTTGTCGGATCAGCCACTACTTTAGGTTCTGGATCCTTACTGACGATTCGTTCCATACTTCTCTCCATCGAGGAATCTGCACTTGTATATAGCAGCAGGTAACCAGTGCAGATGTCGGAATTTTTGACGACTTGGAGGCGGATTATTTACATCAAGATGGATTGATATATTATGATTGGGCTCCACATTTCTTACTTCTTGAAGAATTTATTTTTTTAAATGATTCTCTGCTCACTCAGAGTGAACACAAATACACTCTTTGAATCTTTCACAGTAAGCTAATCAAAGTTTGTCTCGTGGAAGAGGAAGATGTTCGGCATCTGGGATCGAACCCACGACCTCCAATACGAAACAGTAGGTACGAAAGCCGTCGTTGTAAACGCTAGTCTACCAACCACTTCTGCTTTTGCTGTGTGGGTGTGTTAAGTGTGTGGCCCCACTTAGGGACATATACACAGAAAAAAAAAATATCTCAGGTCAAGAGGATTTCTCTTAAGTTGAGAAACTACAATTTCATATATAACGAAAAAATTATTTTCTCAACCTTAGAAAATTTTCATCTTCGTTGAAAAAATTATAATTTTCAGACCAAGATTTTATTTCTCAATTCAAGAGAGATATCATTATATAAGAAAAAAAACTCTCAAGGAGATGAAAAAAAAATTTAGTTCAAGAAATTAAAACTCTCAAAACAAGTATTTAAACGTAAAATTCTCAATTCAATAATACATATTTCTTCATTGAAGATATGAAATTTCTCAAAATAAGCTACTATTTTTTTAACGTAAGAATACATGCTCTTCATGAAAGAGTATTTATTCTCGGAACAAGTAAAATATTTTCTCAATCGAAGAATGAAGTTTCTCTGAATGAAATTTAAATATGCGTGTGTATAAATAAATAAAAGTGAGAGAGTCATATCTTAATCCAATATGTTAAACCTCTTTATCAAAAACTTTATGTTTCTTCCTAATAATAAATAATTTTTTGATGTACATAAGAGTATTATTTTTTATTTCAATTTTAAAGGTGGCTACATACCATGCAAAGTTGTCAAAAAATTTTATTTACAATATTGTGAATATTTAAAGATGGTAAATAAAAAAAATCAACAACTATACATGATGTTAACATGTAGCTACCTTTAAAAGTGAAATAAAAAATAATATTCTTATGAACATCAAAAAATTATTTATTATTACAAAGAAACATAAAATTTTTAATAAAGAGAATTAACATACTAATTGGATTAACGTAATATGTGTATCGAGCCTGTAAGGAGTCTGTTAAAAAAAAAACAATAAATTTTATTTTATTTATTTATTTTTTCAATTTAAGGCGCTAGCCGTGTATGTATTTATGCATATTTTTATACAATTCGTCAAACAACAAAGCTTTGACAGACAGATGGAAGTGTAAAATAGTTATCAGGAATGTAAAATCGCATCGCCAGATGAGTATTCCAGTCGAAAGCGATTCTACTACATCCATCGTCATTTGTATAAAATTTTAAAATAAATAACAATATTAAAGACAATTATACAACAGTAATAAGCCCTCCAATTCTAAACATTTACACAAAAATAAATTATTTAATTCATTATGGATATATAATATGAAAATAGTGAAATAATTTTTGTCAGATCAAGTGAGAAATTCGATTAACATGTAGATATAATGATATTTAAAAAAAAAATTAAGAATGTCTAAATATAAGCAGGTCAAGTAAACATAAATTATAATGCAGTAATGACAATGATAGTGATAGTGAGTCAGTTAGTAATTAAAGTTAAGTTAAATAATTTACTTTATCAAATTATTTCAGTCAATAAAGGTAGAAAGTTAATTATAATTAATTAAAATCAACATTTGCAGTTTCAATAAAATGTAAGTTTTTGTAGATTCTACAGTGTACCTACCATCAGTTCTTAAATGATAATCATGATAAAAAAATACATTTGAATTACATCTACAAATTAATAATTTTACTGAAATATAGGTATGCTTCACTGAGTTAATACAAGAGTATGTAATTTATGATATTTATATTTTACACCATTAACTGAATACCATTCAACATAACTTTTTCTTGACAATTAATTTTTTTTTTTTAAATTATGGAGCTTCCAAAGAAGATATTCCTTCTTCTTCGATGGCGCTACAGCTCAAATCGAGCCTGGGCCTCCTGAAGATAACTCCTCCTGTCCTCTACTGCGGACCGCCAATCCGTCACCTGCATAAGCTGTGCCGCACCCTTCCTAATATTGTCTTCGCATCTGAGCCTAGTTCTTGCAACTAATCTTACACTTGGATGACACTCGAGGAACCTCCTGGTGATGTCATTCTCTGCAGATGCCCGGCTCACTTCTTCTCGTTATCTGAAAAACAATATTCCATTACTATGTATCTCAATAAGATCACGGCCTGCTCACGAAGATAAATGATGAAGATAATATTTTTTACTAGAGTGGCAAGTTGTACAATTGTAATTTTTTTACATTCTTTATAAATTACAATACCATTTATTGTTATTATATAATATAGGTAATATTTTAACTGTCAGTAACAAAGAAAGAGGAAATTGTGAAGTAGAAAATGTCAAGTGTAATGACTTACCAACACATTATTTCTGGGATCCTCCAGAATGGGCCATTGACTCAAAAACGTTGCCTCTGTTTTATCAGTTTATGTTCTTCGAAGTTGAAATGTTGATTTCCACTTTCTAAATACTTCATCCCATGGTTCTCTCTTAAATTTAAACCATATTAAATCTTCATCGTGGTACGAATCTAAAAAATAATAAAATATATACATAATTTGTAGAAAATAGAAGCAAAGCCGTTTATTGGCAAATAAATAAATAATAATTACTAACCATTGATTTCTTCGAGAGGTGATAATTATTGTTTCTGGATTCGGCAGTCTGATTCAGCGATCTTCATCACACAAGATGTTTCCTACATTGTCTATAAGCTTGCTCTAGACTGCGATGTACTTTCTTCTTATTGCCTCTTTAATTGGTCTTGCGAAGTATGACCTCTCTGCTTTTTTTGGAAATTAATGGGTAGTCCTATGACTTTTATATTCTATTCATCATTTATTATACGGCTGAAACGACAAAATAATTATTTAACTTAACATGTCTTATAACATTGAAACCACCTCATACATACTCAAACGGGCTCATACAAATTTTAGGTTAGATTGTCCAAAACCGGTGGTATACGCTAATACATACTTTAATGAACATTTTTGACAGTATAATATACAGATATACACTAAAATAAGTCGCAAAAGGTAAAGCTTTAGTTGAGTCATTCCTAACGATTTCAAAGTTATTTTATATACGATCTGAATAGGTTAGGTTGAAGGTTGGTACGTAGTTAAAAAGTCGGGTTAGATTAGGTTAGTAAAATAACTAAACTAAAGTTTTACCTAGCAAAAGTACTAAATTATACCATAAATATATTCATATACATTCTATAAATGAAAAAAAATCGATTACTTAACATATTTTTTATGATTGACCATTGAAAAGTTTTAAACATACTTACATAAACAATGTATTCAACCGACAAAAATGTTAGTGCTTTCTCTTCCGACACTGAAGACTTTAAATCATAAAACACTTCGTCATTCGGATTAAACAAATTATCACTCTTCCTTTTACAAAGCTTCACACCGAATCGCACAAAAAAAACTAGATTTATAACAAAAAACAATCGTACACCATCATAATACTTTCTTGACAGTTGAGGTTGACGACAACACAATGACAATACATATCAAACCCGAGTAACGACACGAAGATTGCCGAATGGTCGGAGTATCGTTAAAAGCCGAACTATGACATTCCTGCATACTATCCGAAGACGCGTCGATGCCGTCGCAAAACATACCTAATGGAAATCCCCGTTTATATGGATAGCGGACACAAAATAAATTTACGCTCGGGGCTCGGCTCTTCATTTGAGACTATAATTTCTTGAATCAACAAAACGTTTTCTTCAATGAAAGTTTTGTGTTTTTACTTAATCCAAGATATTCAAATTACTTAGAATGAGATAAAATCTCTTAGATCAAGAAAACAATGTTTATTAAAATGAGAAAAAAAATTCTTTGATTGGAGATATGTGGTTTACTTAATTCAAGGAAATATTCTTAACTTAAGACAATAAACTCTTGAATTGCCTGAGACAGTTTAAATTCTTGGATTGAGAGAATAAAATCCAGTTGTTTTTTCTGTGAGTTATAATAAACGGTATTAGTGATTATTTTGAATTTTAAAAGTTAATTTTTCTTATAGTTAACTTAAAATATTTGCCTCATTCTTAATTTCCCCCCTACAATTTGATCGAATAAATGAACTTCAACTGTATTTGTTTCAGTTAATATGTAGATGCTCCATGTGAAATTTACAATGGACCAATTTGCGTCTATCTGCTTTGACCGAAATTTACTATGAAATTAATGACGGGAGCGTGTTGTGGCTGCATTTGCGGTCTCTTCGTTTCTGGGCGCATAATTCCACTGCAGCTTGGCAGACTTATGCCGCGTTCCTGCCAAATTGCAGGGAAACGCATCCATACTATAAACTTCCCAACCACAATATGGACGAGAAATTCAAAACTTTAAATATTCAATTAAATTTGTTTTATTCTACTCAATAGTAACTTCAAAATCATTGTTTACCGTAGAGCAAAGCCTTGCAGGCCTTAAATTCTGTTAGTCAAATTTCGGTACCTAACGACTTCCTGTGGGGCTAGTACGTGTTTTATCGAAAGCTTATTGCGCGCTAATAAGCGCTTATAAGCGTGCAAATAGTGTTCTAAAATCAAACGATCGAATCGTTCGATCTTTTTTGCATGGAAAATTTTCGAAACTCTTTCGATGATCGTTTCGATATTCGATCATCGAAAACTTATACTAGGGCTACTGGTGCTTTGGTTTGCTAGAAAAAAACCGAAACATTTGAGACAAGACACAAAGCATTCTACGTTTATCTCTTTCACTCCCGGCAATTAAATAAGGAATGTGCGAAAGAGATAGTGTAAGTTTGACGTTTAGTGTCATTAAGCATAGCTTGGATACTGTATTAATATTAGAAAATTAGATATTTCTTTGTATTTGTATTATAAGAAAACCTAGTCAAGTTATTGACAATAAGTACCATTGTATTGTTTGAAAATACTATCATTCTTGCTATGCTGGCATTCTCGTTTCTATTCATACTATCTTTATATATAAATTTCTTGACCCGAGTTTTTTCGGTAGGTATATTGCGCATTGGTCTGCTATAGTTTCCTCATATTATCTGCATACCTACGAGCTACAACCCATGTATTTAATTACCTACCTGTTCTATGTGGCTCGATTACAGATGTATTTTATTGAAATATATACCTACTTACATCATCAACCTTGAATCATAATATGTAAATGTAAGGTTAAATACCTAATATGTAAATCTACTTATCTTTTTATTGTTTTTTACTGTTGTATTTAAGTGTATTGTTTTTGTGAGTTTTGAATTATTATGATCATGTAAAAGGCTTAAAGCCATGAATTATTGAAAATAAAATAATCACCTATTTTTTCCTACTTTTGTTACTTTTAATCAAATTATCGATTCAAAAGCAATAGTTTAATCTTGTTGCCAAAATACGGTAGGTAGGTACTTTTCGGTCGCATAAACATGAGGTGTTCCAATAATTACGCTTATCCCTAAATGGTAAACATATTTTGAAAAAAAAAATTACCCGATTCAAATCAAAATGAGGTAATAGTACCCGTTAAAATAATCTTACAAGCAAATTATTATAAGTAATGGAAAATTCTCGTGTGGTTTTTTTTTTCAGCGTTTCAACCCCAGACTTTCCCGATGAATGATGGTTTTCAGACACGACCGAGAGTTGTTTGAACAAACGCGACATTTTAACCTCAATTTATAGACTTTATCGTTTTGTTTACGAGGGCGAACGGTGCGGACGACCGCAATATTTTATTAACCCCAACGATCAATATATTACGTTTTTTTTTCTTTTATTTTGTCATACAAAGGTGGAAGTATATGAGAAAAGGACATTTTTTTTAATATAGTTACCTACTTTAATAGGTACTAATCTATATTTAAAATAATACATTGGTATATTAGCTACTATGCCGCGGGGTTGCCGGCTAAGAATTGCACCTCTGCTCTTTTTGCTGGTTTTTCGAGCATCCTGTAAGAGCCAGGAATTCGAAAAATCAGATCGGGACCGTGAGATTGACCATCTCACGTCCTTAAACCCCAACAGGTCAGCAAAGGCACAAGATATAAGCTTCGTTCGCATCAGCTGTCCCCTGTAAAGGTGCATGATCCAGCGCAATGGAGAGCTCTTGTGCCTCCCTATGCTCCTTAGTGGGGCTTAGGTCCCCCGTATTGTAGGTTGGTTTGTGGGAGGGTCCGCGGCGGGCTTGATTTGTGTGGGGCCGACTTTTTGGTTTGGTTGCTTTGACCAGACTAGGGGGTTGGTTTCGTGCGGGTCGGGTTTGCTGCGGATTGGTCTCCTCCGGGCTGGCTTGCGGTGTGCGGGGTGCCTGAAGGGAGAATGTATGTATGTATGTATATTAGCTACTACAGAATCAAGATCCCAGACAAAACTTCACGTAATTGTACATTGTAATGAGATTAACCACACATATGACCTGATGGTCAATATAATCATAAACGCCGAAGTACCTACGTATATAGGTAGAATATGTATAGGTACTTAAGTGTGCACTTAATTAAAAGACATCCGATGGTCCTCCATTGTTCTTAATTAATATGCACAGTGGCGATTGGTAAGTGCTCTTTGACAAATGCATACTTGAATCGAATCAATGTAATACTTAAGAATACTTTTGATAACAATTGTCAAATAAATTCTGACATAGTAGGTATCTTTAAAGTGGTCAATGCTGAGTACGAAGATTCTTCGATGAAAATAAACAGACGTTCTGAATTTTCACATTTTCAAGTTCCAAAGAGTATAGAAATCTATTGAATTTTTCGTTATCTATGGTTGTACCTACACAAATATACGCTATAGGTAGGTAGGTACCTCAACGAATTGATACCTTGTTGAAGATAAGGTGAAAAAAATTAACATTTTCGTTTCAAAATATATTTGTTTTAACATAAATACCTAGCTAGTAGGCATTACAAAAACAATAATAAATCAAGTCGAAAGCGGTTAGAGCTTGAAATAATATATGATCCCATTTTGAGGTTACGTAGGTATACTGTGTCGAACTGTCAAATGTCACTTTATGCCGTGTCCGAGTGGCAGTATCGTGTATCGGGCTGATGGAGTGTTATGGCCATTTTGACGCCCCGGAACACGTTCTATCTCCGAGAGAAAAGACGTACGAGGTTTGTAGAACGACATGGATATCTTGTGTCGATACCTTATTGGCTCGTCTCTTCACTTTTTCCGTGTCATGATGTAATCTTGTAGAGTACCCACCTACTAAGTATGTATAATGTTGTATCTTGTAGAATAGGTACTTACCTAACTAAGTTCTTACTTGTATACCAACATTGTATATTATTTTCCCTACATACCTACCTCCTTGTATAATGCACCTTCCGAGGTAGGTACCTTTAATAATCCTTTTATAAAATTCCTTATAGGTACCTTTGCTTTCGTTTCAAAGATCAGGCTCACTTAAAGAGACGAATTAATGATAGCATCAGGCAACCAATCAAACTTCATTATAAAAATTTATAAAGTTGATTTGTTTGTCCTTAAAATTAACATTTTTTAACAATGTTCCCCAGTGGTCATTTTTTTATGAAAACGGTGACCCGTAACGACTACGGTAGAGGTGTCGCTTTTCAAGAATGCCTCTAATCATAGTAGTAACCTAACTATGTATTATAGAACCAACTCTTCTTGAAACCATTTTTAAATAGATGGATGTTCGATTTTCAAATGGTACACTATTTTCAAAATTGAAAAACTTCGGAATTAAAACCGTTAGCTACTAACGGTCTGTTTTCCTAAGAATATACGGCACAGCTATAGCGGTGAATCTGTTAGTTTAGAACAATGTCAATATTTTTACCGTATATAGTAACAAAAAACATTGTCATACATTTTGAAAGACAGCCGTCTTGTCAGACAACGAACCGCTCCCTACGAACACAGTGCGTTCTGAAGGCTAGAGTGACCATTTTTAGATAATATTTTTTCCCATTACTCTGGTCCAAATCCCCTTAATACTTCAGCTTTAAGATTTTATATTTAAAAAGTTCTCCTTGATGGTTTTATGTAACTTTTAATGTTATATCAATAGTTTTTAGTTTATTTTTTTTTAACAAGCATTAGTAATAATAATACCAGGACAATAGGTATATAGAGCGCCGTTTAGTGACAACAGTAGTCACCTCAAGGGCACTAGTAGTTTGCAAATAAAAAAGAAAAGTATACCTACTAAGGTTTACAGCTTAACATATTATGTAGATGAGAACTAAAATTAAATTAAAAAGAAAGGTAAATAAAGGTCAACAGCATAATATACCATTTACCTAGATATAACCTAGTACAAGTAGTCTAGTAGCATTCATTGTCAATCAAGTAGTTAGGTACATATTTGAATTTATAGCCTTGTATGTAAATTGGAGTGGCGCCCCTTACTTGCTTACTTCAGCTTCCTTCTTGTGTCCAGTATTGAACAAAGGCCTTCCTCTTGGACTTACATACATCTCTGTCTGACGTATGGTACTTAGATTTAATGTTGACATAAACATCGCTAATTTTTGAAGGGCCTTTATGTTCTGAATTGAAGATGTAGTCAAAAGTGACCTTATTCTTTGCTTTTTGAGTTCAAGGGCGTCGATTGATATGTACCTAATTGAGACTTATTGAAATGATAAATGGAAGCTCTGAAAATTGGATTTGATGAACTAATATAGAAATACTGCGATATAGTGAAAAAGAGAGGAAAAATGCTTGTATACTAATCTTATTTTTAACGTCAAACACAATAAAAACTAACAAGGTTATTTGATAATTTTGTATAGTTACCATAATTTCCATATTCGCTGCACTTATCGCGACTAATTCAAGCGTTGATAGCCACAATTACCGTAATTGTGGTGCTTGAAAAAAGTGGTCATTACCACTCCACAACTCCTACCTATACATATTATTACAGAAGTATAAGCACGTATAGGTACATACAATACATAAGTAATCTAACAATGTTGTTTTTTATAATATTTAGCTAGGTAGGTACATAACACTCACCAGTTTAAAACAAGTATGTAACTCTATGTATGATGTAGGTGTGTAAAAATTATGCTAACTAAAATTAATAATGATCGGTGGTGTACCGGTTCAGTAAGCGACGTTTATACTATTGATCGTGGATTCAATCCCATCTTCATCATTCACGAAACAACTTTATTTTGTGTTTGTTGTGCGTGTGTTAACCCAGATTCATTTTCCTTAAAAAAAATAGGCCTTTTTTTCATTGATCACTCTCCCGAGAGTGGATTGCCGCGTTACAAAGAAGAAGATACTTATAGCTATAGCATCTTCTTCTAATTTCTTTTTAAGTCCACGAATGAGTGGTAGATTTGGTGATCTTTACAATAGACCTATAGGTATATTATGTAAACGACCTCATATAAATACAGACCAACATTTTCTAACTAGTTTTTTATAATGATAGTGGACGATACGCCCCTACCTACTAATATGTTCCATAATTATTATTTTTTTTACCCATCAGGCCGTGTCCCGTAAGTGGTAGGTAGAGAAAACGGACCTCCACTCTTTTCTATCCAAGCATACTTCTTTCGCTTCTTCCACCGACATAACATTTCTCATACACCCTCTCCTATTTCTCTTACTTCTTACCTGGCCTTCCTTGAGGATGGAATCGATGTGTGTGATCCACGTCATTCTCGGTCGGCCACGTTTTTTACACATTTCCTTTCATCCTTATGAATTCTCTTTGTCATTCTGTCTGCATCCATTCTTTCCACATGTCCAAACCATCTCAACTTATTAACTTTCATCTTTGTCACAACACTTCCATACCACATTCCTTCCTAATATTTTCATTCCTTTCCATATACCATAAAGTATTTCCACATATTCTTCGTAGAGATTTCATCTCTACTGCATTCTTATTTTCCGTCCATGTCCACGTTTCACAACCATACATCATCGATGGTAACAGGATTGCACAACTGCAAGAAAACGATAAAATACAATACAAAAAGCAGCGTTTGACATTTCCAAGTAACACTTAAGTCGTGTTCGTCGACGACTTGAGTTTGACAGCTACTTGAGTACTACTTGGGTAAGTTTTGTATGACTATGAAATGAAAACAGCTACTTAACGAGCACTCAAGTATCGGGGAATACTCAAGTAACGACTATGAATTCGGGTGTTAGTGCACCGCCCACCCAGCAAACAGCAACTTTCCTACGTTCGATTTCTTTTTCACACTTTCCATCACGACTAAACATGCTTCCTAAACACACATACTCATTTACTTGCTCAAGACATTCATTTTCTACAGTTAGGTATTTTACAATTCGTTCTTGCTTCATCCCTTTCAAATACTACCTACCTATAACCTTTGTTTTGCTGACATTCATTTTTAGACCGTTTTTTGCACAATTTTCAAACACATGCACTTGACTTGTTCCATACCTAATGGAATTAATTGAAAGAAATTTCTTTACAGAAATAGTACCTATGGGTAAGTAGGTTTATACAATAGTAAACAAATAAAAAATAAAGCTTTGGTAGTTAGTATAAGGCCTAGATATAAAACGTCATTATTTTTTAAAAGGAGGAAGAAAATGATTGTTACTTTTATCCCAAGTTCAGTAATAGAAGAAGTACCTACCTACGCACTTATACCCATATTTTGTTATTTGAGAACAAACTAGTAAAATATTTCACCAATTTAGTAAGGTTACACTGTGTGTTCGAAAATTAATTACTTTTTTGGAAAAAAAACGACAATGTATCGCTTTCTCGTTTGCTTTATTACGTACAAGCAACGACGCTAGAGAGAGACAGTTGTATAATGACTTATTCATATTGGATTTTCTCTGGATAAACCTGTGATTATATATAGGTTTGTTCAATGTAACTAGTTAAACTGTAAGCTCAAATGGTGTTTAATTGATTTACGTTTAAAGTTCAATTTGGCTTGTGTTATTTCCGAAAAAGATTGAACGTGTACGATTTCGTTCGAACCAGTTTTTCACAGTCCGACCAAAATGAACTTATAAAATTTATTAGGTAGGTTGGACCATAATTTAAAGTGAAATAAATGATAAATCATGATTAAAAAACTGGTTATATCTACGGTATTATATAAATTATGTGTTTTTTTTTTAAGAGAAAAATAGGTACAAGACAGCAATAAATATTTAATACCAGAGTATGTTTTTAAACCTTTTTCTAAGTTTAGTATTGTCTTTTCTTTTAGTTAGACATAGATAATATGTAGGTATGTGGTAAAGTACAGTTGTTTAAAAAAAACTGTATTTATATGAAAACTAGCTTTCCCGACAGACGCACTGTGGACAATAACCGAGTCTGGCTCTACTAAAATCTATAACTCCTTTATTTGTAAAGATATTCTTTTCAATTTTTGTACTCTCAAAAGCAGAAGGTTTGATTATTATGCTGATATGAAAATAAATAAGTTTTAATGTACAGTTATTTTTTTAAAAACATTTAAAAACTGGCTTTTGTAAATGAAAATCATACTTACTTAGTAGTCTATTTATTGACTTTTAATTCGATTTTAGAGTACGTAAAAGTAGTTTTGTACATAAAAGACAGATAAAATGAACTAAAAATCAAAATAAAAATGATCTATACAGGGTGTATAATATAACAAATCAAAGATACTTTACTTGTAGAATCACAACTAAGCAAGTATATTTTTTTACATTTCAAATTCAAATATCTTATCTATTGCTAACAAATAATGGTATGTGTTACATATTTTTGGAAACCTTATTTTATATAGATAAATTTCAGCCATAAAAATTTTTGGTATTCTATTTGTTGTAAGTTTTTTCTTAATAATACTGTAAAATTATTTAAAAATAATATCTTCCATAAGTTTGTCGAAGGTTTTCACGTTTACCAACGTCTTCCGACGCGTTGAAATTTATGTTAAATTATAGCCTAGATATATATCCTTAACATATCAAAAAATTGGCTGCTCGATTATGCTCTTTTAGAAGTTATGAATTATAAAATTACTCCCAGTAATAGTAGAGTGCCAAAGAAAATCATATTGCTAAAACCAGGGCTGACTATCACAAAACATATTTTTATGGTTAAACGTTGAACCATGTAAACAATTAATAAATTAAATTAAATTAAAATAATATATTGTTTCGATTTTATTCACAATAACTATTTAAAGCATATCTTTTTGATGGACATATAAATATAAGCGTGTGCGTATTAGATTTCATGACCTTCAGGATCAAAAAAGTAGATACAGAGTACCTACTTCATCAAATTCGTTCATTTTTTAAGTTACCTACCTATGGATTCCCAATAGTATTATGTTATTATAGGATCTGGAGCATGAAGAAGAGTATAAAATAAACCTATCTTCTATAATAGCATAAAGAAAGTAATTGTGGAAAAATATTATTATTATTATTTTAATTGTATATATTGATCATGAAGTGTAATGTAAAGCATGATAAAAGGGTTAAAGGATATTATTACCTATTGTTTTCAGCATATTTACCATTGTAGTTTTTCAGTAATATTAAAATTAATTGTTTGAAATGTTTATCACGTTACACCCTGAATAGAATATTTTCTTTTATTTTTTTAGTTTATTTTATCTATTTTTATATATGAAAATTATTTTTACTTAATTTAAAATCGAATTAAAGTTCAGTAATATATTATTAAGTATGATTACTATTTACAAAAAACAATTTTCATATATTTTAATAAAATAACTGTACACAAAAACTTAAAAATATGTATACCATCATAATAAATAAATATTCTGCTATAATTGTGCAAAATTCGAAAACGATATCTTAAAAAATAAAAGAGTTATAGATTTTAGTAAAGCCAGCACCGGTTTTCGCAATAGGATTATCTGCGACACTCTACTTGTACCGAGTGTACTTTTTTATTCATAACTTCTAAATGAGCAAAAACGAGCAGCCAATTTTTTGAAATGTTAAGGATATATACCTAGGCTATAATCTAACATAAATTTTGGCGCGTCGGGAGACGTCGGTAAAAGTGAAAACCTTCGTCAAACTCATGGAATTGATATTTTTTATGATTCTACAATATTATTAAGAAAACACTTTTAATAAATAAAATATTAAATTTTTTTTGGACAAACATTTATCTATATAAAATAAGGTTTTCGAAAATATATAACACAAACCATTAGTTGTTAGCAATAGATAAGATATTTGAATTTGAAATGTAACAAAATATAATTGTTTAGTTGTGATTCTACAAGTAATGAATCTTTGATTCGTTATTATTATATACAAATAAATGTTAAAAATGTAGAAATTTGATATCATTATAATGGTTAACATTTATTTTATCAAATGCAATTAAAAATATGTGGAAAATGTGTACCTAAAAAATCATTAAATATTTGTGACTGCTCTACCATATTCCACAGTGAGACGTTGAGCAAGAGTCCTTACTATGAATATTAAATTCAAACTTGTAATAAGTACCTATATAAAAAATACGTTTGAAATAATAATAGGTATGTTTGAATGTTAAAAATTTATATCTGAAAGCTCGAAAAAAAATTAATAAAACATCTGCGTTCCTATACGTAGGTACCAAAAAATATAATTTCAATTATTGTCAGGTATACAATAATTTTGTTTTTATAAAAACTTCAACGGTTTTTTAAATCCAAGAGATGGCGGTGTAGTAGGAAATATGTCACATATGAAACACACGTCGTTAGTGTGTTGTTGAAATATTAGAATCGATTAAAAGCAAATTATACCGAATTATTATAGGTACAGTAAAATAAGTAGGTAGGAACAAACAAAACAAATCGTTTGATCAAGTTTCGTAAATACAAATTGTATTTGTATGTACCTACATAAGTGGTACCTAAGTAAGGAGGAATCTTCAAAGGTCACTAAACTCACCTAACAAATTAAAAGTACGAAGGTATATATAATATTTTGTCTGTTGAATTATTATGTATGTACAATCTACAAACTGCTTTTTTATTTAATGTGAGTAATGGCTTAAAAATATGTTTTTTCCTGCAATTATCAGACTATAATAATTAAAATTACTTACTTTAATTGGTTATGGTAGATATCCAGTAAGTAAAGACTTCTTTTATTTTTTTTTTAATAATGGTAACATTGCAGGATATCGCTATAATTTAAATGTACCTAATGATTCTTGTTCTATTTATTGTTTGAATTTAGAATAAATTATAAATCAAAGGAAGCATCTATGAAAAAATCAGTGGTGGAGAGTGAATTAATATACGGTACCTACTTAATTATTTATTTTTTGTGTTATATAAACATTCACTCTTACTGGTATGGAAGGAAAGAAAACATATTCCTTTAAATTTGTGCCTTGTGACAAATGTAAAAAGAACAAACTGTTCCTATAAGTGCCTATAGATAAAATTAATTTTACTATTTCTTAGGTATTACTTTTGAACAAAAAAGTTATTTGTCTTTCAATTAATTATTGTTTTAGATGTTATTCACTAAAAAAATTAAAGTCACTCTAAATGTAAGGGACATAATATGTGACGTGTATTCTACTTTTACTACATAATTGTATCAAGAAAATATAAGTAGGTAGAAATCCATGTAAATTTTGCGGAACAAATTGAAGATTCATTATATTTACCGGCTGACATTTTTGTTGTATTATTTTGTATATTCTTTATGAGAATATTTATTTACTAGTTTTTGAAAGGCGCCTGTGACCACATTTATTTTTTTTGCAAACTCTGCTTTCGTAACGTTGACTTCGCATGCGAGTCTTAAAAGCACATGGTTGATTGAACTCTTTATGCAAACCTAAAAAACAACTAAAACTTTTTATTAAAAACTTATTATTTCAATGGCTTTTTTGGTATTTGGTATTTTGGTATGTCATTATGATTTAAATTATTTGATTGATTAAACTTTTTACTACAAATATTGCATTCGTTTGGCTTTCCTTAATTAAATAACCTGAGGATGTAAAATTGTTTTTCTGCACATCAAAACCTTTAAAAAAAGTGCTCAGACACCAGTCATATTATATTACTGTCAGCCACATTAGTAGAAGAAAATTTCTCATTAGTTGCGAGTAGCTCCACCTTCTGGTAAACGCAGGAACTAACAGCGTTAATGACATCAGTCAGTCAGTCAGTGACAAAGACAAATATTATTATTTTGTTTATTGTTTATTTTTCAATGCAAACAAATGGTCATTTACAATACCTACATAATAATAATAATAATAATAATATATACCTAGTAGGTGGACCAACAAAGCTTAACAATGCTTAGTATGTAAGTTAAATAATTCAAACAAGTGAGTTAGGTGTCACCATTCTTTGTACAATATCTTACAAGTACCTTGGAGCTAATAAATAGATAGGTATCACATCAATGACGTACGTTTTCTATTAAAATATCTTTTTTTCTTTTTAATGTTAGTGACGTTACGCCACTGGAAAATAAAAACAACCACTATTAAAATAATTGGCGAGAATAGCAGCGCTAAAAATGGTTAAAAATCTCTTGCCAAAAATTGGTAGTTGATGTTATTAGGCGAGTATTCAAATTAGATATCTGCTATAATTATATTAGGTTGGTATTAATTGATATGAAGTAATAATGCAGCAATAATACTTAAGTATATTATCTAGGTATCTATTATTGATTTCCTAAATTACCCTAGTAACAATTGATAGTACGAAAATACTTAAGAATCAACAATAGAAATATTTAAGAATCAACCAAAAGTAAGCGAAAACTTCTAAGAATCAACCAATATTAAGGGAAAATAATTAAGAAACAATTAGTATTAAGGGAAACTTCCTAAGAATCAACAATAAATAGTACCTAAGGGAAAATAACTATGAAGCAACCAATAGTATCGGAAATTCTCCATCAAACATTTATCCATTCCTGAAATTCATAATCTATGATACTGAATAGGGTCGTCTGATTGAAACGCCTTCAATCCACATTTCGCATGCACTGTCGATTGTTAACTATAGTTTCAATAAGGCTCCTAAAATGCACTTGTTGCATGTACCTATAGTAAAAAATACTGATCTTCAGTTGTTGTATGGTTTTGAACAAGACTTCTTTTAGAAGGTTTCTCCTAGAAGTTATTATATGTCAATGGAAGTTACTCCATATGTCAATGATAGCTGATGAGGCGTTAAAACAGGGATATTCTTTATGCTAATAATAATTGCATATTCACAACAATAATTATATTTTTATATGTATTATGGTTCTTTAGTATCTATTTTTATGTTGGTATCATTGTTCTTATCGGGTGTAGTTTGCAGCCTGGAGATAGGAATAGATTACCAACGTTTTTCTCTACGTGTAGGCAATGATACTTGTACCTTATCTGTGAACCGCTATCTAAATTGGATTTTAACTTACACAGTATACACTATACAGAGACGTCATCAGATATGAAAGTAAAACATCAAAAAAAATATGTTACAAATAAAAACAAATTAATAAAGACGTATGTTAAGGTACGTATAGTGTTTTTATAATGTACCTATCCGCATCTAATCTATATCCACGTTTAGTCTCTCTAGAAAACAATAAACAATATTAGGTAGGTGTAATATAAATTAATATAAAAACACTAAAAGACAGCGCACATTGCATAATATAGTTTGAAGGGGATTAATCGGCGGCATCAGACTTAATTTGTATGAAACCAACTTTTTAGTTTCCCGAATCGATCCGACTAAAAAGTTGGTTTCATACAAATTAAGTCTACCGCCGATTAATCTCCTTCAAACTATGTAGGTACTTGCAATGTGCGTGCTCCCTATAATGTGGACGGATGGTAGTTATGAATATTAAAAAAATACGAAAACACAAAGTTACTTGTCAGTGTTTAACTATTGTAAAAAGTAATCTAGTTCAAGAATTAGTAGGGGTCGTTTGAAATTCGAAGAGTAAAGGTGAATTGAAATGAAATTTAAAAAAAATAACATTATTATTCCATTTCATAAGGCACAAGGAGTAATATTTAAAAGATATTTATACACTGTTTATACACACGGTCATAAACATTGTACAAGATCGAGCTCAATGGAGAGTTCTTGTTGCCTCCCTATGCTCCTGAGTGGGGTGTGAAAAGGAGAATTGATTGATCGATTGATACACTATGAGTTCTAGTGATATTGAGGTTGGTAAAAAAGAGCAAGATAAAGGAGTTTACACAGTAAAAAAGTGCCTCTAGAATGAAATAAAAGAGTTAAAAAGCCTTGAAAAAAAATAATCAGTTTTCGGGGTGCTTAATGGTGTGGGAAATGAAACCGGATTTTGACTAAAAATGTCACATTCAGCATAAAAAACGAGGATATGAGTTTTATATTAAAAAAAGTTACCCTTAGGCACAATCAGTACTTATTTGAATTTCCCTAGAAGACGGCCCTGTTTGTAAACTTATTACGATGGGTGTCATTATGGTCGTTTTTAATATACAGCATATTAAAAGACTTTCAATGGTAGTTATAAGGGAAATCGTGTTAAATTTTCATGCAATTAATGTTTTTATCTACACAATTTTTTGTCTGCTGCCTGTTTTAGAATGGTGTCTAGTCAAAATATCTGCGTACCTATACCTATTCAAAATTGTACAACATGAAACTATGTATGGGATTTCCAGTATGACCACTACATGCTTACGACCGTTTATCGTAATAGTTTTGAAGGTTGGAAGAACCATGTCCATGCAGTGATCAAAGACGTTTAGCATGACGAAAAATCTTAATCCCCCAGAAGGACACGTATACGCATCCCTTTTTATAGGAAAACTTATCAGTAGCATAAGGTACCTACCTATAAAAATATTAATTTACGTTTTTATAAGTTCCTATGTACATACCCACTTACCTACCGATATAAAAACTCTTTTTGGTTAGGTACATTTCAATTCTAACTTTCTCGTATTTTTTCATTTCAGATTCGCAGATGGAGAATTTCACAGAAGGCCTAAACCTACCTATATATTTTTGGTAAGTACCTAAACTAAATTCAGCTCATTTGCAATAGTTGTTTGTTTACTTTCTATACCTATTCTAAGACGAGCTGAAGATTTTCTTCAAAAAGTAAGAAAAGTGTTGATAATCATTTTTCTACCAATCCATTTTGATCTAGATAATCCGCATCCAAGCCATCTGATATAACAACTTCCATAGTGGTTTAGCTGTAAAAGTGTGGATTGATCGAATGAGGAAAAATTAGATGCAGCTGTAGACCGCATCGTCAGTAAAGAACTAGAAACTATAGTAGCTGATCAAAAGAGAACTGCCCGAATATAATATGGTGTAAAATCAATCAAATAAGATGTGATGTAGGCTGTACCGTTCAAACTTATTTAGATAGGGATGGATGACACAAACCCTCCAAAATAATATGAATTATAAAACCGAATGGAAATAACTTTAAACCTAAAAACCTAACAAAAACATACAAAAGGGCCCACAATGTAAAATACTCTGGGTTGGCTGGCAGAGATCCTTCGGGATAAGTCCGCCCTTTAAACTTTCAAAACTACTGTCACCACACTGTATTTTGAATCAATAAAGGTAGGTATATTTGTTATTTATTTATACTCTAAAGTGGTATGGTATGAGACGTATGATGTAAATGCTAGAGTGGATATCTGCAGCACCGAATACACACTTAGAACATCCCAAACGAAGATGCTGAAACGTACACAGCAACAATTAATTTAAAACTATGAATATGAGAATACACGAGATGAACAATGTCCAAGACATCAGATGGAGTGGCGAAAAAAGCGAAAGTGAGAATGGTTAAGTCAGGTCGCTAAAAACCTAAACGATGGTTGGACAGTTAGCATTGATGACGAACTCAAAAAATGCGGTCAATAAGGATTTTAACTATCCAAACAAACCTCTTTCGCTTCTTCCAGACGCATAACATTCCGCATACATGCTCTTTTATTTCTTTTGGTCCTGACTTGGCCCTCCTCTAAGACTGAACCGATATGTTCGGACCATGTCATTCGAGGTCGGCCTGGTCTGCGTGCATCCATTCTTTCAGATTTAGGTATATATCCTTTTAGTCATTCTCTGCTCGTTCATTCTCTCTACATGCCCAAACCACCTTAATTTATTCACTTTCATTCTAGTCACTACGCTAACAATGACATCCACTCGCTAACGTTAACACATTCCTTTCTAATATTATCATTCCTCGCCTTATCAATCAGTCGCTTTCCTCATATCCTACGCAGTGATCTCATTTCTACAGAATTTATTCCAACTTCCAGATTTTTCGTCCATGTCCAAGTTTCAATACCATACATCATGGATGGAATCAGGATTGCATTGTGCATCAACTGTTTAGATTTAAGAGATACGCTATTATTTCTCATTAGAGGTCTAAGTGCACCGCCAACCCTTCTACCAACCAATTTCCTTCTTTCAATCTCCTTTTCACACCTTCCATCTCTGTTAAATAGACTACCTAAATAGACATACTCATCCACTTGTTCCAAGTTCACATCATTCAATTTCACACAACATTGCGTTCTTAAATCTTCTCTTTCAAAAACAAGCACCTTTGTCTTATTGACATTCATCATAAGACCATTCATTTCACAATTATGATAAACATGCATCACAAGTTCTTGCAAATCACGCTCGCTTTCAGCCATCAATACTAGATCATCTGCATACATCAGAGCGCACACATTCATTCCATTCAGATCTACACCCACTGTACTGTTTTTTATATCACGCACGCAGAAATCAAAGAATAGATTGAACAGCCAAGGTGACGTCACGCATCCTTGCTTCACCCCTCTCGTAAGACGGAACTCTCGTGACAGATGAGTATTCACCCTGACACAAGCAAAACTATCAGAGTAAAAGGAAGCAACAGCGCGTATCAGTTGTCTATCCACTCCATAAAATGACAAAACCTCCCACAATTTCTTTCGGTCAACTCTATCATACGCTTTCTCCAGGTCTATGAAAGCACAGAAAAGCTTCTGATGTTTGTTCAATAACTTCTCTGTTACCATTTGCAGAGAGAAAATTTGGTCCGCACATCCTCTTCCATTCATAAAAGCACCTTGATTTTATCTAAGGGAGAAATATAGAAGGAAATAGGCTGGCATCTGTGTTTTTAATATCCATATCTGATGTTGTATAGTTATGAAATATTGTAGGCACTAAAATCAGTTATGTAACATCAGAAGCCCACGAACTCCCGTCCATGCGGGAGGCAATGCCCCCGCTCTTGGTAAAATCGTGCAGGAATCCTCCTTATAAGTCAGCCGGAATGCATCCAGAGTGAGGTATATTCCTTAACAGGCAATAACTTGTTCCTGATTGGAGGTAAGCCACGACTCGGAGAGCGACACCAACAAATCAAGTCCTGAGATCAGAATCCGCGGCAAGATAGAACAATGGAGAGTACAGACCCGTATAAGGGCATGATGCTAATGTCTTCACATCAGATGTGTCTGGAATAATCTACCGCTGTTATTTTTTAGCGTGTGGATTGAGATTAATCGTAATAGTGCCTTGGCAATATCAAGGTTTGTAGGGGTAGAAATTAAAATTGAATGAAAGAGGATTAGTTTGTTGTTGTTGGTCTATTCTACGCTAACATTTACACCACATTCCTTTCCAATAGCACCATTCCTGACCTTATTAATCAGTGTTTTTCAGCTGCGTTGAGATCTCATTTCTCCACCATTTTTTATACCACCTTCCAGTTTTTTGGTCCATGTCCAAGTGTCACTCACATACATGGTATTAGAATAGTATCGTGCATCAACTGTGTGGATTTTAGAGATATATTCTTTTTCTCATTAGAGGTCTAAGTGCATCACTTACCCTTCTACTAACCATCTTCCTTCTTTCAATCTCCTTTTCACACCTTGCATCTCTACTAAATAAACTATTTACATAAATACACTTACTCATCCGCTTGTTCTATATAATTATATATTACTTTCACGCAGTAGTGTCTTCTTACTTCTTCTCTTTCAAAAACAAGCACTTTTTTTCATTGAAATTCATATCAAACACACACAGTAATTCGATTTATTGACTTCATCAGCTATCCCATCTATCAAGGCCTAGACAAATTGCATTTGGCAATCGACTACAAACGAATTCTTCGACAATGTAGAGTAGGAAGAAAATGAACTGTCCACTTTTTATATTTTTATACAAGTGTCTTGTTTGATTTAAATAATTGTTCCAGTGGACAGTTAATTTTTCGCACTATACATCTTCGTTTGTAGTCGAACGCCAATTTGAATTTGTCTAGGTACGGGGGCTGATCCTCAATCACAGTGAGATACGATAATATATAACTAATTTTTTTCACCGTACCTCTTGTTTTTAAAAGCAAAAGCTACTTAAAAGTAAATGAATCAAAATCACTGCTACTTAAGTATAACCACAGACGTTACAAAATGTTATTCAAAACCCTGTTAATTCTTATAGTGCTGCTCTCAACATCACAATGCGATGTAAACAAACTGTTATTGCCATTTTTATTTCTTAATTATTTGCTTTGGGCACTCGATAATAATTTATTGGACATTTTCCCACATTTTTGTTTATGTGCCCACTCTGAACAGGGCACTCATTGATTGGCTTGTCAGCGCTGTTTGTCAATAAGAAAGAGAAAACAGTATTATATTATTATTGTTCTTGTTCCAACTGACTTTTTGCAATGTTTTATAAAAGTTATGGGGTAGTCAGTGAAATGTTGATGGATGTTCACTGCTTTTTGAGAATGCATGATATTCATGATTTTTTTTATTTTTATAAAACTTTGGGTCTATATGACGTTGTTCGAAGATTTCTCTTACGCATTGGAATATTTTACTAAAAGTAAAATGTTGGCGAATAATAAAGAAATCTGAAGAATAAGGGAAGCGGTGAGCTTCGTAACATCTTCAAAACCTTCAAGGTCTTGATCGAGCAGACGGTGATCTGTCCGTATGCCTAAGAGTTATCAAAATAAGAGTCGGCAAACTCAGAAAGAAATGGTAGAAAGTTGATGAAGAATATGACACAAGTTCTACAATATAAGACTTTAATATAGGCAATTCATATTGGTGGACGTTGCTGTAATGCAAATGCATATAGGTAGGTACCTACATAATTTTTAAGCGACACTCGGTAGGTACCTACCTACCTATATCAAACTTTTTTGGAAGGTCTACAATATTAGATAAGTACATATGTTCCTACCTACACACATCATAAGATTGGTTACGTATAGCTATAGGTAGGTATTATATTATTAAAAATTTGGAGTACCTACCCACCTACTTAACTAATAAGTAGGTAGGTTCCTCCATAGATATTTTATACTTTTGATTCAGAACGCTGATTTTTTAATAAACAACTCGCAACGTAGCCATTAATTGGAATGCAAGGAAAATCGAATTTGTTTCGCTACATGAAATTGACAGATTAAAAAATGTACCTAACCTCAAATTATAATTAGGTATAGGTATGTAGGTATGTATGAAGATTAAATTAAATTTTAACATTTATTGCTGAGTAAGAACCTATTAAAAATATGATGCATTTTTATCTAAGTTTCATGTCCACGCATAATTTACACATAAGCTTAGATTATATATGTTTCGTTATAATTCTATGCACATAAGTATATTTTTAACAAATAAATCGCACGCTCGTGTCAGTGTCCCGATTATGACCTTTTAACAAATTTATAAGACGCGAACAAAACAATAACAGGTCATTAGTCAATCAATAAATCGGTTCTTGAGTGACTGGAACGTTGAGTGAGTAGGTCTCTACTTATAATATGTCATATTTTGCCATTATATGCGTACAATACTGATGTAAAAGGTAGGTACGTACTAAATTTATTTATGGATGTAGGTTTGAAATGTCAAACCGAAAATGGCGTAGGTATTTGATTGATTTTTTTTTCTGGTACATGGTCATAAATTTAAAACTTCGAATTACAAAAGCAAATTCATCAGAAGTTCTTTAAAAGAAATTATGGCATGTTTTACGGGTTACATTAACAATGAATATAGGTACCCAAATCAAAGCTGGAAACGATGGCCAATGGCCAGTGAAGAAATATAAACACTCAATAATATAGAATATGGGAATAAAAAAAACAGGTAGTGTTTCAGAAATTTCAGTGATTAGTAAGAAAGTCAGTTCAAAAACATCCGGTTGGCTGGAAGACATTTAGAAAATTTAATACTTGTAAAAAGTAGAAATGTTAAGATTCTTGGAGAGTTAAAAATATTATATTGTCGGAATTTTGTTGTCAGTAATGGATAAAATAATGTAGGTAAGCTTAATTAATTTAGTTTCTGTGTTGAAGAACGTAGAAAACGGAAAAGAAATTAAGAAGAAATAGATTTTTTAAAATAAAGCACAAACAAAATTGAGGGGATTCGTTGAGTTATGATAAATCTTATAAGAATAATTTGTTGCAGAAAATTAGAACCAGGCAAACACCTATCCTTAAAAAAAAGGAATGAGTAGAAAATTTTGCTTTCCTATACTTAAATTTAGGCGATTCCCAAATTCTTCCATTTATCCACATCAATTTTGCTCTTGTGATCCAAACAGAAGGATATATTGACAATTAATAGGTACTTAATTACTCACAAATTTTAATCTTAGGTAGGTAGGTACCTACATTGAAAAAGACAACTCTATTTAGTTTTTTTTTTATACACTTTATTCATTAAAATAATAAAAACAATACAAGTCCTGCTAAGGCTTTTACAAGCAAGCAAATCAAGATTCGAAGTGACATTCTTAGTATATCGTCTTGATATTGGCCAGCTTGATTTCAACAAACCATTCAACACATAAATTCTATGACTACTTTAATTCTATGTAAAAATAGTTTATTGATTTCATGGCCTATTGTAATACATAGTAGATATCTAGTTATGTAAACAAATAAATTATGTAGCCAAAACATATATATTTATATATATGAAAAATATAAAAGATGAATTCAAGGATACGCAAATTCAACATGAAAGGTATATTAACACCTCAGTTGCGAGGCTATAAATTTCTAGATTAGCAATGCTTAAATCTGAAATTATATCCGCTAAAGCCTTATTTGTAAATAGTTTTGACTTGGCTGTGCTATAATTCAACATTAAAAAAGAAAATCCGCTCAAGAAACTGTAGGTTTAACCGTGTTGTATCGCCGACATAGTCGCGAAGAAGAATTTCAATGGCGTACCACAGGGATATGTTCAAGATCTATTTTCAATTAGAGTCCATTGTTGCTTTCTTGCCGCTTCAAGGCTGTTAAGTTCTCAGCTGCTCTGCGAAGCAAACTCACCTTCTAGATTATCTTCCCGTGTACGTATTTAAAATATTTTGCTTCCTACAGTCAAACGCAGTTTGCCCATTACTACTCTATCTTTATTTAGTAAAAGTTTTCAAAACTTTAATGCTGCTATATCCCTATTGATGAATATCTTAAAAATATTTGTGAATGATGTGGTTGATTAGAAGTTCAAAATTGGAAATGAGAAAGGGAAATTGAGCTAAAAAAAGTCTATGGAAAAGGAAACGATAAGGTCTAGAGAAGTGACTAATTTTTTGGCATGTATTTTTAAGCAACACGAAAATTATACTCGTAGATAATATGTGAATCTAGAACCAGACTTTAAATATGAAAATCAGTCTTTTACTAAAAATTTTGAATTTATCAAGAGAAAATAAATACACGTTTCTTGTAAAAAAAAATCTGGGAAAAGTTAACACAATCGATTTATTTTTAGTTGGTAGATAGGACGGACGGATGACACCATCGCCAAGACAGCAAGCCGTCCGTGCATGAGGTAAGAGATGTATGGAAAGCAAGGGACAATCGATGGGAACAGGTCGATGATGAAGATGAAGAAACAGGTAGAATGGTACTAAATACAGCATCGTTACAACAGCTTTCGCTTGCCTCTTACTAGTAAACTGCTACGTATAAATACTCCAAACGTTAGGCGAAACTCTCGTGATTTAGCAATGATACTCACTTCATATATTAAGTTGTCAACTAATTTATCAAATTGAAATAATATACCGAAAAATTATTTTGGCATTTCTTCACATTCTTTTATATATGGTTTCTCGGATCTGAATTTGAGGGATTCACTTCTGGGCGATTATTGCTCAAATCTGCGTCGTCCTGTATTCCATTTGAAAGGCAGATTTAATATTTATAATAATTCTCTCCTTACGCTAAGAAATTATTTATAATCTGAAGTCGTATAATAGCATGCAAAACGAAACAAATAAATATTCTTGAAAACTCGCGTACCTACATACGTACATGAAAGAATATAATATAAAAAGTCTTAACGAATAGGCGTTCCGCAGGGATTAAAACCAGGTCCATTTATAATCGATTCCATTAAATCACCTCTTGGGTGTCAGATATGCGCTGTGCGTTGTATATTGGATGTATCTACTTGGAGTATCTATGTTTACTTGTATATTAGTACATACTTACTACTGTATTATAGCATGCTGTCTACTTATGTATTCACTTTTTATCCATTGAATCTATGGATACTGAAAAGAAACATGGATTTTTTAAAGTTTGTGGTTTTTCTCCAGATATTACACCTTTGCAAGAGAGATTGAATAGAATAGATGGCCTAAACATAGTAACATTTTTTAATAAGGCTTTCTATACTGTTAATACTTTAAATAGGTATTTGAGGAATTAAAAAAATCCCTTTGAGCCATATCAATTAAGTATTATAATTATTCCAGCAGAATGGACAAAAATAGCATCTTCAGCAAATATGCTGGTAGCTGAATAATCCTATAGAAACAGAAACCACGGTTTAGTAGAAAAAGAAGATATTATGAATCATGTTGCATGATTTCATATTATATTCAAGATCACACTACTTGTAGAGAGGAACGCTTATTCTCAAACGTCAAAATCAGCCTATTCATTCACAGCCAATCCTGGACGAATGCATCCTTCATTTCCTTCCACGTCTCATTATCTTATAGGCTTTCTAGACCAAGTTACAGACGTCAAACGTCAGCTCAAACACCAACGCCTTTCTGTAAGAATATGTATATCTGGTGTTCTTCTTTTGGCTTCTCCTATTCCATGTTCAATGGATTGAAATCCTCAGATTCCGCAAAAAAGTGATTCTTCTTCTGATTCTAGGCGAGTCGCGTCATTTATTTTGTGTTCTTACGGAACGCTATGCTTTATTTTAATTCATTTATTTCCTACCGTTTTGTATCTGTAGGATTCTAGATTTCACCATCCTATTGACATCCTTTTTCTATTTTCACTCTAACAACCCTATAAACCATGTCTGGTTCCGCAATATTAATAGAATTGCGCATTACGCAATTGAATATTTAGTGGGGTAGAGTTAAAGATTTCAAACTTAATTTGTAGATATGTCTTCAGACTATATATGTTTCCGGAAGACAGAACGTTTGCCAGAATAGGAAAACTAAGCAGAAAGAGAAACGACGATAATAATAGAAGCAAAGCAGAAAGGAAGGGAAAAAGAGTAAGAATGCAATATAGAGGAAAATAAGAATAAGTTGGAAGTAGAAAGTTCTGGTGTGATATATTTTATAGGTGATATAACAGCGTATAACTAGGTATGGAGCATGTTATAAAGTCTTTTAGATAAAACCAACCATCTCGCAGTTGAGCAGGGTTGCCAACCAACAAATTTCAAAATGAACTTTTTTAAAACAACTTTTAAATAGGAAAATGATCCGTTATGATAAAGAAATGTAAGTCGAGCAGAATCGATTACAATCACAGTCGATTTGGGCCTATCGTACCTACCGGTTCTTAGCATACCTATAATCCAGCAATTATTAAAAACATATTTTTACTTCCATTATACAAACGCCGTGGGGCTGCCGGCTAAGAATAGCACCTCTGCTCCTTTGCTGGTTTTTCGAGCATCCTGTAAGAGGCAGGAAATCGAAAAATCAGATCGGGACCGTGAGGTTTACCACCTCACGTCCTTAAACCTCAACCGGTCAGAAAAGACACCATAAGCCTCGGACGCCTTCGAGTGCAATGGAGGGCTCTTGGTGCCTCCCTATGCCCCTAAGTGGGGTTTAGGCCCCCTGCGTTGCGGGTTGGTTTGGGGGGATCTGCGGCGGGCTTGATTTGTGTGGGACCGGCTTTTTGGTTTGATTGCTTCGATCAAACTAGAGGGTTAGTTTCGTGCGGGTTGGGTTTGCTGCGGATTTGTCTCCTTCGGGCTGGCTTGCGGTTTGCGGGGAGCCTTAAAGGGAGAATGTAATGTGTAATGTATACAAACGGGATGAGACTTCAAAATACCCATAAAGGTCCAATTTAGGAGTTGTTCAATTTTGGATGTTTTTGCAATAAAACTTACCTAAATATTTGCAATGTCTCACAACTACAAAGAATCCTTTCTTTTAAATCAAACTCTTGACTCGACTGTTGGCATAACCTTTTCGACTGTTGAATGCTTTTTCCAAAAATCAAAATATGAAGATTGAACTCAAGATAGTCAGATAATATCTAGTACCTACCTACCTATAGCAGAATGTTTAACATATATAATTGAAATATCCTTATGTTAGTGATTGCTAGTTTAACGGTTTGAAAGAAGAATTTTTTCACATGTTTTTTTTTAGAACATGTTTTGCTAAGTTGTGATATAAATAAATAAATAAAACTTTATTGTGAAATAATGAATTATTAAAAACAATTTTTATACAAACACTTTAAAGATTCAAAGGGCGGATTTATCCCGAAGGATATCTTCCAGCCAACCCAAAAAAATAATGCTTAAAGAAAATTTTAAATATTTTAAAAGTTTCAATATTTAATGGTAAACACTAAACAGTTAGGTACCTACGTAAAAATAATCACGATAATTGAATAAAAGTGGCATAGATGATCCAATAAAAATGTATGCCAAAATGGTTCATTTAAGTTTGTAAATGATAAAAAAAATATTTTGGGTCAACCCTGTCAAAAGCCCGAATACCTAATTTCCAAACCATAGAGCAGATAACGCAACTTCTATCAAATAACAAAAGATCAAACACCCTTTTAGAAGCAATAATGAAAACGTTACTTATTCAATAATACTCTACGGTCTATAATGGTTTGCTTTCGTACTTGGAGGAATGCTACTTTCGATGTTTTGTCGGGGGAAAAAAGAGGAGAGCAGAGTGCCGGCGGGCAAAAGAGGGAACTCTGTCTTGTGCGTGATTTATCATGGAGCAATGCAGCAAAACGAAATGAGTGTTTCTTGCATTTGGTATCGATTTCTATATTAGATGTGCCACGCCTTTTCCTATGTTTACCATTCTCATAACCTCTATTCTCTCTGATCTTGGCAAAGGTTTAAATTTTTGAAATTCGAATGTTTTCCGTTCCCATATATTATTATAACTTCTATTATTCCTAAATAGATACTTACCGTACATAGAAACCTATCTAACAACATGGAATCAAATTCAAAATTGTTCTATTCTTGAAAATTTCGAACGTTATACCCGAATGCTTAGATGTAGGTAACGTATTGTATTTATTGTGAAGATATGGATTTATTATTTTGAATTCAAAATTTGTTCCAATTGTTTTGTTTTTTCTTTCTTTCTTATGATAGTAGCTTGATACCTTTTTTAAATTTTAAAAATCGAATAGTAATTTAATCTTTTTAGAATTTCACTTTGCACTCGAAGAATTTGTTTTAAAGTGTGTACTCGAATTAACACATGAGTCATTTTTCAAGTGCAATATCGATTATGTTTTAATCCGATAATATTTATATGCCTTTTAGGTACCTATACAATATTATAATATGTCCCTTTTTAAAGTTCGACTGCGCAGAAGAAAGAATTTCTGTACCAGATAAGTACATAGGTACATCGAGACAGGCATACGAAAACGCCAGACAAAAATAATAAAATATAGGTCATTGCATGCGTAGGTACCTAATTATAATAATACCGGAGTACCGGACTGTTCCGGAGAGGTCAGTGACACAATACAACACACATGTACAACAGTACGGTACCTATATATCTATGTATTCTGATGCGGTACGGTATACCGAACAAAATATATCGCCATATGTTTGTTGTTCGAATTTCTACTAAAGGTCTACTTACCTACATTATTGTATACAAGATGCAGCTACTTATAGATATTTAGGAGAGATAGATCGAATCATTTTGAAAGATTTTTGGTCTTCTATAGATGTGCATTTTGTAACCAATAGAAATAGCTGGAAAAACTCGTCATTAATTTGAAAATTTTAAGACTTTTCCAAAATGGCAGGTACCTACATACCTATTAGGAAAGTATTTATTCAAGTTGAGTTCTTTCGCTTCTTCCACCGACACACCATTTCTCACGCAACCTCTCCTATTTCTTTTGCTCCTGACTTGACCTGAGACTGTAATAAACCTACTTATTATTTAACTAATTTTACTTTTATTTTTCTACTAGCTTGCCCGACAGACGTTTTCCTGTAGTCCTCAGTATGAATATTGATTTCGAATTTGTAATTTATACAAAAAACGTTTTATATAAGTTTGAATGTTATTTCTGAAAGCATGAAAGAAATACTATTAAAAATCTGCGTGCCAATATTATTTATATCAATGGTTGTCAGGTAAATAAAAAATGTATTTCTATAGAATTTTCACAAACGGCGTTGACGTCGTAGGAAATCCGTTCCATGCTAACTTTTATTATTATAATTTATACATACTATTTGCTATCAATTTTTCGGATTTCTGTTATCCGGAGCGGAGAAGAATTCAATTACACAAGAATCATAAACGATGTTCAGCCGATCTCGAGTTATAAAGTGTTCGCACTAACCCGACATTCTTTTATATTAACTTTTTATAGATTTTCCTTAGTAGATGAAAGTGTCCTTTTTTAGAACAAGGTTCATTTTAACAAAAAATGTTATTCGTATTTTAATGATTAGTTCCCAATATTATGATACTAGAGGACTACCAATCACTTCGAATTTTTATTCTTGTATTTATTTTTAATTTTAGCTGGTACAGCGCCCTTGAGGTGACTTCTGGCCACAAAATGGCGGTCTCAGTATAAAGTTATCTTAGTTCCATTGTTATTATTTATTTATTTTTAACACAGGCAGTTGCATGTTTAAAAATAGTTAATAATAAAAATCTATTGTAACATTATTTATTGGACATTGTAAATAATTTTCGCCGTTTATTTTGACCCGTCCATTCATTTATAATGTTCAATAAATTCCAGTATAAAATAAATCAAAGATAATAGATGATAATGATCGACACTAGCGATTGTCAAAAATGAAAATTCCATTTTTGAAAAAAAAACCATTCATCGATAGTTACAAGCGTAATCCCCCCGAAAAATTATACGTAATAAGTCAATTCACACAAAATCGATTCACATAAAAAAGAAAAGAAAGAAATAAAGGAACACATTGTGCCGAAATATAAATGTCTTCATTTCTTATCAAAAGGACATAAAACTCTTTCAATGTTTGAAAGAGAGAAAGAAAACAAAATATTTTTATAAAAACCAATGACAAAAATAAAAATAATACAGTAGTACCCCGATAAACCAACGTTCGCTTTAAAATAATTCCAAATTTTTATCCCTCTACTACCTATAGCTTTTCCGACAGATGTTGTCCTGTAATCTAACTATGAATATTGAACTCGAATTTAATATAATAATAATAAAAATAACTTTTAAGCAATGCCGACCGATACATCTGTTTTATATCACATATTCTCCATCCGAATTCTGTCAATCGCACAAACTATCAAACAACTGACAGTTTGCGTCAAACGACAATTTGATTTCGAAATTAGATTTTATCAGTTTTCGCGAGTTAATTACTTAAAAAAAATGCGCTAACCTGTTAACAAATTATAAAAAATCTGCATGTAAATATTTTTAATGTAAATGGTTGTCAGGCAAATAAAAATTGTGTTTCAATAGAATTTTTCATAGATGACGTTGGCGTCGCTGGAAATCCGTTCCATACTAACTTTATTATTAAATTTTATAATATGTCTCACCTGTTTTTGTTTCATTTTTTTTTTCAAAACAAAATATTCATACCCTCAACGAGTTTTTGAGATTAAGTGCCCCAAATTGAACATTTTATCATAGTAAATTATTCGATTTTAATTTTCGCTTCAAATTATTGTATGAATGTTAGATTAATTTTTTTTTAATTTACGCAAATATAATTGAAAAAAATAGTCATTTGTCAATGTCATCAAAAAGAATCATTTCATTTTCTGTGTTTGACATTCCTCAATGGCATGCCATTCGTATGTCAAAGCATAAACTTATTAAATTAAAAATATTTAAAACAAAGTAAAGTACCTATCTGCATAATGTTATTTTGTTTCCTGAAAAAATGCATAGGTACGATCTTCTAGTAGGATGTTGGAATAATTTGAAGTTTTTTTTTAATGATAGTTCAAATTAAATGAACAATCTCTGTAGGTAAATTACGTTCTGTTGTTTTGGTTTCGGGAATCGGGGTACCATTGTATTAAAATTTCTCAGCTGTGGCAACATTCAACGAAGAAAAAGAATGTACATAGTTTTAAAATAACATAATATTATTCTCCGTCGTGTCCCGAAGTAACGCAAGACGCTCACAACACGATACGAGCGCCCATTAATCTTCCGACACTTTTGACAGATCAAAGATTTATGGCTTTTACATTCCGCGTTTGGGCGGGAACTACAAGAAGCGGCCATTTTGTATTTTTTTTGTGATGTTGTGTCAATATATATACCTACCCACATTCGCTCTATAATGGCGGCAAATCCGTAATCCCTTTTATACGATTTTTAAATTAAAAAAATATTTTAAAGTTATTTTGGAATATTTTGACACCCGTATGTGTAAAAATAAAACATTAAAATAAATCCTATGTAGGTACGTATTTGTCTTAAGAAAATAATCATAATTCCAATTTATAAGTACAAAATACTTTTAGTTAGGTTAGGTCGGTACTTACCTATCCAAGTGACACAATATATAGGTTCTAGAAAAGTTGTAAATTGGTTATAGGTTGTAGAAGCTTACAGAATCTTGAATTTTTTTCTAAGCTTTTGACTCGTAATTAAGTCCCAAGTTTACTCTACCTTGTTAAACACTGCTGAAAAATTAATATTTATTACCGTAGCAACAGTTGAATTTAGGAATCTCTGATCAAAGAGGTGTCGCATATTATTATATTTCTTCGGTAAAGAAGGGTGATATTTCCCGCATACCTATACCTGTTATTAGATTTTAATTGTCTTTAATTTTAATTGTCTGTAGATTTTAAGTTACTATCGATATATCTACCTACCGAGGAAAATAATAGATAGGTAGTTATTACCTAAGTATGAAAAATATTTCCCGAAGGAGGATGAAGTACCTACCTACTTATGCCATTTACACGAAAGTAGGTAAGTATATAAATACTATACTATAAATATACCTACATAAGATGGTTGAAAGTATGAATATATAGAAAGTAAGCAGGTAGGTACCTAACTAAGTACCTATATTAGATGAGAAATGCTTCAAGATCACGCCGAGTATAGTAATAAATAAAATTATCTCGATATCATTTTGTATACTCCGTTCATTCTAATCACAACCAATGTAAAAATTATATCCAGGAAGATGGCTAGGTAGGGACTATAAGGTACACATCAATTGTGTGAATTTTGTTACATACCTAGTTGATTAAACATATTAAACATGGTATTGCAAAAGCTAAATCGACCTACAAAGAAGCACAATCAAATCAACTCTAAACTTTTTGCAGCATTATACCGACAAAGACAATAAAAAATATATTACCTACTTAATTCATGATGTGCCACATATGGCACATGTAGTTTTGGCATCGTGGCATCAGGTAAGTAAGTATACCAACAATAACCACATTTTGAAAAATATAGATTCCTATATACCTTAATAGTACCTACTAAATTCATGGTGTGCCACATATGGCACATATCTTTTGTCATCGTGGCATTATAATACCAACGAAAACCTACCTACTTATTCTAATTTGAAATCCTTTATACAACTGAGTGCGCACTCAACTATTTGTTTCTTTAAATTTGGAGACCAAATTGAATTAAGCAAATTATAAATTAACACCATGATTAAAAATAATGATTACGTCTCTGTACAGTTTGAAAAAAATCGAACGTAACATTAAATCAACCAATCACACGTAATATTTTATAATGAGAAATAAATACTAGAATGTCTGTAATAGCTTCGATTCATACCAGCTAATCTATTCTCTATTAGTTATGACCGTAGAGGTCAAAGTGCACGGACCGCTCGCGGATACATTAACGCGATATTAATCATTAAGACACAATATCTCACACACAGAGAGATATTCAGGAATTTTTCAAATAAATTTAAATCTCGGATCATGTTCCATGAGATTTATTTCGAGATTTAAAAAAAGAGTCGCCATGTTTTTTTATCCGAGTGACAGACTTATTGGCTGGATATGAATAATTGTTGGATTTATTATGTGGATTGAATTTATGTTTTTCTTTAAGTCTTTGGATATATTTTATTAATTGGTATTTGGTTATAAATATATTTGTAACCAAAGAAGAAATGAGGATAATCTTCATAAATTGGAATATTTTATTTTTAATGTGATGTCACTTAATCATCTATTTCTAAAACCAACAATGTGACCTTTCGTATGTTTTTTACTGACTTTTTTTAAGTACGTACATCGAATTTCCACTCCAATACTGCGATACGTAATAGTTGAACAGACAAATACTATAACGCTTCTTGAAAAACATATAAATTAAGCGATTATTACGTGCAATTTTGACGGAATCATTTTAATTTTCATGAATAAGGTAATTTTTTTCAGTATAATTTCAGTTGACATACGTTTTATTAACATTGACATAGGTTTTATTAACATCGACATAGGTTTAATTAACATAGGTACTATAAAAGCGTACATAGGTGCAGTTGTAGTGATATAAATGAACACATAAATACTTCATTACGAGATCCAATATTGTGTCATTATTGAACACCCTTCAGTGATCTTTGGGGTGCCGCCGAGTGCCGAGCCCTCCCCCATGCACTCCTGTTACTACAGCAGGATATGGAGCTATATGAATGAAGATCCAGGGGTGTTCTGGGATTAGGAGCTACATGCACCAATATAGAAATATTCAGGCATTTTCAAACTTTCATTATTATTTTTTTTTACCCATCACTCCTTTTCCCGAAGGGGGTAGGCAGAGAGTACGGACTTCCATTTTTTCCTATCCAAACAAACCTCTTCCGCTTCATCCAAACGCATTACATTCCGCATACATGCTCTTCTATTCCTTTTGGTCCTGACTTGGCCCTCCTCTAAGATGGCACCGATATGGTTGGACCATATATTTCGAGGTCGGGCACGTCAACGTGCACCCATTCTTTCAGAATTATACATAGTATATCCTTTTAGTCATTCTCTCCTCGTTCATTCTCTCTATACATGCCCAAACCACCTTAATTTTATTTATTGTTGCTCTCATGTTCTCAATAATTTCCAACTTATTCTCTATACCTATCTCATTCCTTATTATTAAATATCTACTTGTTCTATAGGTACATGGGATTTTTCGACTTGTTGAACGTGTCGAGAATTCTCATGATTAGGAGTTTCGGAGATTTAAATAATAATAAGTACCACATAAGAAACGTTTGAGAAGCATTTGTTTTCGAACTGTATCCAATGGAAAATGTAGTCATATCTGACAAGTATTCCATAGGAAATCAGACTTAGAAACGCTGGCATAACTATACGTTACTTGGTGAGTAGATAAATAAATAGTGTTTATAATAATATTCAAAAGGGGGTCCGAGGCCAATCCACTGGGAGTGTTTGGTACGTCATTCGGGGTTGGGAGTGTATTTGTAAAATGTATACGTTCCCACATCATACCGATATAAAATAAACAAAATTATAATGGCGTTGTTAGTAGAGCCACCCCCAGTCAGTTCAACCCTTTATGTTTTATCACGAAATGTATAGGCGCATGTCTTAATTAATCAAATAAATCACGGAAATAGGATCATCCCTTTTAGAAACGCGTTTTGGGGCTAAACTAGAATATAACCAATAACCATAGGTAAATATATCTGCGTATAAAATATAAAACTGTCTACAAACACGTAAATAAAAGTATTGAGTTCGAACTCGTGACCATATCAATGTATGTCATTAAATCATTAGTTATATCGTCCAAACTGTACCTTACCACATTGAGACTGCGGAAAATAATTTGACATTTCTTCCCGTAGCACAGTTGTTGTATACCTACTTATTATGTAAGAATAATTATATTTTTTCCCGCAGATAATAATAAACGTATTCAATATGACCATCTCTTGTCCACTCCTTCGAAGAATATAATATTCAAACATATTTTGGTGTACATAGAGAAAAATATGATTTTACTATAGATAGCTTTTTTACATTTAATTTTTTTTTCTCTTTCTCTAACTATATCCATTTTCAGTCCGTTAAGTCTTAGGTACATTGCTGACAGTTGGCACAAATCGTCCTCTACGGGACGGAATGCTATAGGTATTTATGTAATAATAAATAATAATATACATAGCTACCTCTTATTTATTTTCAAAGAAATCATCGGCTTTTATACAGACAACTAATTTAAGTATTTACCTACTTACGAAAAAATATTCCAATAGCTGTATTAATTTTGTCATACATACACTTGAAAACAGAACTATCCATATGGAAACGAAAATATATCTACCTACTTACCGTGTTACGGATCAATCGATGAAAATTCGATGTGATAATGATAATGAAAAGTAGAAACCGCTTTACGGGTGAAAGGCCTCAATAAAAAAAAAAGAAACCGCTTTAATCAACATACTAGGTAGGAAGGTAGGTACTTAAGACTTTCAGGAACAACCAAAAAAGTAGGTAGGTATATAAAAACAAATTAAAAAAATTATTTACAAAATCGTTACCTAAACAACGGTGTTTTTTAATCTGGTACAACCTTTATAGAGAAGACTCTTCTTCTTTTTATGGTCGCCCACAGTCTGACCTCCAAAGACGGAAGCCATTGGATCGCGTCATCCGTTAGTGCGTGCAAGTCCTGTGGGGCTAGTACGAGTTTTATCGAAAGCTTATTGCACGTTAATAAGCACTTATAAACGTGCAAATAGTGTTCTAAAATCAAACGATCGAATCGTTCAATCATTTTTGTATGGAAAATTTTCGAAACCCTTTCGATGATCGTTTCGATATTCGATCATCGAAAACTTATACTATAGGGCTACAGTAGTCCTTCTTCAAATGGGTACATGGGGCACTCGTCAATCAGATGGTCATTGTTTGTGTAATCCCACATGCGCATGCTGGTGAGTCCATCCATCCCCATTTATGTAGGCTTGAAACGGTGCAGCCTACATCACCATATATTTCTGTGTTGTGTTGAGCCAGGCAGTTCTTTTGTCGGGTCAGCTACGAGGTTCTGGTTCCTTACTGACGATGCGGTCCATACTTGTCTCCATTTGTCTTCGATCGAGTAATCCGTAGTTGTAGCGGCATCTAACCAGTACGGGTTTCGGGATTTCAGATGGCTTGGAGGCGGGTTATCTACATCAAGATAGATTGATGCTTTTATATTGTATTAAAATTTTAATATATCTGTACAATGTACCCTAACTATTGTATTGTTTATATAAGCTACCCTTATACTCGTTGCATATAGAGGAGGGTCAATAATTATCATGGCTATTTTTATTGCAACCCTCTTCGTCTCACTATAGCAGTCATTGTATTAGTTATCGCCCCTAAATTGGACAGGGTGGACTAACTAGTGACTCAACACGCCATGTTAATCTTTCAGTTCAATTATCAACTGAATAATGCAGCTTCACATCAAGGGAAGGTCCAGAAAACACACCCTCTATGATCATTAAGTATAGGATAGATAGTGAACGAAAGTTTTTTTTTTTTATTTATTTAAACTAGCTTTCCCGACAGACATTGTCCTGTGATCTAACTACCTACCTACGAATATTGAATAAGAATTTAAAAATTGACCTTTAACCAATGTCATTCAGACCGATCCATCTGTTTTAAACCACGTATTTTCCATCCGATTTCTCTCAATCGCACCATCAAACAATTGACAGTTTGTGTCAAATGACAATTTTATTTCAAAATTATAGACATATTCGCCGTTTACGTTTTTATTTATAAAAAAGTAGGTAGGTAGGTAGGTAGGTACTTAATATTAATAAATTAAAAAAAAATATTGAAATAAATTCCCTCAAAAATCTGCGTGCCAATATTTTTCAATAACAATGGTTGTCAGGTAAATAAAAATTGTGTTTCCATAGAATTTTTCACAGATGGTGTTGTATCGAAATTCGTAGGTATATTTTATATTTTTCGATTTTTTTATTATGTTATTGAGAGCGGAAAATATCCAATACACCAAAAATGATGAAAATCTGCTCAGCCTATCTTGAGTTATAAGTTTACGAACTAACCCGACATTTTTTTTATCTTTAGATTGTCTCTTTGGACATCGTCTATTATGGGGTAGACCGTGCTATGGCTATGCAATGTCAAGAAGTCTAGGTTTTACTCATAATGAATGAATGAATGAATGAATGAATGAATGAATGAATTACACAATATGATTTTTTGCCTCATATGTACATCTCACGATATGTAAGTAGGTAGGTACCTAAATATCTAAAATCTTGAACCTTTGTTCTTCTTATTTCATAGAGTATTTGTATAGTGGAAATAAAATACGCACTAAAGGCCAAAAATGAAAAAAAATGAGTTGAGTATGAGGAAATGTTCTACAAACCATTGTCAATAGCCTAAATATTGCACTAAGTCCATATCGATGATCTAAAGGCGTAAAAAAACAGATCCAAAAACCATCATAGTACCTACTATGTCTGTATGGGGGAAAAATCAGTTTTATTAGATTATCTCAAAATGAAGTTTTTGGCGTTTAGTGCGTATTTTATTTCCACTATACATTTATGTCTGAGATTCTTCTCACTGTTGTTGTCCTGGTATCCGGCCGTTAGATTTAATCCATTAAATAGCAATACAAAAAATCATAAATATTCATTTTGTTGATTTACATTGTACCTACCTACTTACATACCTACTAAAAATAATTTCTTGAACAAAAAAAAAAACATGGGACAGCAGCAGTCATTTTTATTTGGCACACTATTTAAAGCTACTCAAAAAGTTTGTAAAAAAATACGTCCTAATAATAAACGTGATAAAAAATATCCTTGATCATGTGAGCATTTCAGTAAATAAATTATTCGTAATTTGTAATGACTACATAAAAGTAATAGAAAATGCAATTAAACTACTACAAAACTACACACACTTATAAAAAAACATTGTCCATAAAGATAGTCGTCTGGAATCATCCCTATTGTCATGGTCCACCCCCAAGCGCGCTTCCATCCCCCATTCGATTAATCCAACTCGTGATGGAGTGTGTCTGAATGCTGTAGCCGCCGCGGCGCTAGCACCGGGAGTCGTTGGGACGATTGAGCTGAGCCGATACTCCTGTCAAAGGGTGCATAAATCCGCTGACACGGGGCGGTTTCTATGTAAACATCAAGGGTTGCAGATCATACAAGGGATGAGATAGCAACTTCCATAATGTAAATATACGTTGTGTAAGTGTGTTAGTGTTAGTTAGGGTTGCCCATTGTCGTCTAAGAGAAATCCATTTTCAATGGATTTTTATTTTATGTGTCTATAACTAGTTTTCCCTACAGACGTTGTCCTGTTGTCCTGTCGTCCTATCTATGAATATTGAATTGGAATTTGTATAGGAATAATAAATCAATAAAGTACCTTTTAACCAATGTAATACCGACCGCTGTATCTGTTTTAAACTAAACATTTTGCATCCACATTGTGTCAATCGCACCAACTATCAAACAATAATTGGCAGTTTCTGTCAAACGCCAATGGAACTATAAAAATAGAGCTAAATTAGATAGGTAGGTATATTTTAAAAACACTAACAAGGTCATCTACTTTAAGTTTTCTTAAATTCATTTTTTATAATTCCGTACAACTTTCTCAATTTTTCTTTCATAAGAACCCTCTCCTGATAAAAGCAAACCCAACAAATAATAATAAAGAGCGAAATTGGTCCAGCCGTTCACGTGTGATACGATGTCCAAGAAAACCTGGTCTCCATTTTTATACCTACCTATACGACTTTGTAAGTCTATCTCTACTACTTTTCGAGTCAAACATAACCTAAAAAAACAGAGATAGTTACACACTTGCATGATAGTACAAACAAGTAAGGATACCTACTTTGTTTGTGTTGTCTTGTTTTTTTTTTTTTTAATTTTTCTCGCAATTGTTTCATAATATTTTCTCTACCGTTTAAATAGGTAGGTATAATTTGAGCTTATCCTAATAATTAATCTTAACACAAGCTTAATACCGTCAATAACCACGCGTGTCTCCAACTAAATGTCATGAAATTTCGAGTAAAATTATGTTACAATTGTGTGTCTACTTTCCTTCAGAAACTTGCAAATGGCCACCAGCAAAATCGTTACACAAGTTAAGTATCTAGTAATATTCATAAATAACCTTTTTGTTTTTGATAAACTTTAGGATGAAAAAAATATATTCACGGTTTTGACAACCCTAACTGAAATGACTTTTGTTAAAAAAAACATCGAAGGGGACACGGCTTCTATACAACAACTAAAAATAGATAAAACTCGTTACGGAAATGGACTCTTTCAATTTATGAATAAATAATTCGTAGCCATTACTAGAATGGTTATTGCATCATTTTCAGCCACTCTGGAATGTATTTAAAATTTCATACTACTTAATGCCTACTTTTTTTCTATGTGAAATTGCGTAAAAGCGTGTTGAGTGGGCAGCCAATTTCAACATTAAGCAAAATTTTAGTAGCTTGTTTATAACAATGATTTAAAATAATATTAAAATTTACAATACTTCGTGTCAAAGTTTAACTTTATTCACTAATACTTGACGCCTACTTTTATAATATAAAGTGTTTTTTTATCTTTTTTTATGATTGCTTAATTGATAAATAATCAAAATATTTTGTGCATCTACATAACTATCATTGTATCACTAATTGATTTTTTTTATTTTGTATCACCAGCTATACCTACATACTGACACATTGATATGTTATAGAAAAGTGTAGGTAAGTAGGTATATCAATTTTATTAATTCCATTAAGATAAGGTATTGATAGGTCATAAACATTACGCAAGATCGAGCGCAATTGAGAGCTCTTGTTGAATCCCTATGCTCCTGATTGGGGTGTAAAAGGGAGAATTGATTGATTGATTGAAAGTTGTGGGTTCGATATTATGAAACAAAGGAAAAAACACCAAACATAATAACTTGTCAATCGCAGTTTGGATAAATTGTCTTAGGCAATAAGTTCCGCCGGCTATATGTACTGACACCTTTGCATGTACCTACTTATAGAAAAGTGTTATATTACTATTATTTTTTTTTATTGTAAGTAGGTACTACTGACTACATGTACCTTGCCCTTAACAGCACTCACATATAATTAACTTAAAATGTAATAATTTCGCTCCTTTGAGATGGTAAAACCTAGTGAAAAATCAATTAAGTATTAAATCGAATAGGTACAAACAAAAAATCGCAGTTTTTCTGATTATTTGGTAAGGAGAATTCGCCTACATGTCAATTTTTCTTACATTTATTGTTCGAAGACACATTTGTCAGAAATTACAATTGTTCGAATTTTTACGTATTTTCCTCCGTTTTCCACACACACCCTCACACACACACACATATAATTATGCTATAGAACAATACCGAAAAGTATCTTACATTGTGGATATTAAAAAGTACCTATAAAATTATTGTTGATAGGTATTATTAGTGTTCATATCTGTAAGCGAACATAGGTATAGCCAGAGCTGAAAATAGAGTACATATATTTTCTTATCGTTGATATCGGACACCATGGAAAAAACAACGAGCAAGAACCATAATTATAAGTAAGAACATACTTGGCTGGGACATGTGTTAAGGATGCCGAATGACGGTTGGCCGAGGAGAGCGCTGTTCTTCCTCCCATCAGGGTCCCGAAGACGAGGAAGACCCTCTCACACTGTGTTCCGCTCCTTCGAAGCAGAGCTGAGGGACATGGACATGGTGTGGGAGGAGGTCATAAACATTGCGCAAGATCGAGCGCAATGGAGAGCTCTTGTTGCCTCCCTATGCCCCTGAGTGGGGTGTAAAAGGGAGAATTGTATTGTATTGTAATGACGGGAATCGCTTAGGTATACCACGCGCTACTAATAATCAACCCTATACCGTGTCATAGATACGCATACCGCAGAATTCTTTGTCAACCTCGTTCTTATCAATGAAATTTGTGATTCTTCCATACTACGGGGTTTGATTTTAAGCATTTCATACGAACCCGATTGGACCCGCGGGAAAGTTCGTGTGCGGAAAATCGAGAGTATGTGCGAATCGGTACGAATATTTCCGAAGGTCGATTCGATTCATTGACATCTCGGACTTGTTACAACTTCGAATTTATCAATGTGTCATATTATGAAGAGTGCAGTGGTAGTCTGTCTCATTTAATGTCGCTATTACTTCTTTATACCTGTGGGTAGCCAGGAATAAAGTTGGGATGGAAATTATTCTTGTTATAGCTTATTAGGTACATGTTTTATTAGTAGCACTTTTGCTTATTCTGCGTGTACTTATTCGAAGAATAACGTTCTATTAGTACCTACTCTATTTTCATCTCTGTCTCTATGTTCATTTGGTGTAAACGCACCCTTATCGGATGCTTATAAGTAAGTACCGATAAGTAGTCTATATTGTGGAAATTAAAAAAAGTATAATAATATTGTTGTTATCATAAGGTAGGTGTGTAGAATACAGTAAACACCGCATTATTGGATTGTAAAAAATACAAAAGGTCGGGATGCCCGGGTGTAATCAACACCGCAATAATAGGGAAGGAAGGCGCGACGAGGGCGCCACCTACCCGCTACGCGCACAAACAGCCCGTGTTCCTTTTCCAATTTAAAAGCGTCGTTAGTGTTTACATTTAACACCAGTTCTGCTCATTAATGTGTATCGCATATGCGAGCATTTCCCGGGGCCATTATATCGCTCTAACCTAACCAAACCCCCCTATTCCTTCTCCCTGCTAGGGAAACATTTCTGGGAGGAATGTACCGAGGAGTCGGTGGAAAAAGGTTCGTGTAGCGAAAAAAAAATCTTAGTTGGTTCAATATCACCAACTAGGTGATTGGTGCAGTCCGTATATAATATTAAAAACGAATAACAATATGGACGGTTAAAATGGTTCTAGGAAAATTCATCGTCAGTACAATTCATCCTCAGTACCATTCAACGTCAGTACAATTCATCCTCAGTACAATTCATCCTCAGTACAATTCAACGTCAGTATAATTCATCGTCAGTACAATTCATCCTCAGTACAATTCATCCTCAGTACAATTCAACGTCAGTATAATTCATCGTCAGTACAATTCATCTTCAGTACAATTCATCCTCAGTACAATTCAACGTCAGTATAATTCATCGTCAGTACAATTCATCCTCAGTACAATTCATCCTCAGTACAATTCAACGTCAGTATAATTCATCGTCAGTACAATTCATCGTCAGTACAATTCATCCTCAGTACAATTCAACGTCAGTATAATTCATCGTCAGTACAATTCATCCTCAGTACCATTCAACGTCAGTACAATTCATCGTCAGTACAATTCATCCTCAGTACAATTCAACGTCAGTATAATTCATCGTCAGTACAATTCAACGTCAGTCGTCAGTACAATTCATCGTGGGTAGAATTCATTGCGAACAATTTATCAATCTTTATTGTAACCTATCAAATTGTTTATGAGCTAAAAATAAGACAAAGCTTCAGTTTAGTCATTCCTATACCTAAATTAAAGATGGTGGCGATTTTGAGATACGCTGGAGTATTACCGTTTTATCATTGTTTTATCACTCGGGTACCTACCTGTCCAAAAAGTTTCCCTTATAATCTACATTCCAACTTTACCTATTTAAATTGTATATACCTAAAAATAACCACGAAATCATTAGGAATGACTAAATTGAAGTTATATAAAAAAAAAAACAGAACCCAAAATCGAAGTGCATTCTAAAAGTACTCGCGATGAACACCAGTCCTCTGTCAAGTTAGTGCACTAAATTGCATCGCTGTCATTACCTAAAGCTGGGTACTCACTTACGCCGCGAACGTGTATCGTTATATCAATTTTATCAAAAGGATGCATGTGTTCCGCTCGCGTTCGTTTTTTCGAATCACGTATACACGTAACCTTTCGATTAAATTGATGCAATGTCACACGTTCGCGGCGCAAGTGAGTACGATGCTTAATATTCTTTATTTGTGGACATTTTAAACATGACGATTCAAGTTTATTTTTATTTTTTGAAATAATTGTCAAACTTTAATCTGCATTTTCGTCACATTTTCTCACAAAAAAGCCCGAATATTCACCCTGACAGTACACCTGTCTAAAAAGTGCAGAAAAAACTATAAGAACTTTTTGGCTTAAAAAAAAAGCAAAACAAAGCGAAACTTACCTTCCTGCATTCCGTGTCCGTCCGGTCTTAACATTATCACTCTAGTAAGTCACAATATGATGCATTGCTTTTTGTCATTGCTAATACCTACAATTTAAGAAATTAAAAGAAAGATTAAATATGATGGCATTTTTTCCTATATTCCAGGCTATTTATTTATTATGTAGGTATTTTTTTAATGAATCTGTGCTCACTCAAAGTGGATACTCTTTGACTCTTTAACGGTAAGCTATTTGCCTAAAGCTTGTGTCGTGAAACAGGAAATATGGTCGGCACCTGGGATCGAACCAACGACCTCCGTACGAAACAGTATGAAAGTCGACGTCGTAACCGCTATATAGGCTACCAATCAATTCGTATTTACCTACTATTACTTCTACATTATTATTTTCATCATTTACTATGTCTACCATTTTTTAGGACCACGTCTTCTTCAGATTTACGCCAATCATCCCTGTTTTACGCTCATCATCCAACTATATCCAACAGCTTTCAACATATCGTCCCTCCTTAATCCTACAAAATACACCAAATAGTTGAAAAAAAAATTCAAAACCTTTCAAAATGTATCACAGGTCTTTTTTCATTCCAATCCTCTACGATTCAGGGGTAGTGTTTAATCTAATACCAAACATACACACGCAATATACCACCCGGATCCTATATGCCGGGTAGATATTCCAGCCCAGCAAATATACTCGGAGCTCCCGGATAGCTAACGCGGTAGCTAGACGCCTATAGGTGCGCTGAGGTACACACTGAACAAACAAACTTTGCAGATTAGATTATTGAATAGATTTATGTAGTCATTATACCCCTTGATAATTAGATTGGAGCGCCCCTGGCAGTACAGCTAGTACTTTGGTACTTATCTCATGCATAGATAATATTAAAGGGAGTTATTTTGTGTGAAATATCATTTTGATTGCTAAACTACCTATAAGAAGATACGTAAGTATCTATAAGCGTAATGGTAGGTAGCATTGTGGTTCAATAGTCAAATTTCGTAATGGATATCGTAGGTATATGATCCCCAATGTCGACTATCTTCGTTTTCACAACACAAGCTTTGTTTTCTGTGAAATAATATGTTAAAAGTGATTCCTATATAGTTCTATAACCCAGGTCGAATCTTGGTTTCCTTAACAGCTTGTCTCCGCGACTAACGATCCAGCGAAGCGCTCCGCCAGTTGAAGATTCCAATGTGTCGGGCGTTCTACACCACAAGGTTCAGCCACCGAAGCTTCGGTCTTCCTGGTCTTCTTCATTATATTCTTCGGCATATCATCATCAGAAATTCTCTGGATGTGTCCGGCCCCATCTTGGTTTGCCAATTCGTATATTTCTGAAGTGATAGTGGGGTCTTTGTAAATATTAAAAGTACCTATAGTTAATCCTTATACGCCACTCTCCATGCATTATCACAGATGAGACTAAAGATTCTGCGGAACACCTTCCTTTTGAATCTTTCCAATGCTCCCTCAACCGACTTAGGTACTTATACTCCAAAAATTTGAACCAAATGTCAGAACTGGTAGACCCAGGGTTTTATATAAGAGTTCTTTGGGTCCTATCTAAAAGATAGGTGTCGCAATTTCACCTGCTTCTGAAGCCCAAAGTAGCTCCTGTTTCCAGCTAAGACGGGCGCTATTCTCTCTCTTTCGCCAACTGTCATACGCGCAATCGCAATTCGTCCGCCATCTATTTTATCTCAAAGATAATGGCTCTATCTTATTTCCATATTCAAAAGCAATCTAACATAGTATTATTCGTAGATAATTATATAATTCGTATTTATTTCAGGGATTTCATCTTACTGACTGACACAGCAACTGAATACATTTTAAATATTGACCTTAACCTTTGACAATCAGATATCTGTGCTATTATTACTGTTTTATGTCTAGATTTTGAGATGTGTTGTAAAAAAAAGCCATACGATAAATAAATAAATTCGTAGATAGATACAATAAGTAATTATAAAAACAGTTTGGGATGGTTGGTTCTGTATAGGATATCAGATAAAATAATTCAGAGGGAGAGTAATTATCAGGACAGCCATTATTGTAATTTGAATTGATACGGGTAATAATCTCTCTATTGTATTTGCACTAAGGTAGGTATATACGTTTCCCATGTACCTATCTACCTAGACCTAGATGCTATACTATTGTTCTTGCATACGTAGATATACCTACTATAGTTTCAAACAGTAATATAGGTAGTTTGGTAGTTACATATTTAAATAAATAATATATATAGGTAAACCTACCTAGTCTAAATATAGGTAAGCTTAGGTTTGTCCTGTAATTTGTAGCTAAAAATCCAAAATATATTGACCAGGCACGATATATTAGTTGAAAAACCTAAGGTTAAGAGAAAGATTTTTCTTATGCAAATGACAAAAGCAATCCGACTAATAAATATTTTTCATTCTCAAAATTTTCGTTTGTAAGTCGATTGGTAGGTATAGGTTTCGGCTTATAACTGTTGCTACGGAAAAAGATGTCCAATTGTCCGCAGTTTTTAGTGTGTAAAGTAAAATTGGAATCTTTAAAGCGACTCCTAGCCGAATTATTCGTAAACGAGTGCAGGACTTGAAGAAGAAAGGAACAATCAAACAATGAACAACTTTTTTCAAGCCTGTCATCTGTTAGATTTAGCTACTAAATACGCACTTTGTAGATAAGATGATAGATCTCTGAATTTTGTTTCAAAACTTGTACAACGCAATTCAAAAGGAACTTCAGGCCCTACTCGCTGATTAATAATTTGATCCAACACCGTGATTGTGAGACCATAAAAAAAACATTTTTAAAATTTACCGAATTAAAGTTATCTAGGTATGCACGGCATTTGAAAACCCTAAAAAGTTTCTAGGTTTCCATTTCAATTTATTTTTTCAAAATACAAGGTGGTTATTCAGATGTGATAAAAAATTTAAGTTTTAATTTTAACCCTTTCCCAAATTAAATTTAAAACTGCTCGGCCCAAGTCGGGGATGGTTTGATATCGTAAATCGTCCTCCAGTTCCCATCTAAGTCTCTCTTAATCCAAGCCATATATTTGCCATTTTAAATTAGATCTTAACCCTTTTATGGGACGACTTCATATCCTATCACCCTTTTTATCGAGATTTATTATCACTAAATTTTCTACCAATGGTAACACGGCCGAAGGCTCCCTATATACCTACCCACGCTGGTACAAATAAGCAAACATTTCAAAACGAAAGTTCCCGTTAGAGAGTAGAGATACCATACAAAATGTGCCGCAAGGCTCCTATATGAATTTTGTTAGGTATTATTGTTATTTTGTTCTTAGAAAACCAAACGAAATATTAAGTTTCTCAGCTTTTGAAGAAATCTTACAGATTGGGAAGAATTGTACAAACCTATTGCAAAATAGGTTTACAATAATATGACAAAATATCGTTTGATATCATTTTCCAAAATAAATATACTTACTTACCTACCTAATATTTGAGCGCAATGTGATAAAATAATTATTTTCTAATCCGCCCTATGAGCCCATAATGAGTATGGGTAACATAAGATTTTTATATTTCTTTTAAGTTAGGGGAACCATGGTTGATTCACGATTCATAATAATTACGATTAAGCATAGTTATATGTCGGGTGACTTAAATAATCAACTATATCTTATAAACGAGTGACCCTTTTACGCGTTGCATGAGGAACTGCAGAACTTTACCTACATACAATAAATTTTGTCAACATTTTTATCCTTCGCTCAATTTTTGAGGTAGGTAGGTACCTACCGTTGAGGCTAAAGCAGTTTTCCCACTGTTATTAATTTGCGAAATCGTGTCGTGAATTAGTAATGATATTAGTTTATAAGAATAAATGAAGCAATTTTACAGGGAACCTAGAAGCGCATTTTGGGAACCTATGGGATTTTTTTATAAATATGTATCATTCAACAAAAGGCGGAATTACGATTCGAAAAATAAAGCGAGTAGCAATTTCAATAATAGGATTAAATTTTTGATTCAGAATGCAGATAGCGGGCTTTTTGTGAATGTTGGGCGTTGATTGGATGCAAATATTATTTCGAAACGATTTTCAAAAAGAAAGATCCTCCCCATTTTGCCATGATATATCACGACACATGCAAATCTCCTACTATGTTCTGACACGAGGATTTGAATTCATTTTGGAAGGACACTTATACAATATGGCACCTTTGTTGTAATTTTATGTACAACGTACCCACCTACTATGCGTGTATTATGCCAATTCTGTTATACGGCTGCGAGTCCTGGCATTTGACAAAGGCCCAGCAAAAGAAACTTCTCAGCGTTGAAAACAGATTCCTGCGACAAATACTGGGAATTAGGTGGTATGATTTTGTGACCAATGACTCTGTCCGAGAAAGAACACTACAGCCCTTCGTTACTTCAGTCATCCTAAATCGCAGACTGAGTTGGCTCGGGCACGTCCTCCGTATGTCTCCCGACAGCGTTGGCCAAGCCAGCCTATTTTACAATCCGGGCGGAACAAGAAGAAGAGGAAGACCGTGCCTCACTATTGCGCGAGCCTACAGCGCCGACCTGCAGAATATCGGACTGACTTGGGAGGAAGCGGAGCGGCTGGCGCAAGACAGAAGTGCATGGAGGGACCTAGTGGCGACCACATGCTCCACCTTGGGAGCGAACGTGGATAGGTAAGGTAAGGTACCCACCTACTAGCCGAAACGTTCCCGCCTCTTTTCGATTTTAGCTAAAACTTCCCATCCCTCTTATCCAGTTCCACTTCGTTCGCTTCTTCCAAAGACATTGAACTCTTAGGCTGATCCTTTCAAATTCTTCTAAACTGCCCTACCTTGATCGATCCTCCTTTTAACAACCTTCAGAATAACCATTATTAAATTACAACATATTCAATCAATGGACTTTTTAACTTTCGTCTTTAAGGCAACTGTGAATTATTGTTAAATTATTATTATTATTTTTTTTTTTAATAAAAATGAATCTGTGCTCACTCAAAGTGAACACAAATACACTCCTTGACTCTTTCACAGTAAGCTACTGAAAGCTTGTGTCGTGAAAGAGGAAGATGGTCGGCACCTGGGATCGAACCACGACGTCCGCAGTACGAAAGCCGGCGTTGTAACCGCTGGGTCACCAACCACTTCAATTATACCCATAAGCTTCAACATTGATTTCTTATCTCTATGGTAGGTACTTATAGGACGATATCCAAGAAGAATTCTAAGCTAGTATAGTTTACCAAGAGCTCATGAAGCCTTCTACAATTTTTCTAACACATAAATTGAGCGTTTACACATTTACACGTCTTGGACAAAAAAATATATGTTTCGTGTGGGTAGGTACTTGTCCAGGCTTTGTGACTATATTATTTTTCAAAGTCAAACATATCAAGCAGGGTTCTAAAAAGGTTCTTGCTAAAGGCAAATAAACCTCTTGACAACCTTTTCCAGTCAAGTGTACCTACTATTTGGGATCTCTACTACCTACTATTTACTTACTAGAAGACTACCGAAAAAAAATTAGAAATATGAAGTCCATAAATATGGGATATACAAGAGCAAGTAGTTACGTGAAATGGTTTATCATATTTTACTTACACCCTTTTTCTTGTGTGTCGTTGATTTATGAAAGTGCGCGCGTTACCCGCTGCGCCTCTACGGCTCACCGTGTTGTTACACCACTGGGTGGGATGTGCGCGTGAATAATAAATAAATAAAAAATAATATAGAATTATTAATAATACGAAATCGTTATTTATAATGAGAATCTTGTATAGCAATGAGATTTATAATTGAAAATTCTCGTTTGTATACTTTCATGTAGGTATAGAATAAAGTACAGATGAAAAGAAAACTAAAGAGTAATCTGGGGTAAGTTGTATTCAACTCACTGTTTTTCCTTTGTTCGCGCAATGAAACTTTTAACAAGGGGAAATAAGGTGATAACAAACTGTTTAAAAAAATATCAACCTACTAGTTAGTTTCTGAGAATATTTTGTATTTCCTTAGAATAAGAATAAATGCGATTCGCAATATTCTTTCTGATTACGCTGATCATACGTATATTATAAGTTGTTACTTTTTTGAAGATTTTAAAAATCTATTTCCCTAGATTGTATGGATGCTCTCACCATCATGCGCTTATACAATGACACAAACAATTTTTCGAGTTCGGAGTTCAGATTTCGTCATTTTGCAACGACAGATATTATCGCCTTGTCACTTGTCATTTAAAGACTCTTCATTCCACAAGTCACCTGTATCGATGGGCGTGTCCACACGTGCAAAGCTTCATCGATGCCCTCAAGAATGTCCCAAACGATCATCACTGATAAAAAGAGTATCCCATATACAAATTCAAAAAGTGACATCCTAGGCGCATTGAAGTATGTTGCGATCTCTGAAGGTCAAATATTGTGCGATCATAAGCAGAACAAACCCATTGTCGTAGGTTGGGTGAAAAATTGAAAACTACCTTATAATAAAAGTAATGATGTAATGTTCATCCACCACTAAATAGAAGTGTGCTTATAATTTTATCAAAAAACATTATCTTGAATAAGTAGTAGATAGACGAAGTTTTGTCAACAAAGAATACACAATATGAGTTTACTGCACAACTCAGTCATAGTTCCCATTACGCAGTAGAAATCGACTATTGTAATTTTTCACCAGTCACTTTGTGAACTAACTACCCCAGTATACTCCATCTGCTTATAACAGTTATAACTAATACAAAGAAGATTAAGAAATTTAATTTAAATAATATTTATTGGTGAGGAACATTTAAACAATAATTTCACAATGCTATATTATAGTGACTACATAGGTTAAATAATCAATAGTTGCTTTAAAAAATAAATCTAAGGTGTAAATTTTCTTTTTTCTCTATCAATTAAAAAAATAATTCCATTGACATACCTATTTCTTATTTTTTAATGTGGTTATCCAGTCTAGAAAGATTTTTCTATGTTAAAACCAAGTCTTTCTACGTATAACAACTCAAATTTTTGTTTTCAGAGGTGAATAGATTGGTAGATATTATATAGGTATTGACCTTCTGTTTGGGGCATAGGATGCAATTGTTTGGAATCCTTATTGATTTTGATGACAAGAAGCATTGGATTATTGATTTTGATGAGAAGAAGCTCTCCGAATATAAAGAGCCTCCATATACCTATACCTAGAGACCTAGAGATCGAACAACTAGCCTCGGTGGATAAAAGTAGTCCATAGGTCTATTGAAAGTTACTAGTTGTCGACCAGTGCTCGAATTCGACCATAACTTATTTCAATTATAAGTTTGAACATTATTAAGTTTCCATTTTCAAAACAAAAGTGAGCGCTATTTCACAATTTTCCTTCAAAAACAATGACATGGATATGTCAAATTTGAAATTTCGATAATATGTACAAAGTTTTTTTATATCATTATCAAAGACAAACAATATTAATCTATTCTCAATTTATATCCCGTCATTTCTAGCTCCACCCACCATTTGAATATACCGCCATCAAAAAACTTTCTGCGCCCAATATGAGGCGCTTTTCATTTTACATTCGTTTCTATGAATTCGATGTTCTTATAAGTAGTTTGTGGAAGTGTGAATGAGTATCAAATATAAAATATTATTACAGTAGTGTTTGTAATGTTTTTTATTGATATTTTTTTTATAGCATATTGAAAAAAAATATTTGATACTTGACTAATTTCTTCATACAAATGTTGGCACGGGAAGGAAATGTCAAATTGTTCACAATACTCATCAAGGTAATTTCAACTTGAGAACCTTTAGGTAAGGGTTGATTTAGGTATAGGGCAAAAAAAACAATTAACAACCCTTTTCTATGCATGTCGTTCAAGAGGTTATAAATTTTAAAAAAAATTTTCATTTTTGCTACCTACTTCACTTGTGTTGAATTTTGCATTTTGCATTCTACAATGTTGCATTTTAATTTACCATTGTTTCATGGTGTTCTTTCATACACGTCATCATCATAATTGCATAGAATTTATCGTGCACAGAGGCGTTAACTCGTTGAATACCTACATTGTTTTTATTTTAATACCACGTGTGCTTATCGTGCTTTAATTATGTATCAATCAGATCTTTCAACAACTATCCTTAACACATGCGCTAATTATAATTAGTTAAACGGCGTGATAAAGTAGGTTGTTGATTTTCACCTGTAACATAATAATTACCAAGCGCGTATGCCGACTTTAATTAAGTGTTTTCAACCAAATGAATATCTATGTAGATACATAATTAATACCCTACCTATAACCCTATCTATTAGGTATCAGTGACTTTTCAAGTTCCTATGAAAGATGTAGGTACCTATAATGACTGATATTGGCATCTTATGCAATATACAGTGTCGATTGGAGCTGTTCTAGGTAGCAAGAGAATTTAGAGATGCCTTCAAAGAAGAGATGTCAGCGTCAAGGAGACCTGATAGGGTACAAAAATAATTGTCGACTGCTTAACAAAAACAAAAATAGCAGTATGTATCAGATTGACCACTTGATAAAAGTAGGCACAAATTATTATTTTTACTAACCACGCTGTGTCCCGTAAGGGGTACCTACATAGACCGAGAGAACGGACCTCCAATCTCTTCTTTTCAAGCACGCTTCTTTCGCTTCTTCAACCGACATAACATTTCTCATACGACCTCTTCTATTTCTATTACTTACTTTAGGACGGAATCGATGTGTTCGATCCACGTCATTCTAGGTCGTTCACACATTCTTACACCTTACCATTCAGCCTTTTGACATTCTCAACTTATTGACTTGCATCTTTATTGTAACAACATTAACTTCCATCACGTTCACACTTTCTTACACCTTACCATTCAGCCTTTTGACATTCTCAACTTATTGACTTGCATCTTTATTGTAACAACATTAACTTCCATCACGTTCTTTCCTAAAATTCTAATACCCACCTCAGAGTCTTTCCACATTTTCTTCGTGGAGCTTTCATCTTTGATGCATTTATACCATCATTTGGATAGTACCGAGTTGAAGAAATGCTTAAATTCTGTAGAAAAACAAGGTTTTTAGAGCTCTGATGTTTCTTTCATCTTGATGGCGGAAAGCTATTTCTTCATCAGATCTTTGGGAACTTCATATACAATTCGGGAACGATAAAATAGCGTGAAATAAAATGGGTATTATTGGGTCATCAACACCGAAAAATGTAAGACAAAATTGATGGCATGCGACAGGTCAAAATTTCTCCCAATATGTAATATACATTTTATGTTGTCGCTTATCAAAGGTAGGTAATTGTTTGTAATTAGTTACAATATTGTATTGTATCTTCCTAACTACCATCTTCATTATCTTGACTAAGATCCTGCACTAGTAGGTAGGTACCTATACGCATTATGATAATTTCTTGATCATAGAACATATTAAATCGTGCTGGTGGATGAATTCTAATCTGCAATATCTTGTTGCCCAATGGTACAATGGGTTCGTATCCCGGTGCTAACCCTTACCCACTTTCATGATTCTTACTTCTTGTTTCATCATCATTTGCGTGCAGCTCATTGCAAGCCTCCAAATTTTCTGTCATTCCCCCCTGTACATAGCCCGCATCCTCCATTTAGCCACCCACATTCATGACATTACCCTGGGATTCTCCATCACGCCATCCATCCACTTCAACCTTGGTCTTCCTTCTGGTTTTGTATCAAGAATATTCCTTGGAGTTCTGTCATCCATCATTCGCTGGACATACCCAATCATCGAAGCCGATCTATTTTTATCAATTTAAGAACTTTGATAAATTTAATAACTAGAACGTTGTGCATCAACAAAGCCAATAGGCAATAAATATGAGACATTTTCAAAAATGAATATATTCATATCCTGGCGCCAAATACATGACAGCAGTCGCAGTCTTTAAATTTGGTTGCTCTCTTGTTCTCAATAATTTCCAACTTGTATCACTATATTTCGTTAATGATTGAATATCTACTTGTTGTATACATGGGATTTTTCGATATGTTGAACATGTCGAAAAATCTCAAATTCTCATGATAAGAAGTTTCGGAAACTTAAACATTACCAGGTGAAAGTTTTTAACCTAAAGTGATCACACTAAGCCAGCCTTTGAAATAACAGCAGATAACAAAGCAAAAAGAACATCTTTCAATATGTATTAAAGGTAAAAAAGCACACGATTTTTTAAAACTGTAAACACAGATAATTGAAATCTGGATAATACAGATAATATGAGAGCCAAACTATGATAATCGTGAAGATAAGAAACATGAGAAGGTAACAAAACGTACGCCGCCTCTAATTTGCAAGGTCTGGACAAAACGTTTAATTCACACCTTTCAATCACCGGCCCATAACAAGGCTGCGGGCCTACAACTTTGCGGGATGGTTGAGCATGGCCATAATAAGAAAATTATCATCCATTATTTTCCCCACGTTATACCTAAGCTATTTTAAACCCATTATATATTTAAAGTTAACTACTAACTAGCTCAGGTAGTGTAGTTACATCAAAGTGTACAATGGGTGATACCGTTATTGAGACCACTTATTAATTTAATTTCAGAAGTTATTGTATTACCTATGTTCCTTGTTATAATGCTACCCGTAGGTATTGCTTATTGTCGATTCTAGATCTAATATATAAGAACCACAGTCATATAAGATCTTCAATTTTTTACGCAAATAATACCTATATGTTATGGGCATATTTTTCTCGTTGCAAAATGTTCATCTTTCTGTTGCGTTCAGTTATAAGATACAGGCATTCGTTTTGTTCTGAAGCAAGCTGAAATTTGCCGATTGAAGGACAAAGATTATGAAATCGTGATTTGGATGCTATCAGCATCTTGAATTAGAAATTGAGAAATAGACAGGTATCCAAAAATATAGATAATCGAAATTTTCTATCAACCTTTTCAAGTGAAAGTGAATTTTTTCTTGTAACTTACTATTGGGTTTTATCAATGTATTTTTTGTTAGATATGCTACCTACCTAAGCAGAACCGAACCTTTTCTATTGGTCTTTTGATATCAATTATTGTTTTTCGCATTATTATTAAAGTATATTATTTAATAGAATATAAGAGTTTGTATATAATTGTAAGGTTATTATAAGTTGTAAAATTTATTGTATTTTACGACTTAAAAAAAAATAAATAAAAAAAAAATAAAATACAGTGGTGGCAGATAACAATGCCATGGTGCGGCACTTAAATTGTTGTTTTGGTCAAAGATACTCTTACGGTAAGTAAAATATTGAATTATCAATGTGGTATGGGGGTGAAAAGTCAAAATTCTCGTAAAATGACATTATTAACTACAAATACTAGGTATAGATTTGCTCAAGATAATTTATACGCTTCTGCGATTACTCTAGTGCGCATTTATATCAGGCCACGACTATCTAATAATTTAGGTATGTATGTGCATTATTGTGCAACGTCAGTCAGTATAGCTATAATATTTGGCATACAGTGTATTTAGAGCTTAACAATGCAGGGTAGTGCTATACCTGGCAATATCAACTCTCTCTCTCTCCCTCACTCCTAAAGGCTGTGATGATGTCCAATTTGCGTGGTGCGATGATGGCAGCCCATCAAAAGGGCCATAGCACCCCGGGGACTCCGAGTGTTGAACCGGGTTCACTTTCATGTTATACGTGTTAGATATATGTAGGTAAAATTATACATAAAAGAACGTGAGCTTCCACAAAGTGTGTCACTCAAATGCCTTTATAGAATCAGGAATATTTACCTTACAAGCATAGATACCTACAATAATTACCTTATTGTAGGTATCTATGCTTGTAGTTCGACAAGTTTTGTTGCTAGAATTTTTTTTACCCGTCACGCCGTTTCCCGAAGGGGGAGGCAGAGAGTACGGACTTCCATTCTTTCCTATCCAAACAAACTTCTTCCAAACGCATAACATTCCGCATACATGCTCTTCTATTATTTTTGCTCCTGACTTGGCCCTCCTCTAAGACGGCACCGATATGGTCGGACCATGTCATTCGAGGTCACCCTCGTCTGCGTGCATCAATTCTTTCAGATTTATAATATTATATCCTTTTAGTCATTCTATATCTTCGTTCATTCTCTCTACATGCCCAAACCATCTTAATTTATTCACTTTCATTCTAGTAACTACGCTGATATCCACTCCACATTCCTTTCTAATATTCTCATTCCTCACCTTATCAATCAGTCTCTTTCCGCATATCCTACGCAGTGATCTCATTTCCACAGCATTTATTCCAACGTGTTTTCAATCAAATTTGTTATAACAAAAATGTTGTAATCACTTATTTTCAATGACACTATATTTTCTTGTTTCTTTTGAAAGCGTTTGCCAAAAAAATATCCCCCTGTTAAACATTCTAGCATTCTGTTTCTTTTGAAATGATTGAATTAATTCATCTTTATTACAAACACAAAATTATGTGTCAAATTTGACGTCGTTTGCCTAATCCAAAGCTATCTCATGCGTCATACTGACTGTGCCTATAGGAATCAAAATACCATAACCATATAATATTAATCTAATATATAAAAATGATAAGCTGTGCCTGTATCGCGTTTAATCTCGAAAATATCTGAACAGATTTGACAGATCTAGGATATAGCCAGGGTGTTTTTAAACGGTGAAAAATAGTGGAAAACTCTAATGATATGTAAAAAATGTAGCATCTATAACATAGATATCTCTAAAAATTGCGATGAAAATAGAAAAACGGGAATTTCTTTTTACCATAAAAAAGTGTTCCTATACCTACATGTCAGAATTGGCTGAGGGATTTTAAATTGTTTATATAATTTTGACTTGCGGCTTTTAACCAAACGACTATAGGTATATGAATGGAAGTGAAAACCCAAGATTTGTCACGAAATGCATGTGAACAACATGCACCTCGAAAGACAAAAAGGGATAATCAGCTTTTCACAGGAAACAATATGAAGATGGAAGGTTTACTCCTTTACGCTGTGATGAATTCGGCAGAGACTGTGCTACTGCACTTGCATATGGGACGAGACTGTGCCCATCACCAGAATATGCGATTGGATTCGTCAAAAAGATAGTGTGTTTCGACATTGTGCGCATGTGTCTCATCAGGACATGTCAGAAGATATGAAACGTCAAAGGATCGTTGTTTTTGTGGTTGTGATAAACTGGAAATTGAGTAGATAGGTAGATTTAAAAAAAAAGGCAACTATGGACTGCATGGTAAGTTAGCTGACAGAATCTAGTGGATGACCCAATAAAAGAATTGCCTGGCTTTAGGTAGGTACATTTCCCAGAAAAATATGTGGTGTAATTTTGACCGAATAATATGTGATCTAGGCTGCCTGCTTTAAACATAATATTATACAAATGCGGATGGATTAACTTACCAGCATGCGCATTTAGGCTGACACAAAAGGATCGATCATCCGATAAAAAAGTGTCTCAATTACGGATTCATCAAGGACTGCAGGAATTAACGTAAGGGTAGGTAATAATGGCTTCAATCTTCAGAGGTTAAACTGTGAAAAAACATACTTAAACTCTTAAGGAGATTAAGAACGTACCTAATTACTTGAAAATTAAATTTTGATTCGGCGTTATGAACTGTAGACACATTACAGAGATCTTTTGCGTTCTTTGAAAATTGAGGATCAACCAACACAATGTCCTATTTTCTTACGTATTATACGGTTACGTATTTTCTTGTGCCGAATCATTAACCAATGCTAATGCGAAAAACATTCTAAAGTTGGTATAGGTACCCCTACCACTTTGGATACTTCTCTGTATACGAAGGCATAAGTAATGCCTAATTTATAGAAAAATGTATAAATTAACAAGAAAGAAAAAAACACTTACGTAGTAAAGAGATGATTTCTTGAATTGATCAGGAATTTTAGATTTACATCCAAAAACTCAATTTTGTCTATTTTCTTCATCTTAAAATTTCTCCACCATAACACACACAGAACACATAATATTATTATGATAACATTTGACCACAAATCGATTAGAGAAATTTTCAAGTCACGACAATTCTTTAATTTGATTTTATTTCTTTTTAAATACACCATTATATTTCACTAATGATATACCTAATCTTTTAACTTTCACTTAGGTATATTGATTGAAACCGAAATACATTTTTATTATTATCTTTGAGTTGTACCTAATCAAGAAATCATAAAGCGAATCTGACTACTATCTATAGGTTCGAAACCGATCGGTTAGGTAAGAACCTATGTAATATAATAATGAGTCAATTAAAACATTAAAGATATGAAATCAGTAAGTAATTGTATTGCACAAAATGAAGACTCTGGTCCCGTAGCCAAAAAATGTTATTTAGCGATTTAAAATGTTTTTTTATTGAGCTTTTTCTTTGACGTAACTCGTTCGCAAAATAACTCCATACGGTAGCGATCGCATTCGTAATCGCAACGAAACGCTTGGCTAAGGGTTATAGTTTTCTAATGTTTATTGGTTTTCCTGTCTCTCAATCCAGAGACATGCCTTGCTTGCTCTTCTCGATGCATTGATTTTTTTCGCCACATCAAAAAAACAGATTGATGTTTTCTCCAGTTTTCCTTGTTATTATTTTCCTAACAAGGTGTGAGATTTTTGAGTCTATTCAAATTTTTTGACAGAACAAAAATCAGTTATGGATTCATTCTATGAATTTCATGGACACCCGGGAGAATTACCTAATACACGCTTCGGGGGTAGCTTACTGTGAAAGAGTGTATTTGTGTTAACTTTTAATGAGTTTAATGATTCTTTTAAAAATTAACGACTGACCCACCTAATACTGAAGCGAAAGCTCGAAAGTTACAGAGGGGGCTGATGGAAGAAGGTATCCTGGACACGGAATATATGAGAATTTACGAAATTCGGTTGGGTTACTGTGAAACAATAACCTTCTTGAACGACTCGGTACATTCGCGAAATTCGCCACAGTAATCGCCGACATTGGCACTATAAAGAGATTTTTTTTTTACCAAATCGGTGTCAATAATACCCAAGAAATATTAGCAAAGTAAGGGAAAATTTTTCCACCACTGAAGCAGCACAAAAGATTCTCGAGGCTTCAAAGTCTTTTGACAAGCTTTTATAGACTATGTTGATGAGTTGGTACCTACCTCAGCAAGTAGAAAAACTAATATATTATAATAATAACTCATTTTGGTAAAACCTATATGTATCTAAGTAGGTATTGTATAAAAAGCACTAAATTTTAAAAACCACTGATTCCAAACGCATTCGAATTATAAAAAATAGTTTCAAAAACCAAAATGACAAAAAACTTCTTCGCGTGCCAAAACGAATTATCAACTGAATTTGTTCAAAAAAAAATACCGACAGGTAATAAACAAAAAAAATTTTTTTTTTCAATACATACCAACCCTTGCAAAGAAATTTCAGTGTTATGTGCCAAGGGATAAATCAGCAAACATCGATATGTACGGTAGTCTTTTTATTTAAGTTCAATTAATTACATAACAATATTATAATTAGATTTACTACTATAGACTTAACTAGAGCGAGTGATCGCATAGTGATCTTAATGAAGTGCTTAATGTAATGCTAATGCCCTTCTTTTCTAAGTTGTATGGCTTATATACTAGAATAGTTCCTTATCTATTGGTACATTATAATGATAACTTGATACTTCCTGAACGAAGTGAAGAGAAAAACAGGATGCAGTTTATCATCCTTATCAAATAAACAAAATATTATGTTCCAACTTCTGTGGGAATATGGTACTTACAATTGATATTGTTTTATCATGAAAGTATCATATTACTTGAGACAAAAATATGTGTTATCAATATGAGCTTTAATAATTTAACCTATGCCCTCTATATCATAATTGAAAGCACTTGTGGGGAAGCGCTTATCATTATGTAGGTACAAAAACACATGGGCTTAGGACTGATATGACCTTCGGCCTCCATATCATTCCAGGATGCAGCTGCAGGGGAGTGTTATCTAACTTAAAATAACACTGTCACGGTCGGTCCATTACACCTCCCGCCCTAAGATGAGATATAACCGTGTTAGATCTCATATGATTTGATGACTCAATCGAGAACTCCGTCTCGGTCTTTGAGTTACTGTTTGTGTCTCTATCTCTTCAATGACTTCATCAGACATTGGTATTTCTACAACCTTATTTGAAACTCTGTTAGATTTCTTTAGTACATTAAATGTTATACAGTTTGTTATATTACTACAACAGTCATTTTTACTATTCCTTTTTTTACAATATCTATAAAATTTATATATAAGATATACAACTAATAATTTAAGTAAACTCATCATAATAAAAGAGAAATAATTATTGTTTACAATTTTCTTAAAAATATGCTCATCAGAGACATTCATATCATTAATTCCTTTATAAATGTCGTCAAGTTTATGACTTGCGACTGCTAAATCATCTCGATTTAAATTATTTATTCTTGGGTAAATATGAGGAACATTAATATGCTTTATGGTATCATTAATTTTACAACAATCATCTTCTAAAATATTAAATGTTGGAGTAACTACTATAGGTAAAGTTATCTTCGAATCAATTTCATTTTTAACATTGTGTACAGTTGATACACTACTATAAATTACACAATTAGCTTTTACATTGACTATTCCAGTATTCTTCAAAATTACATCAAATGGATTATCTTCCTTGCATTTAAATGTTACAATTGTTTCTTTCGGTAATACATATATCCAATTATTTTCATTCAATTTATGCCAAACTTCATCAATATAATTTAGAACTCTAGTATTACAATGTTTTGGTATAAAGTTATTATTTGGATTTATTAATTCAATTTCGCATATAGATCTACCTTGAACAGAATATCTTGCATTATTTACTTTACATAATAATTTATCATCAATAGTTTGTTTACAATCACTTAAATCTTCGAATACAATATATTGGTTTCTATTATCAGACAAAGCTAAGTACTTTATAGAAGGTAGAATAAAAACATAAAAATTATCTGGTCTTTTCATTGGTAAGGATATCAATTCATATAAGTTATAATTTAAATAGTTACATAATGGATTTGATAAAACAAAAATTAATCTCGACCCATCTACTGAATAAACCTTTAAACTTACAATAGATAACAATTTATCAACGTTCTTTAAAGATAATGGCATTGGGTAGGTCAATGAATTTGGTAAGTATGGTGTTGACTTAATTAACTCATCTAAAAATTGATTAGGAGTCAAAACAAATGGATGCACCATATTATTACGAGCAAACATAATTGAATTTGTGATCTGTGAATATTCATTTTCTAACTCAGTTGCAATTAACATTAGATTAGTTAAATGATTTTCTATACCTAATTCACTTTCAATATTAAATACATGTTTATCAACTTCTTCAGCAAATGCTTTAAATTTATCAAAGTTTTTATTAAACAATTCTTCATTTGCATTTAAATTACTCATGGTGGAATTAAAATTTACAATAGCTGTTTTTACTACTTGAACTTGTTGTTTTAATATACTATGTAGTTCATTTTCATCTTTGTGTAGCTTATCAATGATATTATTATAATATATAGCATCATCGGAATCAAGTGTACCAAATATCGTTTTAAAAGTTTTACCGATAATATCGAGCCATGCTCTTTTTTGCCTTTTTGGTTCACTTTGTACTACTTCATCTAACACTATTTGTTTCTTATTTAAATCAGTAACAATTTCACTTAATATTTTGAATGTTGGATAACACATCTTTAATTCCTTATATATACTCTGATTACATATAGATTCAGTTTTCTTATGAACTATATTAACTAAATCTAGCTTGTCTTTATACCCCTTTAAATCTAAAAATGTAATGAGATTCCAGTTACCTTCTTGAATATTTAAGCTATGTATATGATTGTAATAAATACCAGAGGAAGATGGTATCTCCTTCCAAGTAACGTCATCGTTGGCACCAGCAACCATGTTAATGCCATCTCGTGTCATTGCACTAGAGGCAATGTAGAAGATTACGAGGAATCTGCAATAATTGCACGTTTTAATCTATTTAAATGTACTTTAACCCTTTTATTTTTTATCAATATAGTGCAATTAACATTAGAATTAATTTCAACAATCTTATAAGGTCCAGCATAATTCTGCGAGAGTTTTTTGCACCCTCTAGGTTTGGAACCATCATTTCGCAAATATACCATATCACCTACATCAAATTTTTCATTACAAGCTACCTTTTTATCGTAGTTTTCCTTAGACTTATGTTTACTATCTAACAAATTATTAATAGCTATTTCATGCGATTTGTTAAGACGATATTTTAAATTGTCTACATAATTCTCGTATGTGTAACGGAATTCTGGTTCTTGAACAATATTACTAGGTAAATTTGGTTTGTTCCCGAATACTAACTCATGAGGTGTAAATTTCGTCGACGTATGAGGCGTCGTATTAAAAGAAAATATAGCAAAATCAAGCCATTTGTCCCAATCGGTTTGGGTCTTGGTAATATAATGTTTGAGATAATCTGCTAACGTAGCATGCGTGCGCTCAAGAGATCCGTTAGACTGTGGTCTATACGCGGTGGTTTGTAATTTTTTAATCTTAAACATTTTACTTACTTCTTTTATCAAGTTTGATGTGAAATCAGCACCTTGATCGGTTAAAATAGAAGAAGGAATACCGTATCTACAAATAAATTCTGTGACTAATTTATCCGCGATAGTTACAGACTCGTGGTTTGGTATTGCATGAGCCTGAGAATACTTTGTTAAATCGTCTTGAATCGTCAAAATATATTTATTCCCGTTTTCTGTTAGCGTCAATGGACCCACAATATCCATGCAAATTTTCTCGAATGGTTTACTAGAAGTGGAAGTGATTTCCATCGGTTGTGTGTAATTCTTTCGCGAGATTTTGTTTTTCTGACAAGATTCACATTTTGATATGTATTCTTTTATATCGTTTTTCATCCCATTCCATTGATATTTCATTTTTATCCTATTATAAGTTCGATGAAAACCTGAATGACCACCTGTTGGACTATCGTGATTTTCTAACAATATATCGTTAATTTTTTCCCTATCCGGTGTCATTATTCTATCGCTACAAATAGTTATCTTAATGTTACTATTTCTAAAAACATAGTGAATAATTTGCCTAACCTTTTCCCATTTTAAATTATTATTAATACCTAATTTTGGAAAAGAAATTGAGTCTATATCCTCATTAACTAATTTTTCTTTAAACTTTATTAAAACATCAAATAAATCCTTATACGATAATGTTTCCCAATTATTTTGCCTATTAACTAGCATATATATTTTGTAATTACTATCCTTATTAGAACATTCTAAGATGTCTCCTACGTTAATTGTTTTGCTTTTCAATTCGTTTAAATTTTTAACAACGTTTTCAATGTTAAAATCGGACAATTCGTCACCCATTTCTAAATCCCCTGATGTGGAGAAGCACACGTTATCTTTCCTAGATAACAAATTATCATCAACTTCTCTAAAATCATAAATGTTAGGGTCTAATTTTAAGCTATTAAATTTCAAGAAATCCTCGTAAGTATCCCTGTCTATATTCTGAATATGCAATATATTAGATTCCGGTAATTTGATCCTTGATAAAGAATCAGCATTAGAATTCAATTTACCCTTTTTGTATATGATTTCGTAATCATACTCTTCTAACCTCAACTTCCATCTGACTAACCTAGAACTTGGATCTTTAACATTAAACAACCATTTTAACGGTTTATGGTCCGTAACGATTATAAATTTTCTACCATAGAGATATGGGCGAAAATGTTTGACACCATAAATGATGGCTAAGAGCTCGCGCTCCGTGGTTGAATAATTTGTCTCAGCTCTATTCAGAGTTCTAGAAGCAAAAGCTATAGGTAGGTCGTGATCATCTTTAAATTGACTTAATATTGCTCCGACAGCAAAACTACTGCTATCAGTTGTCAAGTAAAATGGTTTAGAAAAATCTGGATACTGTAATATGGAATCTGCAGTTAACTTATTTCGCAATATATCAAAAGCGTCTTGTTGCTCTTTACCCCAACTAAAAGCTATTTCCTTTTTTAACAACTTAGTTAATGGTTTAGTAATGGTACTAAAATTTTCTATAAATTTTCTATAATAACCCACTAATCCCAAAAACGATTGAATATCCTTAACACATGAAGGTATTGGATAATTCACTATAGCATTTATCTTTCCCGGGTCTGGCTTCACACCATTTTCCGTAATTATATGCCCTAAATATGTGACTTCTTGTCTCATAAATTCACATTTATCAGGTTGCAATTTCAAATTATGTTTCCTTAATATATTAAATATTTCATTTAACCTATCCTCATGCATTTTTACGTCGCTCGCGTAAATAACTATGTCATCGAGATAGACAAAACACCTAATTCCTTGAATACCTGCAAGTATGTTATTCATTAACCTTTGAAAGGTTGCAGGAGCATTTTTTAGCCCGAATGGCATTCTATTATACTCATAATGCCCCAATGGAGTTGAGAAAGCAGTTTTCTGAGAATCTTCCGCTTTCATTGGTATTTGGTGGAACCCCGAAGCTAAATCTAATGTTGTAAAATACTTGGAATGACCTAACTGATCTAATATATCGGATATATTAGGTAATGGGTACGCGTCACCTACAGTTATATCATTAAGTTTCCGATAATCAATTACGATTCTCCACTTCTTTTTACCAGAAGCGTCATCCTTTTTCGGAATTACCCATAGAGGTGAAGACCATGGAGACGTTGACGGTCTAATAATTCCTTGTTGCAACATTTTATCCATTTGGTTATTCACTTCAGCTTTATGTATTTCCGGATATCTATAAGACTTTGTAAAAGTTGGTCCATTACTCCCGGTGTTTATCTCGTGATAAATCGAAGACGTGTGTGACAACTCGTCACCTTCCAAATAAAATACATCATTGAAATTATTACAAATATTCATAACCGAGGACTGTTCCTCCTGATTCAAATGTTCTAACCTTAAATTATTTTTAAGTTTTTCTAACCTTTCTCTATCGCTATTTATGCGAAAAACATTACCCTTTTTATACTTTTTATTCGATTGTTCATTACAATCACTTTCTAACAATATCGCTTCATTTTCATTAAACTTTTCTAAAAACAAATTACATTCAGTTATTTTTACTGACCGTTCTAACGTATTTAGAACACTTGCGAAAGCTTTCCCTTGTTGATCGACCTTACATATTCCTTTACTTAAATAAACCCCCGGAATAATTTCTTTTCCTGGCAACATGCCTTCTTTAATTTCTGGGTTCAAAACATTAACTTGCACAATCGTTTCCGAACGCGCCTGCACTACCATGGCTACACTTTCCTTGACAATATCCTTGTCTTTGAAATGGAAAGGTATACCTGTAGTACCAATAAACAATTTATTATTTCCGTAGTCGATCCTTGCTTTCGTCTTTTCCAAAAAATCTGAACCCAACAATCCATCGAGTGGAACATCTGTATTGGCGGGCAATAAGTGCATTTGATGGGTAATAGATTTTTCCTTAACCCTTAAGGTTAAATTAACGACACCCAATGTTTGTGCCGATCCCGAGGTTATACCCCTCAACATGATTTTCTGTGAATCATCATATACCGTTTTATCTTTAATAGATGACGGTCTCACTAGGCTTATGTCAGCCGCGCTATCTATCAATAATCTTAACCAATTATTTCTTGATTCGTCTACACAAATATTTATGTAAGCGGTAACTTGTCCTATGCTAAGTGACTTACTAATATTTACTAAACTTCTATTAATTTTTACTTTATTTTCCGGTACTATTCTGCCTTCAAACTTTCGACTACCTTCACCCCGGCAGCGGATGAATGGTTTTGAGAGTTTAAATTCTTGGGATTATTTTCCAAGAATTTTTGATATTTATAGCATTTACTTTTAACATGACCAGCTTTTTTACAAAAATAACAAATGATTTTGTTATCTACCCTAGCATTTAAAATACGCGGTTCTTTAAGTTTTTTGAAACACTCAGCCGTGTTGTGATTACTTCTTTTACAAATGTTGCAATATTTATTTTGAATAAATTGTGACGATTTGGTAGTTTGAGGGAAAAATTTCTCCTCAGCCGTTGCCATTTGGGCGGCTTCTTCAAACGTTTTAGGCTCTCTTGACCTAAGTATTTGAACGTACTGGGGTTGAACACCCGTGAGAAATGCGTGAAGCGCAATATCCTTGATAACTGCACTTCGGCCTATCAGTTCGTTTGGATCTATTGTTTCTGATTTGGCAGCCCGAGATAGATTCGCGTAACATCGATCTATCTTTTGAGTAAATTCGGAGATTGACTCATTTCTACCTTGTTTACAAGTCTTTATTTCGCTCAATAGCTGTATAAATGATTGTGTTCGACTAAAGTTTTCTACAAGGAATTCTTTGCAGCCTTTCCAATCGTTTATTTGCCTACAAGATATGACAGCTTCAGCTCTACCCTTGATTTTACCCATAATTAAATTAAACAATACATTCTGTTGCCATGGGTCAGCTAACTGCATGGCATAATCGCAATTTCTGATAAATGAGTTGAGTTTTTCCGGTTCACCATGAAAAACTTCAATAAACCCAGTTAAAAACCCTAATGTCACTTTCCGTTCGTAATCAACTTTTTCTTCCTGTTTAACAACATTTGCTTTATTTTCCATTTTAATTTTGTTTATTGTTTACTAGCAAATTAAAATTCTTTAATCAAAAATCAATGAAGTTAATATTAATTTTTCAAAACAAACTGCTTAATATCAGTCAATCAATAATCAATTCAAATAGCAATAACCCAAAAATCTAAATATTAATTATTATCAAAATCAAATAAGTACATCAATTAATTTAAAATTAAAATTTATAACTAAAATTAAAAACTAACTTAATTAGACTAACCGGTACATATCCAGGATTGCTTCTTCTTCCTTTAGCAGCTATCAGGACGTCTTGTGTTTGGACTGTAGATTTCTTCTAATGTGGCTTCAGCACGGGTCGGCTTCACCAGATCCGTAGCTCAGTCGGTTGTATACTCTCTTGCAGCAGCAGCAGGCAATTGGTATCGGTTGACCCAACGATTCAATTGTGAAGGTTTGCGACAGCGGTCCAGCAACTTATCAGCAATAATCGATGTTGGCACTATGAAGTTCTTCCAATTGTCTAAATCGCCTTAAGCAGATTCAAGACAAACAGTCGTACAATCGGTCTTTATTGAATAAATTCTTGATGAAAATAATTTCGCGACGATTATTTCATCCCTTTCTTCTGACACCACTTTTTATTGTTATGTGCCAAGGGTTAAATCAGCAAACATCGATATGTACGGTAGTCTTTTTATTTAAGTTCAATTAATTACATAACAATATTATAATTAGATTTACTACTATAGACTTAACTAGAGCGAGTGATCGCATAGTGATCTTAATGAAGTGCTTAATGTAATGCTAATGCCCTTCTTTTCTAAGTTGTATGGCTTATATACTAGAATAGTTCCTTATCTATTGGTACATTATAATGATAACTTGATACTTCCTGAACGAAGTGAAGAGAAAAACAGGATGCAGTTTATCATCCTTATCAAATAAACAAAATATTATGTTCCAACTTCTGTGGGAATATGGTACTTACAATTGATATTGTTTTATCATGAAAGTATCATATTACTTGAGACAAAAATATGTGTTATCAATATGAGCTTTAATAATTTAACCTATGCCCTCTATATCATAATTGAAAGCACTTGTGGGGAAGCGCTTATCATTATGTAGGTACAAAAACACATGGGCTTAGGACTGATATGACCTTCGGCCTCCATATCATTCCAGGATGCAGCTGCAGGGGAGTGTTATCTAACTTAAAATAACACTGTCACGGTCGGTCCATTACATCAGACAATGGCTTATATTTTTTTCGCAAAATATTATCAATACTCTATTGATAAAATATAATATGCGTGCAAAATATACGTCAAAATATTTTGCGCAAAACACAACAATTCGCAATATCAGATTCCAAAATATTGAAAAAAGGTATTTTTTCAAGGACAATTTTTTATTCTTAAAAAAAAAACCGATGATCTCCTTTTGTTTCGAAATGGACACTGCAACCCATTCTAAATGTTTTTTTTAAATAGAGAATAGATTCTTTCTTTATTCAAAAAAACATTCCATTTCTTTATTCTTTTGGTTTTTTTTGTGTTTTGTCCGTTTTTCTGTGTAGATATTATATAAAAGATTTATTATTTTGTGACCTTCAACGCAAGCCTTTTTAGCATCCTTTTTGACTTATTGTTTGTTATATTTTTTATGTTTTTTTCTTAAACAATCGAGGATCTTTATGACCATTCGAAAATAACATGACTGAACACAAGGTCACTCTTTGTAAAAAGACAAAGAAGTTAAAAATTTTACACAAAATAATGAATTTGTCTCGGATATTTATGATTCTGTGTTATTTTTTCTTCAACAATATTTTTTTAAATCCTTTTTTGTTTATTTATTGTACCTAGCTACATATTTGGCCAACATGTTTTTCATGTTATAGGGTAAGAACACGTAGAAAGCCGATTCCGATCCACGCCGACCGGCGCAAAGAATGTTACTATGCATTTGAATGGGGATACCCACAGAGAAAGCAGGAACCCGCTTTCCGGCATGCCCATTTAAATGCATTGAAACCATAGACAACAATCTATGAGCCGGTCGGCACGGGTCGGAATCCGCTTTCTACGTGTTCTTACCCATAGGTAGGTACCTACCTACGTTACAAAAACAGGTATCTATATATGCCAATAATTTTCGAACAATTTATCCGTTCGGTCATAGAATAACACATTGAAATTGGCAAAGGTTTCAAACAGTCAAAAACATTTTCTATAACAGAGGTAACTGATGGTTCAAAATTTCTTTCGAAACTCCAAACACCTGCTCAGATTAGAGATCAAATTTTACAGGATCTTTTGGAAGATTCAAAGGGTAATCTTATCCTGAAGGATTAGTTGAGATGGATTAGGTAAAGATATATTCCATAGCTTTCTTTAATTGTTTTCAATCAATTAATTTACTCTTGCTTGGTAAACCAAGCATCAATGGGCATTGGGCATGTCGGGATATGCAACCAAATACTTATCAAGGATTTTAAGTAGGTAAGTACTGTTTTTTTGTGACCATTATCAGTTCTCTAACTATTGGTTTGTTCCAAATTTGGTAAATGACAATGAAAACAACTTAGAAACAGTAGAAGACGGTCGTAAGCCCGTGGTGGTTTGTTCCATTCAAAAATCGAACATCAGTACCTAATGAATTTTTAGAGTCATTATTTGTTAGATAATTCTTTAAAAACTTAGCATTGGACGTTTATTTTATTTTATTAAACAAATATACAAACAGTGATATTATTACAAAAAAATACACACATAGTATGGACAACAAAAACACCAGTAAAGTATACCTATACGTAGACAAGTAGATTAAAAGTAAGACAAACAACAGAAAAAGAGAAAAAAAAACAATATTTGCAGGCTCAGCTGGGGATAATGGGAAGAAGGAAAAGAGTGAGGGATAGGAATAAGTGACAAGGAAGAAGCAGGAAGATAAAATAAGTTATTGCTCTGACGTCAAGTGTGTTCTTACGTTTTGCCTGAAAACCGTAATCGAAGAGTTATTCAGATCTATATTGTTAAAAAATGAATTATAAGTTTAGCCAATGGAAAGTTACCTACAAATAGGCACTTACCTACCAACAAGAAATGATTAAAAAATCAATAAGTAGATCCATAAACAGGTATTTTAAAAATCCACCATTATTAATTTACCTGGGGATTGCATATTGAATTAAAAACCTATTAAATATCCAGGTATATAGAAACAAATTATTTTATATTAAAAAAAACACAATATATACCTACTAATAACCCATCGATTGGATTCTATTCAAAAGAAGAAGAAAAAAAAACACCTCAAATTGTATAATTTTGTCTGTAGGCCGAAAAAACCTTACTAACCTTGAGCCATCACCGGAAGACAAAGGAACACAAAAAAAACATCAAACGCGTGTTTTTTTTTAGGTCGCCCGCCGCCATTTTTATAATATCCTTTTTTATGTTTTGTTGTTGTTGTTGTTATCCTGAATTAGGAAACGGCCTATTGTGTTAGTGTAAACCTCGAATGCCCACATTCCAGAATTCTCGGAGAAAGAATTATAAATGTGTTTTTTTTTCCAGTTAGCTTTGTTCGATCGCTGCGAACGGAGTGAATTTTCGTGATAATCGAATCGATTGATTTTCGGAAATAAATCGCCGGTGAAAATTGTATCAAATTATGTACATAGTGGTGAATAGTTGAGGCTGTGTGAATCGTCTCTGATGACTTCAGCCCTCTGGTGACATTTTGTGAAACTAAAATACTTACAACAGAACTGTCATTTTCAAATTGTGACCACAGACAATAATAATTAGTTTTATATTACTGTATTTTGTGTGATAACCATAAACAATACCTACACCTTGTTAAACATAATTGGAAGTGGATTCTTAGGTAAGAGATTTTTTTTCATTATTTAATACGAAAGAAATCTTCTGAAAATTGTTTTAAAAATTAATAATTAATTATTTATTTTAACGGCACAAGCTTTCAGCAGGTCGCTTAGTGTGAAAGAGTCAAAGAGTGTATTTTTATTCACTTTGAAATCATTAAAAAAATGTGAAACTTCAATAAATGCAGCAGACCTTAAAGCAATATTAATGATTCTCTTCGTCACTAATGACCTGTACCCCTATTCTAAGTTTTATCGGAAGGTAGTCATGAAAGTAAAGTGAGTATTACACAATACATTTTGTATGGAAAACATACGTACCTACCTATCGAATGTTTCGAGGAGAAAATAATACTAGAGAACTAAAGTGCCACTGTGCATGGTCCCAAAAAGTATCACATGACTGTTGTTAAACTCATACAAACTGTGACGTTTGTCAGTAGCGGTTTGTGACATTCGTTTTTTTTTTAATTTTTAATATTTTAGCATTAACGCGGAGGAATTTTATGTTTTAATCATCCTATAATAATTAGTTAAAGGAAGTGGATATTATGATGCGGTAAACTGAGGGTGGAAGTGAGCGGTACCTGTTGACAAGTCATTTAAATGACTTAACGGGTTCCGCTCATTTGTTGCACTGTTTCTGTGTAAAATATTGTGTAAATAAGTTTCTTATTGCATCTTTCTGTTTGCTTGTGTATATTTACTTATTTATTTAATAAAAATTTAAAAAAAAAATAAGTAGGTACCTATGGGTTTTATTGTGTTGTCTTGTGCTTGTGGATGGAATAAGAAAATTGAAATTTATTAAGTATTGATAAATTATCTTCAGTCACGTGATTGTTGAATAAAGAAACTAATTTTCACTTCTGCGAATCTAAAAAAGTTCTCTAATAATATTTATACTCAGTGATCGAATGCGGGAATCGCTTTTTTTCTAGAAAATATCTTTGTGGCAGCTCTATACTCTATGTATCGTGTAATACTCACTTTACCTTCCGATAAAATTTCGAATAGGGGTAGGTACTGAATACTCTCAGTAAAGTAACCAATGCAACGTTACATTGGTCACGTTACCACGCGACTGACATTTTCTTCATCCCTTTGATTCAGGGGTCTGTTATATCGGGGTTGGCGTTGGCATTTCATACTTCATGCAGGACTAGATATTATATCCTTGTTGTAATTGATTCTTTCCGGGGCAAAATATCACCGTCTTCGATGTCCCCAACTGATCACGTCTTTGACCTCGGAGATCTTTGTGTTTTCTTATTCGATCACGCAGAGTTTTACCAGCTGAATATTTTATATATTTAAATATATTTATTTTAAAACGTAGGTCATTTAAATCTATCAAATAAATAAATGCTTGTTTACATTCAGGTTCAAAACTTGAAACGGCAAATTTATTTCCACGACACTAGTTACAAATAACGAAATAAGAATAATATAATGTAAAATAAGATACGCGTGTTTGTACCAAAAGGAACCATAAACATATCTCTTAGTGACATTTTACATAGATGTCGCCTATGTAATAATATATAAGCTTGAATACACATTTGTCAAATCAAATTTGAATTTAACACTTTTATCTGTGACGCGATCATCGGTGGGATAAATTAAAACTTGAACTCTTTGAGTGTTTGACGTAACTTAAATGTGTATTTCTATCTATTTTGAATTCTAAAATATCTACTTACTAGGTATGAAGTCAAATCTCTTCAAAACGAAATTCTCAGTAGGTAGGTATGTATGTAATTAAACGAAAATATATATATATATATATATATATATATATATATATATATATATATATATACCATCAAACCAACAAACTAACACCTTTAATCATGTTCCAAACAACATCGGGAACAACTCACAACGCGACTGTATCCTAAATAATAATTTACATATATATATATATATATATATATATATATATATATATATATATATATATATATGAAATAATTTACTTAATTGTTCTGTTGTTGATGGGGATATAGTTGCATTAAAATAAGATTGTCTATTATTACTAGATGTAGGATAGTTTTTTTTAACTAACATTATCTTACTATGTTTAGTATACCCACACACAGGCTTAGCCTGGTGGGATCTTTGGTTTAATCATAAAATATGTTGTTTATATTATGCTATTTGTTGTACCAAAGTTTGTTAAAAATAAATAAAATAAATAAATAAATGTCAGACGGCATATGTTGGCTCATCTGATTTTAACACACCAAAGTTGATCAACCTTTTACCTGGAATATATAATTACCTGGTTGATACATAAATTTGAAAGTTACACCCCCGCGTTACTTGTCGACCATTTCCACATCGTTTACAACACAACCCTTTGGTTATAGTGCATGTGAAAGATGTAAAGAGTGTATTTGTACTTTATACTTTGAGTGATCCCAGGTTCATTTTATATGAAACATTAGGGCTCCATTTTTACATAGATATACCTATAGATATAGAGATTTTTTATAAACGTAGTTTTTCCAAATAAATATCAATACAACATCTAGGTATAATATAAAAGAAAGTCGGGTTACTGCGAAGACTTATAACTCGGATTTTTATGATTCTTGGTTTATTGGATTCTTCTCGATTCCGCTCCGGATAACAGAATAATAATTATATAAAATTCGATAAATGGATAGCAAAAAATATAAAATATAATTTTAAAATTAGTATGTAATGGATTTACTGAAAACAACGCCATCTGTGATAAATTCCACAGCAACACACATTTTATTTTACTTGACAACCATTGAGTTTCAAAACATTACCTACCTACGTAGATTTTTTATAAAATTTCTTTTAAGCTTTCAGATTTTTTTTAACATTCAAACATATTTAGAAAGTATTTTTGTATAAATTACATATTCGAAATCAATATTCATAAATAGTACATACGGACTAAGGACAACGTCTGTAGGGAAAGCTAGTCATTCATATTATAATAATAATATCATCGAAGTTTGTTTATTATTTATTTGATTCTTATAAAATTAACTTGTGTATTTCAAGTATTTTCTCTCTTGAATTGTGTTGCTACATGATTTCACCATATTGGTCGATCTGAAATCTCTCAAAAACCAAATATTTCATGATAACCCACTGATCTTAGCAATCATTATTATTGTAATATACCTACCTTAACTAAAGATGATATCATTATTTTCATTAATCATTATGAGAAATTATATATTAATTAAATTAAATTATCATTATTCAATGTTTTCACCAAATCGATTTAGGTATTTCTATACCTACTTATATAAATTGCTTAACATAGCTTCACGCGTAAATTTATCTTTATCTTTATCGTAATATGGTCACCTAGGAAATAACAACGATTCGAGAAAGAATTTGTTGTTTCCACGGTGTCCTGCCCCCGTAGACAAATTCAAATTGACGATCGACTACAAACGAATTCTTCGACACTGTAGAGTAGGAAGAAAATTAACCGTCCACTTTTTATATTTTTTTACAAGTGTGAGTGTTTGGTTTAAATAATTATTGTTTATATGTTCCAGTGGACAGTTAATTTTTTCGCACTATCCTACATTGACAAAATCTTCGTTTGTAGTCGAACGCCAATTTGAATTTGTCTACGGGGGCAGGACACCGTGGAAACAACAAATAATTCTTTCTCGAATCGTTGTTATTTCCTAGGTGACCACATTATCTACAATCAAGAAAATGTACCAAATCTACGTAACGGGAAGGTTCTTGTGAAAGAAAAAAATAAAAAAATTGGGCAAGAACATTAGAAAATTTAGGATTACCTACTTAAAGTAGGTACCTACCTACCTTTTTTGCTTTTTACAATATTAATTTATTCTAGTTTTGAAATCAAATTGGCTTTTGACATACAGAAACTGTCAGTTGTTTGATAGTTGGTGCTATTGACAGAATGCGGATAGAAAATATATGGTTTAAAACAGATGCATGCATTAAAAGATAAATTATTTATCATTATAAATATTCGAATTCAATATTCATAGCAAGGACCACAGGACAACATCTTTCGGGAAAGCTAGCATATAATAATAGGCTATTATTGTATGCTACACTATTGTATTTACGCCTGAAAGTTCCCAGAAGGTGGGAACCTCATTTTATAAGCGCTTAGGTAGGTATTATGTACGTATAGGTATGCATAATAATTTTATACAATTTTTATAACTCGTATCATTCTGATTTGATCTACGCTCTTAATTTGAAATTCATTTCCTTAATTTTACCTTTACTCGAGTAACACACCTAATTATTATAAACAACAAAAAACAAGAATCTCGACCGTTAATCATATAGAAAGAACGAACAATCCAGATTTTTATTAAATATATGTACCTACCTACTTAATAATCATTATCGTTATAAATATTTAATTTTGGTCATACATAGGCTTAGTGTGTGACCCACGGGGAAATAATACATTTAGCGTTATCAGAGTAAGTGAGGTGTTTACAAAAGAAACCTTAACTAAAATTAATAATATTATGATACCTGAAAGTTCCCGATTGGTTCCCGAAATCACTTTTGATGTTGAAAACAAGTTTTTTGCGAATTGCAGCCCTATAAGTTCCGAGAGTTTAACTGAACCTGCGAATGAGGATATTAATTCTGATAACGCCACCACTTTGGTTTTATTTTTTTTTTAATCCACGATCTGTAAAATCAGGTTTCAAAGTTGCCAACTCGTTAGACGGAACCACAAGTCACGTTGGTTGTGTATTTTTTTTTCAATCCATCCATGGTCATAGGTTCCTATAGGTATTTTCCACAACAGTTATTTCACTGAACGACGCTTGGCAGAAAATTATTAATATTTGAAGATGGGGCTGAATGATGGACCTTTGGCTCCCAAATGGAGCTTCAAGGGAGAAAAAAAATCTTATTAAAAAACATTGAGCTTCTCACAAGGCAGAAATGTCGTACAATAATAGTTATAGTTACTTACTGAAATAGTAAATAATATACTGACTCTATAATAAGGTACCTAGATATAGGGTAAGTCCGGAGGAGATGGCCATAGTAACTTTGAGAGTCTATAGTGAAGAAAGTATGATGAATAAAACGTAGAATTTTATACAAAACGAAACTTTCATTATCACTCTATTATAAATTATTAATAACCAAACAAGAACAATAAGTATGTCATTTTAAGCCTTCAAAAAAATCTAGGGCCATCTCTCCCGTGGTGTCCGGGGGAGATGGCCATAGTGGTCGGGGAGAGATGGCCAGTACTTTTTTTGCCTTTTTCTTTGCCCTCATGATCTTGCAACTGCTTACTTTTATTATTGCCGCAGTATGTGCGCATTTCTTCGAACTCTGTGAATTTTTCATACACCCAGAGAATGAAAATATTGGATTGTATCCAGTCTTCAGTTAGCAGTGTTAAATAATAATTATCCCCACAACCTCTGCACTTATCTTTTTCTCTATCATCAGCTTCACTTTCAGAGGTGTCATTAAAAATCATGGGAATTACTTCAGTGTTTAACTCCTAATTGTTGAGCGCGCTTTAAAGCAATTTTTAGATATCAAATCATCAATTTTCAAGGGAAAACCTCTTGACTGCATGTCTTTTGTATGCTTACTTATGTCTGCACCAAAAGTAGAGGATAGTCTTACCGGTTTTTGTTTAATTCTTTTGTTTTAACCTCCTTTCTAGTATTTTTCTTATAATTTCATAGATATAGAGGTCCTGTAGACCGACCTTTGATTTTATTTATGTTCCATGGCTTTCTTCAAGTCTTCTTCGCTCCAGGCACCTCAACCAGCAGCCACATTTCGCCGATATTTTTTAGGCATCCGGGGAAAATAATTTATTAAAAAAAAAAAAAATTGGAACATATTAAATAAATAAATTAAATAAAAGTTTGCGGCCATCTCTCCCTGAAATACTATGGCCATCTTTCCCGATTGTCCGGGAGAGATGGCCACCTTTGGTAACTTATGCAACATGTCGATTTCGTCTGTAATATTGGAGTTAGAAAACGTACAAGGTGTTTACTTCACAAATAAATCATGAAAATTGACAAATTTTTAAAATTATTCTAATAAAATAAAAATGTTAGTTACTCAGTTATTTGTTGTTTGTTTTTTTGATAAATAACCAATGACATTTATAGCGGTAACCGAAACAAAGCGAAATGAATAGAAATCAGTGCCATTTATCAATTATAACTTGGAATTTTTTCGATTGGCCAATGGCCATCTCTCCCGTACGGCCATCTCCCCCGGAATTACCCTAAATCCGTAAAGACTCATACGGAACTATCCAATGCTTGACAAAGGGATGGCCGCCATTTTCAATCGTCGTCATTAACTATATTAATCGTATTGAATTGAAGAAAAACACAATTCAAAAACATTTTCAGAGCAAACTTCAACACACCGCAGTGATGGAGATTATTAGTCACGAAGTTCTGTGAGACTGCCTGATTTATATTTAGGTTCCCTAGTCTCTAAGTAGGCGTATTATAACCGGGAACTTTGAGGCGATTTTTTTTTTCTCCAAAAATCTCACACTAATTACCCGCTGTTATTTTTTTATTGTTTATTTCGGTGTTTGGCAGCAAGTAAAAAACTGTTTTATTATACTTAATTTAATTATACTCAACTTTAAATACTCACATCCTTCATGGCCAGTTTTTTAGAGTAGGTAGGTACATATTTTCTATTATTATATACCTAACTAACATATTCCGTAATTAATCATAGTTAAGGAAACACATAATTATTATTTAAATTTATTCAAAATACCGGGTTCGGTCTCGGGATATATAATGGTAAAAGTCACAACCTTAATTTTAAGTGGGTAGGTATATAAGAAGGCAAGGTGACCATATTCTTTTGTAAGTAAACTTTTTACTGGGAACCTAGAGGCCTAATTTTTTGATATCGACTTTTGATATTTTCCCCATGCATAGTATCGGGGTAGCCAGGGAAAATGTAAAATTTTTGGTGTTTTGAAACACTCTTTTATTTGGTTGTAGATATTTAGGCCCAACGCATCAATCAGTAGATAGATAAATATATCCTACAGAAAAGTTTTTCTTTGAGATATTCGCCGCATCAATGTTTAGATATCGCTTGTGTTTAGGATATCCGACGTGGTACTTTCTGTTGAATAACGATTTATCTCTAGGATGCCTGTCAAAATAGCGTTCACTGACGTTTATAAACTCCCGTAACGCCGTGAATGTGAAGAACTTTCGACTTGTTTTTCCATAAAACAAAATGATAATTATATACATCATCATTAGACATAACGAGAAAATATAGATATTTTCATGAATTATCATTTTGAAGCTTCGAACAAATCATATTTTTCTGCCGGTTTTCAAACAAAAAAATCTGGAATAAAAAATCTAAATTGCAATCGAGATGTTGTTATATTCTCAACCATTGTAAAATTTCAAGTTTTAGAAATAATCCCCGTTTCACACAAGCGTATTTTTGATTTAGAAACGGGGTCTATATTGATTTGATAAAATAAAAAAAAAATATGCGAAACAAAAACCAACATTAGAACTTAACCTAAATATTTGATTCAATACTTACGCATTAATTGTCAAAACCAGACTTCATCTGACATCAAATCTGGCGCGAAAAAGTAAATCCATAGAAATTTCCATAAAAATCAATAGATTTCAGCATAGCAACACTGTCATCTTCTAGATATCCATCTATTGGATGGTTATCAACTGATGCAGCCGTCAGATTCTTTCCATCACTTTATCCATAACTTTATCTTATAGATGGTTACCAAGAACATTTATCTATGTAGGTACATATTGATGCGTTGGGCCTGTGTGAAAAAATGTTATATGTACCTAGGTACTATTAGATAATAATGAAAAAGAAAGTAGTGTTTCATCATTCGAAATAATTTTGTTACCAATGGTTGAGTATAGGTGTGCGTGGGCTGAAAAAAGGCGAAAATAAAAATACATACGAATTTTCTACGGTTGAACAATAATATGAACCATTTCATTTTTCGTAATGCGTTATAATTGCTGATGTTTGGAAATAAATCTCCAAAAATGGGAGTAGAAATGCGTACAATGTTGTTAAAATAATTGATAATTATACGCATAGCGAAACTTATATTCGAATATTATTTTTGTTAGTACCTACCAAGTTATTACAGACAGTAGGCGTTTGATGGTTAAAACATAACTAGAACAATGTCTTCACTTTTAATGCTCCCTTTTTTTCTTGTGTGGAGATCCTCATGGACGTTGAATCGGACTTCTATACAGGGCAGACCTACCGACTAAAAACCCCTTCTCTGGATCATAATAATCAACCCTATACCGTGTCATAACTATACCGCATGGCAACCTCACATTTTTCAATGTTGTTTGTGGTTCTTCTATACGAATCGGTACGAATATTTTCAAAGGTCGATTTGATTTATTGACAGCTCAAACTTGTTGCAACTTCGAGTATCGGTACACTACAATTGACAGAATCGTAACTCAGGATTCGAATTACCCACAACTGTCATTTCTTATGACGTTATATTAGTGTTCAATTTTATTTGACGTTAGCGTTAGCAAACTTTCTACTATTTTATATGATTGGGTTAGGTTAGGTTATAATCATAGGGGGGGGTTAGGGGGGCGAAGCCCCCCATACCTTACCACATACGCCCCCGAATTCATTTAAACCGCGGGTCGAAAAATCAGCGAAATATTTGGACGCGGTTACCTATATTGTATAAAAATCTATGGAAACGCCAAACGTCATAAGAAATGACAGTTGTGGGTAATTCGAATCCTTGGTTACGATTGTGTCAATAGTAGGCCTCCCCTTCGAGTATGTTTCCGTAAGTTAAGTGTCAAAATATGAAGAGTGCAGTGATAGTCTGTGTCATTAAATAAACTGATTATAGAACCTACATTTTGAAGAATATAAAAAAAAATCTTGGTTTTCAATGAAGGTTTCATTAATCGTCTATTATATTATAATGGGTAAAAAAAAATATAAAGAAAGTCGGGTTAGTGGGAACACTCTTAACTCGAGATTGGCTGAACAGATTTTTTTGATGCTTGGTTTATAGGATTCTCCTCCGTTCCGGATAACATAATAACAAATAAAAAGTTGAAAGATGTATAATAAATCATATAAAATATAGATAATTATTATTTGTTAAAAAAAACTGTATGTTTGCGAAAATCTGAAAAAATAATATTAAAGTTAGTATAGAACGGACATCCTGCAACGCCAACGCTATCTATGAAAAATTCTATACCTAACAACAAAATTATTGTTTATTGTACTTACCTGACAACCATTAACTTTAAAAATATGGGTACGCAGATTTCCGATGAATTTTTTTCGAGCTTTTAGAAATATTTTTTAACATTCAAAAGTATTTTTGTATAAATTACAAATTTGAAATCAATATTTATAGTAAGAACAACAACCGGACAGCGTCTGTCGGGAAAGCTAGTTAGATATAAGTATTATACAGGATGTAAAATTGATTCATAATTGTATATTGTCAACCCGAAAAACAAAAGTGTTTTCAGATTAGTTTGGCAGTAAGATAATTTTTTGAGCACTTTTAGAGTTTAGAGAAAAATATAAAATTGTAGGTAGGTATACTTACCTATTATTAACAATCAAAAATATTAAATAGTTGTTAATTACATATCTACATATTATTAGCCTTTTCCTTGATTGTTTTTTTTTAATAACATGCGAATAGATCGAATTTGTAAGTCACTTTTCTTTCTGTTGAAAAGATTTTCTTAGTCTGAAATAAATCGAAAGCTAGGGAAATATTTATGTATTTTTATTGATGTGGCAAGATTAACGCTTTACATGATCAATATCTTGAAACTGTGAATAAAATATTACGGCCATCAATATGCCATCGTCCCAATATACAAGCCAATCTTACATCAACATCGGTCTACCCATGTATTCTGTACGTAGGTACGCTGTTTTTAATTTCAACTAACAGCCATGGAGTTAGGAGTAAGTAATCATGGGTGATAATGCAACGGTGTGGACGGATTTATGGTGTTGGGCATGGTTTTTAGGGCTTATCAAATACTCAGTTTCAAAATTATTAGTCTTCTTCTTGCGGTAGATCACAATTTGACCTCCAGTATGAATAGCATCATCCGTCATTGGGTGCAAGTCCTGCAGTTCCTCTTTGAATGTTTTATCAGATGATCAATATTGTTTGTGTCATCCCACAAGCGCATGCTGGTGAATCCGTCTATCCCCATTTCTTCTTCTACGATTTCAATCCTGTGGATTAGCTTGCAGCAAGCGAGAATATCTCCTCCTCCACTCCTCTCAGTTCTCCGTTGATCTCTCTGAGAACTGCACTCCATGTCTTGGCAAATCTGTTGCAAGTATTTCTGACGCGGGGGTTCTCTACCAACTGAAACCTCGACATTCATTCCCTCATTTACGTATCTTCAAATTGGTAAAGCCTACACCAAACAATTTTACTTGTGATACCGTTGATCAAGACGCTCATAAGGAATATTTTTGTATAAAAATGTTAAACTGTTACACACTGGCTCTAAAAATAGCTATACTAACTGATTTTCTGAAAGAAAAAATCATGCAGGTAGAAGGAAAAAACAACATAAAATGACCTACCAATACACAAAAGGTAAGAATGTGAATGTGAATTTGCTAAAAAGTGGGGTATCTATCTCTCATATTTTGGGGTTTAAAATGAGGAAACAGAAAACGATGACATAGAATAGTTCAATGGGGGTAGAAAGTGAAGACGATTTTGAAGAGATCATGCGGATAGAATGGAAGATGACAGAATCCCCAAAGAAGACTGATTGTCATTGAATGAATGAATGATCACCAAAACGCTCAATTGAGACATGCAAACGTGAACAAGCCATCATAGGATGATCTGAATGATTCGCATACAGAAACACGAAAAAGTAAATGAGAAAATATATTATCTTAATATCATTTGCTTTAATTTATAGACTTGTTAGATCATGGTTTTGTAAAAAAAAAACAACAAACAAACGAAAATCACGAAAAGACATCAATTATGCATTGTTCAGTTTTACCTGTCAAGTTTTTTGTTCTTTCTAAACCTATTGTATGCGCTGACCTCTGCCACCGTCATATCAGATCCGAAGTGTTATTTTGCCTAATTGGAAAGTTAGTTATATCGCCGTATCGTGTCCGATTTCGCTCAGTCGGCGTTACATTAGTCATATTATTTTAAATCATTGTGAATCTACAACCGAATCAATAATGTCGGATGGCAGTTCACGATTAATATAATTTGTGGATTTGAAAAGTTTAATACTTTAGCTCAATCGAAACTTCTTTTTCTCTTTATTTGTGGCCTGCAATCTCTTGTCAGATTTTTCCCAATACATTAATGACGATCAAAATCAATAGCGTTTTTAGCGTACCTTACTATAATTTACTAACACTAAGTAAATGTTACTCCTTATGAACACACATCAGCCCCCGTAAAAAGATTCGAAAAAATTAATTGTCCATCGGAACATATACCTAAACAATTATTAATTAAACCAAACAAAGACATTTGTATAAAAATATAAAAAGTGGACAGTTTATTCTCTTCCTACGTAGAGTAGGTACTACCTTGTCGAAGAATTCGTTTGTAGTCGATCGCCAAATGCAATATATGTCTAGGCCTACTGATATGGAACCTCGAACACAACTCAAGCACCTACCTATCCAATAATACCCTTGATTTCTACTGGTTCCATGGTATTCCATTGGTTGTTTTTAGTTATTTCTTAGTTTAAATTATGAAGTGGTTGGTAGTCCAACGATTTTTCGAAGTTTCGAATCCCGGTGCCGACCATTTACACTTTCATGCGTGTTCCATTTGGGCTTTTTAAACATTGCATTTTATCTTAGTTTAAAATATAGTATATTCGTAAGTATACTTTCTAATACTTTGAAATTAATTTGACCTTAGAGTCTTTGCGCCTTTAAGCTGTGGTCATTTTGATGGGTTTCGCCAGCCGTGAGGTGTGAAAGCCTGAGAAGCTACCTTCTATTTCTTCTGACAGCAACTAGATAACTAAAGAAACAATAACAACTAAAAATGACTCTAATAATTCATTACTAATGTTCGATTTTAAATGGAACAAACCACTACGGGCTTACGACCGTCTTCTAATGTTCTAGTCATATCCTGGCGCCAAATACATGACAGCAGTCGCAGTCTTAAAATTTGGTTGCTCTCTTGTTCTCAAAAATTTCCAACTTTTATCTCTATATATTTCATTTATTATTAAATTTCTACTTGTTGCATACATGAGATTTTTCGACATGTTGAGAATTCTCATGATTAGGAGTTTCGGAGACTCAAACCTTACCACCTAATGGCGAACGTTGTTAACGTAAAGTGATCACACTAAGCCAGCCTTCGAAACAACAGTAGAAGACGGTCGTAAGCCCGTGGTGGTTTGTTCCATTCAAAAATCGAACATCAGTAATGAATTTTTAGAGTCATTAGTTTTTAGATAATTCTTTAAGAACTAGATAACTTCCTGCGCACCGAGTAGCGAACTCTAAATAAAATATAACAAAATAATAATAATAATTTATCATAAATTTAAAACTAAGGTACCTAACTACCCACCATAGGTCACATTATAAATTTTACTTGGGTTAATAAAAGTTTATAATGGAATTATTATAATGTAGTTCAAATTTTTAATTCAAAATATTATAACAATGGAAAAAAAAAGTTTTTTTTATTGTAGGTAGAGATTGAAGTATGGAGTAGGCAATACAAATTCTAGCCATGCGTGTTCGTTTTACATAGATCATACACGAGCGGGTCGCTAAGCAATATCAGCCTGTCAAGGTTCTATATATAAGTACTTGGAGGAAAAGTCAAAGTGCTTACCTAATACATCCATGTACAGTATATGGTCGATAAGTTAAGCTCATCAAGTCAATTCAGCCGTCCCTTTTTTGACCCCACTTAGGGGCATAGGTTCTGCACTGATCACACTTAAGTCAGTTTTCGAAACAACCATTAGAAGACGGAGTGGTCTAAATTATTATTATCATTGAAAATTTCAAAAAAGTAAGGTTACTTCCTTCAGACTAGATTGCAGTAGTTTGTGCAAAAGCAAGAAGTTTTGGGAAACACAGAATAGACGTGGAAAACTATGCTGCCTTGGATTCCCTGGGAAACGCCTAAGATTGGTGAGGGAGCTCTAATTGGGAGACAATATGAGCAACTGATGTTTCTTTATCACATGTGACCATATGCAGGACCTGTCCCTATGAAACTAGTCAAGATATTAAATTACTTCCGGATTAACAATTGTTACAAATTTTAATTTCTTTATACTTCTTTCTTTCTTTTTCCACCGACATTACATTCCTCATACATAGGTGCAACTTCTTGTATTTATTTTACTTTCTGACTTGCGGGATGTGTTCATTCCATGTTATTCTCGATTACCTTATTACCTTTTTCACTCCTTTCCTAAATACTTTTTATAATCCTATTTTCATCAACTTGTGATCTTAGTTCTTTTTAATAACACTGTCTTTTATAGGTAAGTACCAGATTCCTCCCTAAAATTCCCCAGTATTTTCATTTTTCCCACAGAGTTTTCCCACATATTCTTCGCAGAAAGTCTTCTTTTAATTGCCACTTAACTATATTCTCATTTAAAGACTTACAATTGCTTATAATAATTATTATAAACAATATCGAGCACAGTGGAGAGCTCAGAAGAGCTCTTGTTACCACCCTCAAGAGAGTAAGAATGGATTGGTTTTTACTATTATATAGTTTTTTATTTTTTTTTATCATATATCATTTTTATCATATATAAGAAAACATTTCTAAATAAGTACATTTCTAAATCCTTTAAATATGTAAAACATTTCTCATACACCCTCCCCCATTTCTCTTACTTCTTACTTGGCCTTCTTGAAGACGGAATCGATGTGTTTTATCCACGTTATTCTCGGTCAGACACGCTTATTTACACGTATGAATTCCCTTTGTTATTCTGTTCGCATCCATTCTTTCCACATGCCCAAACCATCTCAACTTATTAACTTTCATCCTTGTCACAACACTAACTTCCATACCACATTCCTTCCTAATATTTTCATTTCTTTCCATATCCCATAAAATTTTACCACATAGGTATTTTTTAATTTTTAAAATATTTTATAATATAGATAGGTATCTATATTATCATTCACATTTATAGGTATCTTTTTCCTTTTTTTTTGGGTATGGGTGTATTTTATGCTTTCATATTTGATATATTTTCTATATTTTTCCAATCCAATCCAAACTCCCCTTAGACCCCACTTAGGGGCATAGGGAGGCAACAAGAGCTCTCCATTGCGCTCGATCTTGCGCAACGTTAATGACCTCCTCCCACACCATGTCCAAATTCCACAGCTCTGCCTCGAAGGAGCGGAACACAGTATGAGAGGGTCTTCCTCGTCTCCGGGACCCTGATGGGAGGAAGAACAGCGCTCTCCTCGGCCAACTGTCATTCGGCATCCTTAACACATGTCCCAGCCAAGTCCATCTCCTCCACATAATAGTAGAGGTGATGGGCTCACGCTGGGTGCGCCGGCGTATAGCGTCGTTCGTGATGCGGTGGTAACATCTTATACCCAAAATTCTCCTGAGGCACTTCGTTTCGAATGCAGATACTTTTTGTGCCTGGGCCAGAGTCAGGTGCCAGGACTCACACCCATACAGGAGAATGGGCAACACACACGCATCAAACAGTTTACATTTCGTCTCGACACTAAACGCCGACGCCTTCCATATCTTGGTCATGTTGTTGAAGGCGCCACTTGCCATACCGATACGTATCGGGAGCTCAGCCCCGAGGTCACCAGTGGTGGTAATGGTTGCTCCCAGGTACTTAAATTTATCCACCCGGGAGACCTGGTGACCATCGATGGTTATCGGTAGCTGTTTATCGGGGCAGGCATTATTCGCCATGAGCTCCATCTTACTGGCATTGACTCGAGGGCCGAGGCGTGTTGTTTCATCGCAGAGTCTTGAAACACTGCGCTGTAATTCCTCCACTGTCGTACTGAACAACGCTAGGTCGTCCGCGTACTCCAGATCGCACAGTTCGCCTATTAGACCATCTCTCTGTGTTATCGGTATACCTCTTGCTCCTTGCATGGACTTTCTCAACAGGAAGTCCATGACAATTATGAATATAAAAGGAGCTAGTACGCAGCCCTGTCTGACTCCCGTGGTGATCCTAAAAGCTTCAGTAGGACCACGTTTTCACGCTACACTCGGAGTCTTCATACAGGGACTGCACCATTTTAACTATCTTCGGAGGTATACCGTACAGAGCTAAAATTTTCCATATCGATGGTCTATGTGGGCTGTCGAAGGCCTTTTCAAAATCTATAAAGCAACAAGCGACTGGAGAGTTAAACTCCTTGCACTGCTGAAAGATGCACCTGGCACAGAAAATTGGGTCCGTGCAGGACCTTCCAGGTACAAAGCCGCATTGTTGCTCTCTCAGGACAGCCATGACAGGCCCCCGAATGCGGTGTAGTAATATCTGAGATAATACCTTACCGGGAACACTCAGCAGAGTAATTCCACGGTAGTTTCCGCATTCAAGGGGGTCCCCCTTTTTAAATATTGCGACGATGGATCCATTCCGCCAATCTTTTGGGCACCTCTCCTCTTCCCACGCCATTTTAAATATATCTAATAGTGGTTGGCCAAGGGTGTCTATGCCTTGTTTGAGGAGCTCTGCGTGAATTCCATCGTCTCCTGGCGCTTTGTTGTTCTTAAGTCTCAGCACGGCCAGCACCATCTCACTGTATGTCGGCGGGTCCTCACATATCCCAGTTGCCTGAGGTATATTCAGACCAGTCAACTCCTCCTCAAAGTTGTAAGGTGAGGAGGGCTCGGGACGGTTTAATATTGACTCAAAGTACTCCCTCCATCTCCCTTTAATCAGTTCGGGGGCAGTGACAGTGGCTCCACGAGAGTCTCGTATTGCCGTCACGGGTCTTTTTAGACCCCTGCCCCCGACCTCCCGGGTGATTTCGAAAAGTGTCCTTGAGTCATTTCCGAGTGCAGCAGACTGCGCTCGCCGTATCTGAGAGTCCAGGTGTCTTCTCTTATCTGTTCGTACAGAGTGCTTCACCTTGCGGCTCAGCTCTCTGTACTCAGACACCAAAGCAGCCAGTTTTTGAGGGTCTTTTTCGCTGTCTCTGAGGGTCTTAGCCTTCTGGCGATCTTCGATGAGGCTCCAGGACCCATCGGACATCCATATTGGCCTCTTTTTGTTCTTATAGCCGACAGAAGAACGTGCGGATTCCATAACGGCGTCACGGAAGCTATTCCAAGCTGTCTCAATCGGAACAGCTCCGTGTGAATCCTGCAAGGGGGCAAAACTGGTGCGTAACTCAGCCTCGTACGAATGACGACACTGAGCACTCTCTAACCTGCGTATGTCCAGCGGGCGAGAGGCAGACGGCCCCTGCTGGAAATGGGTAAATCTGAATCTCAACGAACCCACAAGGAGTTCGTGATCAGTATCCATGTCTGCCCCTCGGTAGGTGCGGACATCACGCAGGTCAGTTCGGTTGCTGGCCCTTACCAGAAGATGGTCAATCTGGTTTTTTGTTCTCCTGTCAGGCGAGGTCCAAGTATATTTATGGATATCCTTGTGGGGGAACAGAGTTCCCCCTATTAAGAGTCCATGGAGTGTGGCGAAACCAATCAGACGGCTTCCATTATCATTTATCACTCCCATGCCATGCCTACCCATGACGCCTGGTCCATACTGGGGGTCACTGCCAACCTTGGCATTAAAATCCCCCAGTACTATTAAGCGGTGGCGCCTTGGAACATGGGACACAACTGCATCCAGACTGTCATAAAAACAGTCCTTGGCAGCCGCATCCCCATCCTCAGTGGGAGCATAGCATAGGAGGACCGTCAGTGTTTCGCCCGTCATCTTGAAGGACGCACTCATCAGGCGGTCAGAAACAGGTTCCCAACCAAGAAGGCGAGAGAAGGCATATTTACTTAAAAGTAGAGCGACGCCACGCATCCGTGCAGTTCGGTGACCAGAGTGCAGCATGACATAGTTGCCAGCGTCACTCTGCCCCGTCCCTGGGATGCGTGCCTCGCTCAGCCCCAGGAAATCAACCCTCAGATCAGCTTCAGATACCACTCTCCTCGTAACAACCAACTGCAATGCAAAGCCTGCGTATTCCCACAGAGCTTTTAGTATTGCATCTTCAGAAATGTGGAATAAACTTCCTGCCTCCGTGAGAGAAGCTCCAACCATCTCCAGGTTCAAGACTTCTCTTAAGACTCATCTCTTTGGGAAATCATATCCAGACACAAAGCACTAACTCCACCCATTATAAAAGCGCCCTTGAGGTGGTGTTACACCACAAAACGGCGCTATATAAATCATCTTATATTATTATTATTATTTATATCCAGTCCATAATCTCCCGCCAACTTGGCAGCAACAAGCTCCCCGCCCGCCCTCAAAGTGCGGACATTCAGGGTCCCGATTTTCAAGCTCTTGTTAGAGCGAGCCGTGGTCAACACAGGGGGGACACTAGCTGCCTGGACCCCCCCCCTGGTGGGGCCCAGGCGTCCGAGGCTTAATTTTGTTGCCTTTTCTGACCGCTTGTATTTAAGGGTGTGAGGTGGTCAACCCCACGACCCCGATCTGATTTTTCGATTACCTGCCTCTTACAGGATGCTCGAAAAACCAGCAAAAAGAACAGAGGTGCTATTCTAAGCCGACAGCCCCACGGCCAATATTTTTACGGACTTAATATTGTAGTTCAGGTATTATTTGAAACCATCATACTTACCTAATTATACAAGCAATATTGTATAAGTATATAGTCACATATATAGATACCTATGAATATAAATAACAGTAGGTACCTATATGCATACTCGTGGGTACAAGATTAACGATTAGTTCTACAGGTATTAATAAATATTAGTGGTTCCTACTTGGAGATATTTTGGACAGTAAGAAAAAAGACAGATAACAAAAAATACGATAGGTATATATCTAGGTATTAGTTACCTTCCTATATATTATTACCTACTAGCTTTCCCGACAGACGTTGTCCTGCTGTCTTTAGTATGAATACCTATATTGATTTAGAATTTGTAATTTACCTATACGAAAAATTATGTTTGAACGTTAAAAAATTGTTTCTAAAAGCTTGAAAGAAATTTGCTGAAAATCTGCGTACCAATAATGTTTTGTACCTCAATGGTTGTCAATTAAATAAAAATGTTGTTTTCACAGATGGCAGTGTTTGTCAATAAATCTGTTCCATACTTATAACTTTAATACCTATAGATAATATTTTATATTATTTGCTATCCATTTTTCGCTTTTTTTAAATAATTATTCTGTTATCCGGAGCGGAGAAGAATCCAATAAACTAACCATGATAAAAATCTGTTCAGCCGATCTCGAGTTAAAAGTGTTCGCACTAACCCGACATTCTTTTATATAGGTATAGGTAGGTACCTGATAGATATTTAGACAGCTACATACCTATTTACTGACTTACAGGTAGGTATAGGTACATGAGTGTGAGATTTAGAATTAAATGTGACGGCGAATATATAATACCTATATCTTCAACCTACCCAAGTGAAAGACCAAAAAACCCAAGTCATTGAACTCTGTAAGAAAATTATTAATAGGATAATTATTTGTTGGTCTTGCTAACACCAAAACGTGTCGGTATTATTGTTCAATTGTCCTAAAATTAGTTGTAGGTATGTATGTAGGTACCTATCGTTACAAAGGTCACCAATTTTACATTATCATGTTGAGAACTGAACTGAGGATGATTTGACATTTCTTCCCGCAGCAACAGTTGTAATTAATGGAGCATCTCATCTATAGGTAGGTACCATGCATGAAGGAAACACTTTATGACCATTTTTACGAAAATTGCGCGGACGGAGGAGTATGAAATTTCGCACACTTATAGTTTGTATAGAGAAGAAGTGGTCAATGCTAATATATTTTTAAAACTTTGCATAAAAGTAAAATAAATAAAAAATAGATATATAATAACAAACAATACTGTAATATTGGGTATGTATTCTCACACACACTTCGATGTAGGTATTTGACATTGACACAGACGGAAACATTCTTTTGTTCATCCAGGATCAAATTGAGAATAGATTAATATTGTTTGTATAATAATAGAAAAATCTTTTTACATATCAATATTTCAAATTTGACGAAACCACGCGTGTCGTTGTTTTTGAAATAAAAATTTTAAAATAGCACTCGCACAGTTCTTTACAATAATGTTCAAACTCCGAATTTAAATAAGTTATAGTAAAATTACCTTTGTGTAGGTACCTACCTACCTACTTAGAGAAATGAACATCTCAGCCAATATTGGATTTTTTACATTAAACTTGTAAAATTTACCTCCTTGCTTTTTTTCAATGAGGAAAAAAGTATGAATAGCAAAAATACCTACGCAAGTAGTTTAAGGTATAGATACTTACCTACACAATAAGCAAACTCATAAATAATTAATGTTGTTGCATACCTATTAAATTAATTAGGTAGATAGATACACAGTATACTTACCTATTTGCAGATTATAAAAAAAATATGATTCGAATCATTTATGCGTGTTTTTGATTTTGTAACTAGTAGGTAATTAACCTATGGTTATGAAATATTTGCTTTTTTATTAGAAAAAAAAAAACATTTCAAGTTGTTAACTTTAATAATCAAGTAGGTTCTCCGACAGACGTTGTCTGTACGGATTTATATTATGAATAGATAGGTATTTAATTTTAATTTTAACACTTTTCTATACAAAGGTGTCCGTATGTATAGCCGGCGGAACTTATTGCATGAGGAATTTTTTTAGCCAACAGGTCCCGTCCAATTATTCGTTCATAAGAACCTTTTCCTGACAGTGGCAAACACAACAAAAAAGAATTAATTATTGAAATTGGTCCACCGGTTCACGCGTGTTGCTATAACCTATAGAGAATTTAGAGAATTAGAGCTTCAATTTTATATACAAAGTGACTAAGTAGTAATTCGACCAATTCCTTAAAAAGAGTTATACTAGAGCTTATTTGCAATAATTTTGTTCCCATTAACATCAAAAAGTGTCAGAAAAACTTAAGTAAATAACAAAAGGTGTCAGATGTGGTCCAAAAGGTTGCATCGCTGAAATGGAGCTGGGCTGGACACGTGGTCAGAACATCAGACGACCGGTGGACCAAAAGAACCCTGGAGTGGAGACCGAGAACCGGTAGTAGAAACCCAGGGAGGCCACAAAAGCGATGGTCCGACGACATAAGAAAGGTGATCGTACACCAGTGGCACACGATGGCTGCCGACAGGGAGCAATGGAAATCGGGGAGGCCTATGTCCAATACTGGACTGAGGAGGGCTGATGATGATGATGAAATAACTTGAAAACCATTGACATTAGACCCCTGGTTAATAGGAAAAAAATTAATGGAAATAAGCTCTTTTATAACCTAGAGGTATTTCAAGGAATTGGTCGAAAAACTATAGTCACACTCCGTAAGTATAGGTACTTATAGAGATTTGTTAAAAGCATGCTTTTCTCAAATCCTTATTCATTTTCCAATTATATAAGATGACTTTTGGCATTATTCTCGATCCAAAAAACATGCTAATTTTTCCTCAAAATTCCGTCATAATAGGATACTTACTAACGTTCAATATAGCTTAGCTAAATCGTTAGTACCTACAAAAGCAAAAGTTGGTATTGTTATTATTAGTATGAGAATGTACTAGCAGACGCGCGCAACATATCACTTCACCCGCCCATAAACAAAACCAACACTGTTCCGGATATCAAGCATGTTGGTGCTATCACTTTAAAACGAAACGTACAAAATCAAAGAGCTGATTCGTACATCAAGTCCTGCTATTTCTCTTGTATTATTTTTGATAACGAGTTTTATCGCATACACAGGTTGTTTCAGCTTATACCTATAAAAGATATTTATTTTAAAAATTCGGTAATATATATAGAATCTATATGGAATAACGTTGAATATTATACATTAGGTCGATTTTCGGTTTTTTATATCATTCGATAGAGTAGACTTTTCTTTATCTACTGGCATTTTCAAAAATTCTTATACATACCTACCTATCTATACTTATAACACTAAAACTATCCTTTATATAGTGAAGATTACAGTGCCGCTATACTGAAATTTAGATACTATTTTCTATAGAATTTTCTAAGTTTTAGAATATAACAACATTTCGATCACAATTTAGATTTTTTATTCTAGATTGTTTTTTTAAAAACCAGCACATTGTTATCTTTTGTCGATCGAAATTTATTTATTTATATAAAATATGATTTTATTGAAGCTTCAAAATGAAAATTCATTATAATAGGAATGTATGTTTTCACGTCATCAAGATGTATACCTATAGGTATTTATCATTTTGATTTATGGAAAAAAACAAAGTTAGTTAGTCCAAAGTTCTTTACATACACGGCGTTACGTGGAGGGTATAAAAGTCATTGAACGCTATTTTGACAGCCATCCTAGAGATATATCGTTATCCAACAGTAGGAACCTCTTGTTAAAAATGGCATCGGATATCCCAAACATAATGATACATAGAATTAAGCGGCAAATAGGTATCTCAAAGATAAATTTATCTATCCACTGATTGATGCGTTGGGCCTAATTCTGACTCGCTCGAATGTCGTCATTCAGTAGCTAATCAGTGATCATCCCAGAAATGACTCTTATTTTTTACATAAAACATATTTTTCAAGTATTTCATACGAACACCCTGTGTGTGAATAAAAGTGCAAACCTATCTCACATGTCCAGACATGCATTATTGTATCAGATTCGTGTTTTGAACATGTTCACTTGTTTTCATACACATCGACATACCTCGTTGGTGTACCTCTACTTATCTGCATAATATAATAATCTACCTTCTTTTAACTGTTGAATTAATGAATCGAATGTTAGCTTGGTATAATAACATATTATATACCTACATAATATAACCATCTAGATAGATAGGTAGTATTTAATAGTTAATAAAACATGACGATTGAACACTGATTTTATTTGATTACATTAGATGCACATATTTTAGATCATCACGCCATGGCCGACACCAAGAGAAGTGCTTCTACATAGGAAAGTCACTTCCTCTTTTGTGGGCCATAGACAAACATCTTTTACAATAATAATTATATTATCAACAGGTAGGTATATCAAGAAAATGGATATATATACTTATTTATTTGATCACTTATCAATGCTTTCAAGATAAAAATGAAAGAAGGTATCCGTCATTTCTATACATTATTCATCCTCTTAATTTTAAGATTTTCAATATTTTGGGCAGAAGGTGCTTGGTGATAGTTGTTGAAGACTGGCAGGGATGGAGGGAGTTGGCGAGAATGCATAGCGGTCGCGATCTTCATCAGCATTGAGGAATGGACTGTAGAAGAAGATTATTTGCAAACGCAAACATTCTTCATTCTTTGACCGTCCCAATGGCAGAAAGAGTTCATCACAGACAATAGGTAGGTATCTGTCTGGGCTTACAACCTTAATATATTCTAACGTTATATTTCCCGCTTCAATAATTTCTAATTACTTCTTGTTGATATACTGAATTCATCCTATATATATTATCCTAAATAAATAGCTAGTTACGATTTGATTATTTGTTTTGACTGTTAAAATACCTACTTAGTTTCCCTATACTATTTTGGTTTGACAAGCTCATCGCTTTTATCTTTCAGTTTTTCGAACACACGTCTCATACTAACCATCCAATTACGCAAAAAAGCGAGGACATTAATTTCTAGACCAACGTCGCGCACACGCACTTAATAACGTGGCGTGTAAATAGGGTTGTCAAAATTTTATCCGATTTAAACAGAACATAATTAAATTGAAAATACTATACTACCACAATGATAACTGTTAAACAAAAGAACAACGTTCCTAATTCGTTTTTTAAACGATTCTTATTCCTTAGGATATGTCAACACATCATAAGTTACTGCCACTATTTTGAATTCTTATCTGAAGAAAACACCTGATGGAAAACGATGTCAGAACGCTTACATATAACTAGGTTCCTGCTTCCTATCAATCTGATCTACATCGGGTATTTTTACATAGGTACTTTATTTTTTTAATAACATTGACCTAAACACCTTCACTGTGTTCAGGCAAAACGTTAGCAGTCCCATATTATTCCTGTCCCTCACCCTTAGTCTACCTACATCATTTAACCCACCTGAGCCTACACATTACACAGAATACGTATCTTAACACTGTAAGGGTAGTATAAATTGTAAGGATCTGTCAAGAAACGCTGTCTGAAGTCGAAGCCATTTTGTCAAATGATCGTACAAGCCCCGCAGACCATAAAATTTCAATAATGCATAATATCCTCAATTAATGCAGTAGATGATGCGAAAGCAAGCAATCTTCACAAAAACTAACTAGCGGCGGAAGATTTGCCCACCCTAAATCTACAGGAACATGTACCCTCTGGAAATTTATATGGAGTGGTTGATAGCCCAGTGGTTCAGTCGACGGATTTTGTACAGCAAACTCCAGTTTGCTGACCAACAACCTCCAGATCGTAGTTCGAATCCCGGTGCGACAATTTCCATTTTTATAACACAAGCTTTGCTTACTATGAAAGATGTCGAAATTAGGCAGGTAGGTATATTTGAGTTCACATTGGGTGATGTCAGATTCATAAAAAAATGATTGAGACTTGTGGAAACGTCTAACTAAATGGCAAATAACATAAGCAATTAGGGAAATTGCAGCGCAATAAGCCCCAAAAGAACCAAATAAATTGAATAATTTACTTTAGAACAATTCGGATCAATTTTACCTATTTACCGGACAATCTCAATATGTATGTGGCAACCTTAATCACACACACTCGGCGACATTGTACGTACTTAACAATATATTACATACCAGCTCACTATATGAGTATATCATTCATATAGGTACCTATCCACTTCCTTCTATAAGAGTTAGGTACACTACACAATATTAATTCCTATAGACCATTATTTATTGAAATGCGCCACGCGAGAATGCGTAGGACTTATTTACGATCTCAAAATTCACTTCGCGTGATTTTGTTGTTCCCAAAAAAGCTTTTTCGAGTTTCCAATATATCAATTTATCATATACGCATATGTTTAACTCTTTATATACTTACCTTTGTATATTATATGTAATACATCTTTACACTTAGCATATTATATCTATAATGTGATATGTTATAAGTAGGTACATGATATATCCTATCTACATATCTTACATATCTACTTATTATATACCTAGTGCTATGTTTTACTGTTCTATTTTCGTCCTAATAAATAAAACTGAAAAGTGGTCGGTGTGTCTCATTGGATTGCTTCTTAAAAAATGGGCTCAGTACGACATTATTGAAGTGTTTAGCACAAGGTAGGTAAGTACAGATCGAATTCTGATAAAATGAAATGGAAAATGAATAATGGCACACATCACCCCCCTGGGTAGATTGCCTAATATAGGAAGAAGAAGATAAAATGAAATAGATATTGCGTCATTTTTTTATAACTATTTTAATATTTATTTTAGGAAATAATACCTAATATAGTTTGAGGCAAATACTTAAAACTTGTAGGTACATAATAGATATACCTACATATAATATGTCATGGTGAAATTTTTTTTAATCAGTTATAGGAATATCTTTTACCTAATACAAATACTTATCTACAAAAAACTCATTTAATGAAAAAATATAACTTTTTCGGATTAGGTATTCGGAAAAGCTATGAATAATTTTCTTAGGTATTTTGACACTTTACAACTGGAGGTATTTGTCTTTAATAAATACTTACAAATTAAGTACCTACATACAATATAAATAAGTTTTTTTTTGTAAATTTATTTAAAACATCATTCAATACAAAGGTGTCAAGTTATAGTAGGTAAGTAGGTACCTACCTACTTTTATTCGGCTTAGGTACTTGTTCTATGAAAATCTATGAAAATTACCTATATTGTTCTATGAAAATCTTTAGTAAATAAGAATTATAAGACTTGTACATACATTTTTTGTATTTCAAATCAATCTCCACTCTTTTAATAGGTACATTTTATACCGCATTACTCCGATTCAGTGTAATATTTACATGAGTAGGTAATTTTGTTTTCAAAAATTGGGCATCTGTGTTATCTGACATTTTACTATGAAGATTTCATAATTTTATAAATTTATTAATAACTTAAAATAAATTTAATGAAATGTAAATATTTGTATCTCAGATTAGGTCCCATAATTGTATTTGCGAAAAACTGCGAAGAAAAAATCTAACGCAGAACCTACGGTTTTAGCGTGATGCTCCAATATACAATTATTGGAGTGAAACAAACAAATAAATATACATTACTGAATTATTATGTAGATTTAGCTAAGCAACTAGGTACATAGTCCACCGAGGCCAGCAGGGATTTTCAAGAATAAGTTTAAATTTAGGTAGGTAGGTACCTACAACAAGTCGAATATTTGAGACTTACGGGTGCTTTGTACGAATAGGTACCTACTCCCGGATTTGGCCCTGTAAATTTCTTTTTTGTTTACCCATCACAATTTCTTTTTAGCTTTATAATGCCCCTTAACTTACTAACTCTGCAGTTCCAAATAAGTTGACTTTTAACAATAGGTATGTGTGCTGTTCTGTATGATTTTAAAGTTATGCCTTTTTATAGCGACATCAAGAACACTTATCCTCTATATGCTAGTGATATATTTTAGTCTCATTAGAGACTCTACGACTAGAATACCTATTGTGTCTGGAGAGTTATGTGGCGTGTCCTCCCACGTGTTGGCGAAGACACGATGAGGGACCACAGTGTTGGCTGGACTTTACATAGTATCTACCAAAAGAACCATAAGAAGATATTCCAAACGCAACCTAATAATTTCCTGCATATTTGAATTGGTTAGCGTATGGACTATGGATAAGTATACTAAAAAGAACGAACGCACGGTGTCTTATTTTGTTTAACATGAACAAACTACATAGGTAGGTACTGTAACCTATAACATGTATATTGTATATACCTACCTACGTTTACGTTCTGGGCAAGAAATACACATGTATGTGGTTGGGTGCTCACGTCACGATTTTTTTACCCATGCATCCCGCCATGTCTCGTAAGGGATAGGCAGAGAGGACGGACCTTCACTCTTTCCTATCCAAGCACGCCTCTTTTGATAAAGAATTGATGGTAACAGAATTGCGTTATTCACAGATATTATAAAGAATTGATTTAAAAAAAAACTCTTGATGTCTTTTTGACACAAACCTGATGTACGTGTACCTACTATATAGAAATAGGAATAGAAAATATATATATTTCTCACATTTTCAATACAATGTTCAAACAAACAAAATAAAAATGATAATAAAAAAGAAACAATAATTCAGGACTTAGACACTGCTAAATCCGATAAGTTATATATACATTATATAAAATAAATAAGACCAAGAGTACATATAGGTAAAAGTAAAAAAGAAAATAGAACATGTATTGTAAAGTATTCAAAACATGTGATACACAGCTTACGTGAGAAATCCCACCAGGCTTAGCCTGTTTGTGGGTATTGCACCAAGATATTCACCAAACATTAACTCACTCATTCATCCATCACTGCACCAATCACATATGTTAAAATAAAAATATAAAAACGCATCCTCTTTTTAAACAAATAAATATGTACAATATACATACATACATAAACACACACATATCTTTCGCTCTATCACAAAAATATGAAATATTGCAAAATATAAATATTCTATCTTAGAAATATTCCTTTACAGACAGACAGAAAGCTACTATACAACTAGTATCTATTCTCACCATTATATAAGTTTAATGATTCTCTCCCAGAACATTAATTCACTCTTGATTACGTTTCAAGGCGCAAAATGACCTTCAGGTGTAGCTATACAGTAGTCTCCCAGAAATGGTCAGTTGAGAGATGGATGTTATCCTGAATTTTGCTACAATCGTTTAAGTTTAATATTCCTAGTTTTCAAGATTTTCTTACATATTGAAACACTTTTCCTGAGTTTTTTTAGATAAGACCATTGCTGGAGGTGTTCGTCAATAGACCATTATCTTGCAGTTCTGCTGCTATTCCATCAATTGATTTGTTTTATGGATTTCGTGACTAAATGGCTAAATGTTGGTGTATCTAGTGGGTACATAAATACGTCAATCAGTCTAAAACTTTCTGCTCCTGAAGCATAATATGGAGTATCTGCTGGACACGCCGCGCGTATCTACATACTTCTCAATGTCTATATACCCACACTAACCAATACCAATATGTAGAACATCATTAGAGTGCGATTGGAATATATGTGACCGATGATTCATCAAAATAGAATACGCCATAATTTGGAATCAGTGTCACAACACGCATATAAGTATGTCCACCATTTTATTTATTTTATACTTTCAATACTTTATACCCATAAGTATATTATCTACTTGTTTATACATTCAAAATATATCTGCTTATTTATTTACATGCCTGCTTTCTTGTCTAGGTACCTATATGTACCTACCTATATCTCTAGGCCAATAAATAAATTTGTATGATATTTATTAAACACTCATGTAAACTAACCGAAAAAAAATAAATTTAAATTTTTTTTATACCTATCTAATATTTTAGAAATATTTTAAGTAGGTAAATGTGCTCATTGTAGAAAATCGAATAATTTGTGAGGGTAGGTAAAATATTACTAGAAATATAACTGCAAGGATTAGCGATGATTAAAATCGAACGTTTATTCACAATTTATGCGTGATGCGATGACATACAAAAATAAGTAGGTGCCTACCTAGATACCTAACTGAATTGGGTATTATAATATTATGTAGATTGAGATCCTATCTATAAATTCGACCGGGTTGCCTATAGATAAGTTTGTATGTAGGTACTTAGGTACGTATCTACAAAATCATATGTTCGTAGAGGACAATGCCCCTACCCATATGTTCCATAAATAAAAATCTATCTATCTATGTATGTATACATCAGGAACGCGCTGTATCTATATAGGTACCTACATCCAGTGACAAAATTTCAGTCCTATATCTACGTAGGTACGTTTATATACCTACCTAGTACCCACTATGCACCCGAGTTTTTGAAGGTAGATACTTAGATGTATTTAGGAAATACTAGCTTAAGTACCCATGCCTTGCACAGGAATCGTGGATTTATGACCATGATACTTCAATTTATACCTGTGAAGTTAAGTTTGATTAGGGCAACTATGTGTAGGACAAAATGTAAAATCGGCGCGGAACTTACAGAGGAGCTCCTGGATGGCCAGGTACTCAAGCAAGGTGGCAGACTGGCCCTCACACTCTTCAGCTTATTCCTGGAATATGTGGTGCATAAAACATACCTCGACGATACAAAGACTAATATTTATTTCCAAAGTAGCCAAATTGTCGGATATGCTTATAACCTCAATATAGTAGGAAGATCCCTGATAGCCATAAGGGAGGTCTTTGACGCCTTGGAAATAGCAGCAACGGAGTTGGGACATATAGAAATCAACAGGAAGGATAGAACAGGAAACAAAGCATTCTTCTCTACTCTACTGCCTGTGCTCAAGTCAAGAAGTGTCAATAGGAAAACAAAGATCACCCTCTATAAAACTATTAATATAACAGTTATGACATATGGGTACGAAGAACGGGCAATGATTTTGGAGCCCATAAAAGATAGAGAATCCTGGAGAATACGGTTTAACCATGAGCATTACAATCTCTGATTATGCTAGATTGGGCAAACTCAGAAGGGCAAGGATACCGTTGGTTAATTTCATTTGTTTTTAAATAAAACTCTGTTAATATCACTTATATTACCACGGAGTGGTCGGTAGTCCAGTGGTATCAATCGCCGGCATTCATGCGCACAGCGTATTGGAGGTCATAGGTTCGAATCCCAGCCATGCCAACCATTTCCGCTTTCACAACACAACCCTTTGGTTAGTGTGAAAGATGTCAAAAAGTGTAATTGTGTTCACTTCGAGTGAGCACAGATTCATTAAAAAAAACATATAAATAAATTGGGCAAGGCATAATCAGAGAATGCCATCTTAATGGGTATCGAAAAAATCCAAGGACATAGCAAGCTTGAGGAGACAGGAAGACCAAAATAAAACAATATGAACATTTTGTAAAAAAAAATGTTTTATGAAACATTAAGCTGCATGTGGAGTTGAAAAAAATGATAACAATAATTATAAAAAGATATTTCTTTTAATTGGTGAAAATTTACAATGTTTATACTCAAAGATTAATTATTTTCATTTGCACTGTTCATATTTAGAATGTAACACAAAATATAAGCTAAAAATGAATTCATAAATATGAACAACTTCATGAACTTCAATTATTATCATTATAATATTATTTTTTTTTTTTTTTTATTAATTATTGGCATTGCGTCCAACCAGGGACGATTTGTGCCATGATCAATCTTATACATACATAGATACATTAAAATTCATTCAAAACAGTCTCAGAATGAAAAAATAGCCAAAAACAATCTAAAGCAAAGAATATTTTCAGATCAATAAATTATCTATGAAGTTTATAGTATAATAATGTTCTTATTTATAAACCTAAGGAGCACTGATCGCACCGTTGTATCATTTATTGATAAAAGATGCTCCACATTCGTTGGAAGTGGAACATCGGGAAGAGCCGAGCAAACGTCATAGGCATCTCGCAGAGGACAACCAAGGAATTATAATATTATGATCTTATAAAAATATGACATTAAATGTTGAAATTTTTTTTTTTAATTATCTCATAGGTATATGATGTGATCCATTTACAAAATGATCTTTCAAAGAAATTAACAAAATCCATATCCTTCAAAGCAACAATTTTCTTAGAAGCTATTAGAAGTACTTATGTTATATTTAAATGTTAGATACACATTTGAGTTTACCATACTTCAACAGTGACGATGCATAAAATGCAAAAAAAAAATATGTAGTATAATAATATTCCCAATCTTTCTTAGAAAAAGTGTACTTATTTTGTCCACTTCTTAACTAAAAATCAAAGATAATATAAACAAAATACAATAAGACAACAGCCCCCGAAGACAAATTCAAATTGGCGTTCCACTACAAAGGAAGATTTCGTTAATGTATTATAGTGCGAAAAAATTAACTGTCCACTGGAACATATTATAAACAATTATTTAAACCAAACAAAGACACTTATATAAAAATATAAAAAGTGGACACTTAATTTTCTTCCTACTCTACATTGTCGAAGTATTTGTTTGTAGTCGATCGCCAATTGCAATTTCTTCAGGCTTAGGTACAGGTGTGAAAAGAAAATTGAATGTTATAATATTTAAAGATTTCATAAAGTACATTGAGGTTTTAGTAAAATAACCTCATTATCGCAATATTATTATGTAAAACTAAATTATGAAGTCTCAGGTTTGTATCCATTTACTGCTTTGATAAGTTGAATAGACGTAAGGTGTAATAGAGTATATTATTATAACTATTATATTATTCTCCACGACCTTGGCAACCACTTCTTCAACTCCTCCGCTATTCTTATTCCAGACCAATCTCTTAAATTGGGCATCCAAGATATTTGCCGACCGGGACCTCTTCGACCATCCAACTTTTTCATCGCCAACAGTTGAAAGACTCGTATATATCCCGATGCACAATGACCCATAAATACTGTAGGTAACAAAATATTATTCGATTAAAATAAACACAGAGCAACACATTTTTTTTTGTTGGATTTGAAGACTGGTAAATATTTAACGAATCAATGGAATAATAAATAGACAGACAGATTTTTCACTTTTTAAATTGATATTTGTTATATTTTGTGGATGAAAACAATAAATGGGTATTAATTATTATTATCATCGCGGGCTTCTTTGATATATGACAAAACCCTTCTAAATGAATATGTTTTAACTTAACAGAGTGTAGAGGTATCACTCGGGGAGGTGTCAAGAAACCCCCGCTAAAAACTATGTTCACCCGTTAACCTAACCTAACCTATTCAAATCGTAGTGTTATCATTCGAGGATGTTATCAAATCCTTTAATCTATCCAAATTGACTAACTAAACGACAATGACCAGCAATATCTTCATTTTTAAAACAAAAACACAAATTTGAGAATCAAAAAATGAAATGTCACTCCTTGTAAGAAAAGATTGTATGACATAATTTGATTGCTTGATGTCAACATTCAGTGAATCTAAAATAAAATTACCTTTAAATCTTTCGGAGAGGTGCAATTATTTATTACCCTTTTTTCATTTCAAAAAGTCATCATTTGAAGTGCAAAAATATCCTTGATTTGACATAAAACACAGATTCTGTAAACAATGATAATAAAACATTAGTTTTGAAAACACAATTTATATAATAAACCACAATTATTCCATGTACTTACCAGTTTGGTGAGTTTTTCTTTTAAACATTATAATAACTCGTAATGTATATTTTTATTGTTTATTTTCTTTTCTGACAGAAGGGACGCGCTATGACGCGTAGCTGTCAGTAGCTTCTTCTTTTTGGCATATCATCCCTAAGTGGGGTGTTCCTGCCATAATCACAAAGATAATATTATATTCAATTAATAGATGTCTTATCCAAACTTGTTGATAAATTTCGAAAATATTAAAATAATCCGAAAGATCAGGTGTTTCTTTATTTGTATTTCATTCTATACACGAAATATAAAAAAAGGATTTAAAAAACAGGATCATTACTTTCGCATTTTTTTTTGCTATGGCCTCAAATATTGAAGTTCTATTGTCTGTGTGCCATCGCCAAACGTCAAACTTTCTATAGATAGACGTCAAAACAATATCAATAATTATTATGTATTCCTTTTTCAAAATTTAATTAATGTATTGTGTTTCCTGTTATTTTTATTAGGTAGGTACCTAAGCAAATGCATGACTTTCTTTTTGTTTGTACTCATATCTGTTTTTATTTCTATTAAAGATTCATTTTGTAACTATCTACTTTGCAAACATTGTTCTCACAAGTATGATTTATTATGCCTTTAGGAAAAAATGTATAGTATGAGGTTATACTCAGTCATTTCACTTTCATAAGGATATCAACTGTGGTGTTTCATGAAATGATAAATCTCCTTTAAAATAAATGACATTCCCCTCTTAAACATGTATACCTACATAATCATAAAAAATGTATTTTGATGTTATTTATCTATTTTAGGTTGACTTATGAGGACCACAGTCCTATAAATCCCACCTTAAGGCCAGCAAGACTTGTTATCGTCCAAGCTTTGAAATTTTCATTCTGGTTTCAACGGAGCCCACAGAGATCATTCCACCATTAAAGCGTTAATCTTCTGAGTATTGTATTTCTCAACAGAATGATGTTTAGGAAGAATTGATTTATTTCTAATATCATCTAATTATTATAAATATGAAACTTTGGTGTTATATTCATACGTTACCTTATCTTGACCTTATCACGCTGAAACTACTCATACTCTTTGTAGTTACCTACTTCAATGCATTTCAATATTAATACCTACCTACATATTAATGCAGACCTTATTATTACATTCCACAGGTTTTTTTTAAAACGGCAACCCTAAATTTTCACAATATGGAGGTATATGATGACATTTCATAAGTAAAATAAGCTAAATTGTTTTACTTTGTTTCAATGTTTTTCCTTCTACAGAGTATAATGTTTTGAAATAAAATAAACATTTATACTCTGTAGATTAAAACAAAACCATACATGAGTAGCGACGGTGCAACTAAATGAGAATTAAATACAGTTTCAAGATTCTTGATTCTGACAAAATGGCAGGATGAAAATCTTAATTTGTATGGGAGATTTATGAAAAAATCTAATATTTTAATCGATAAATAACATTTTCCAAATATTCATAGCCTTAAACGTCCACTGGTATTATGACTCGCTATAGAGGGTATTACTTTACTTCTGGTATCCCTAGTTTAGCCGTCTATAAAGGACGTTACATACATATATACGAACGGACTCCTTTATTTATATTGAGTTTTAGAATGTTGAGAGCAAACTAAGATCTGTTGGTAGGTACTTATGTATATACCTTCCTAGCTATATATCTTGAAATAACTATTTATTAAGTAATTTACCTACCTGTATTTTCAAAATTAATTATTTTATTGAATAAAGAATAGGGGCCTTTCTACCTACCTATAGCAACGAAAAACCACCCAGGTTTCCATTTTTTTGTAAATTTATATTTAGGTAAAAAAGTAAATTACAAAATATAACTTCGTTGTAGGTATTTTTTGTCTCTATACATGTCATGAACTGAATTCTTATGTAGCTAAATTATTAAAAATAGGTATAAAAATCAGGTAGGTAGTTATATGCTTTATCAAGAAATTGCCAATAATTTAGGTAGGTACCTACCTATTGAGAATTTTTTAATATTTATAAAGCATTTATATAAAAAAAAACATTTTTTTAATGTGTCCAACATTCACAAACATAATATTCTTTCACAGTAGGTAGGTACTTAAGCTTCTCAAATACTTGTCGTGATAGAGGAAGATAGCCGACACCTGGGATCGAACCCGGGACTTCCAGCACGAAACAGTAGGTAGGTACGCAAGCGGGAGTCGTTACCGCTTGGCTATCAACCATTTTAAAATACTCGGGAATATTTTTATACCCATAGGTACCTATACCTATTATCTAATTTAAAAAGAAATCCGATTATCTTTTTATAAAAATTCATATTTAGAACAAACATAATATTTTAAATATTTGAAAAAAGAACTAACTATTTAAATTTACTTACAATATTGTCGTGAGAGAATAATGTATAATATTAGATATGTGTGTTAAAACGAATACTAACAATAATAAGTGCGTAACATACAGATGTGATAAATAATCGTAATGGCCGCCGGATTCTATTTTCGAATGGACCAATAAAACGCGAGCGATTAGCAGCATGGCCGACGGCATTGAACCTCTGGTTGGCCGAGATGTAGCGCGCTAGCCGACGGGCGGCGAAATATGTTTTTTTCTCAATACACCAACCTTGGTATGAATAAAAATTATATTTTAGAAATTCATAGCATTTTTTTAAAGATATTTTTGTATTTGTTTTTGGCATAGATTTGTTTATTAATTAACAATATTTTATTGAGTATCTACTAAATTATTTTCTATCTAGGTGCAGTACCTACCTAGATATTTTTTTGCCTACCTATAGTAGGGGAGAGCGGGGTCCAAAGTAACAATTTTTACATTTGAGTTCATTGTGAGAAAATCAACAGCGTAATGATACATATTTTTATTTCATGAATTAGCTTACACATTTGCCCATAATTCCAGATAAGTTTTGTGTGTTTATTAATACATATTTAAGAATTATGGAGGATTTACAAAGATGCCTCAACTGTTACTTCTGACCCCGCTAGCAGGGTCGGTTGTAACACCTATTGGGGTCGAAAGTAACAGTTGTACAAATGGATAGAATACCAGGATTTAAAACAATTTTGATTATAAAAAAAAACACTTAAAATCTATGAAAACCATTATCACAATACTGCGGTACATTGCTCATGGGCCCAATGTAAACAATCATGACATTGAACCCATTGCTTTCCTGATCAACATGATGTGAATGACTCTATGCACACTATGCACAATCATTCATCTTCAATATCATCAGTAGAATCCTCTTGGAGCTTGTTTATTTTAGATTTATATATTTGTTTAATTTTTATCGTTTCTGTGTCGTTTTAAACCTCAACATTTGTTTTTTAGGTTTGCTATTCAAACTTTCTTCCTCAATAGTCAGTTTTTCAGGGGTGTGATCGCGGATTTTCTCTATATCCTTACACTATTTGCTTGAAGTTTAGGGCTTACTTTTGGGCAAGAACCAGCACAGGCGAAAATTATTATAGTCCACTTGGTCCTGATTCGTCCAACGTATTTATTGGAAGTATCGATTTGCTTTGAGATGGCCGAAGAATGAGCTTGTTAATCAGTTGATGGACTTGAAATGGGTACGTGCATTGAGCATGATTCAGAAGTTTTTCGATCCCTATGGACTTGAAACTGGCCTGGGCATATCTACCCAAACTGACGTGACATAATGCACACTCTTTGCCCCTCTTCTTACGCTTATTTTATTATAAAGGTGATCTAGAGTGGCGAATTCGTACACTGATTGATCAGCAACGTAGATTTTCTGGGTTTATTCCTAGGCATTCTAAAATAAATAATCACAATTGTAATATAAATATGTTTTCCTATATATTTTGTTGTGTAATTATCACAAAATCAGTTGCCAAAATTCAAATAATTTAAAACCTAATAAAGTTGAGTGATAACCAAAATTTAGAGATACTACAAAAAACTGGTATCTTGAAGTAATAGCCAGCAGCAGGCATCGAACCTTTGCTTGACAGGCGAATTCGCTTATGACCATATTGACCATTTTTTGTAGTAAGAAAATATATTGGGGTCCAAAGTAACAGTTACATTGGACCCCGTGATTTTTGTTACTTTGGACCCCAAACATATTTTTTAGAATTGATACCAAATTATTTATAAACTGCTCCGTTTAAGTCGAATCTAAATATAGATATCGAAAATAACATCTAAGATGATAAAAAATAAATACATACGTAGACTAGTTATACGAATTTTGAGTATGTTTTCACAAAAATAGTCCAACACTAAAAAAATACTTGTGATGTCAAAAAACACAAAAGATGACAGCGCACTCGCCCTGACTGCACGATGGTTGCCGTGATCCTGCATGGATAGGGGACGTGTGTAGCGGTTTGGTAGAGCTGGTTCATTTTAAGTTCACATGTATACGGTAGAAAATATGGACGTTGTTACTTTCGACCCGCGTTACTTTAGACCCCGCTCTCCCCTAAGTTTTTCTCAATAAAATTATTTTTTACCATATTGACAAATAATATTTTTTTTACCTATCTATCTATTTAGATATCTTTAAAATATTTGATTTTTTTATGAAGAATTATTATAAATACCTATAGGGTGGTCTTTAAATTTAATTATACAGTCAGAAAAACAGATATTAGGTATAGGTATAGAACAGCCATTGCCACATGTTTATACACTTTTTTTCAATATGCCTAAAGAATAGAATAAATAAATTAATTACCTACTGGGTAAATATGTAGGTTTATCATTCCTACCTATGTGAAGGACAAGGAAAATGATAGTCGGTTGATAGAATATTACCTACAAGATAATAGACACATTTATTTATCAATAGGTAAATTTTACTAGAATTAAGGTAGGTAGGTACGTAGAAATGTGAATATTTGCATAGAGCACTCTCTCTCTCGAGTGGACTGATATATTGGAAAGAAGAAGATGAATTAGGAAGTGATATAAAAATATCTACCTATACGATAATATAAAATTAATAAATAAATAGATAAAAATAGGTAATAATAGATAAAAATTCGGGTAGGAATTTATTCATAAAAACTAATACGTAGGTAGGTACCTACCTACATACCTTATCCACACAGCAGATTAAAAAACGTATGTTTATGTCTAGGTAGGTAGGTACCTGCTTAGATACAGTTTCGATATCTTTCAGAAAAAGCAAAGCTTGTGCTGTGGAGTGTGCATGGACACCGGGAATCGAACTCATGACCTCCTTTACCCTGTAGGTACGTACGAAAACCGCTAAGGTACCAACCACCTCAAAATCTTCTATAACAAGTAATATGTGTATAGGTACTTACCAACCTATGTAGATATGAATATATATACCTACATTATCGATTACTTCTATAGGGGCCTAGACCCATTGTTACAATCAGCTGATCTTATGTCGAGGGTAAAAAATATTACTTATATATTTCATATTATGTAGGTAAGTAGGTACCTACCTAGGTAGATATCTAATAAAATAAATATGATATAATAAAATTTCTTTGTCATACCTATTATTTGACCAATGATTTTGTCATTTTTATCTATCTTTTATAATCTAGTTAGTAATTTTTATTCCTATGGATTTTTATCATCGCTACAATAGATTCTAATTGGTCAACTTTATTTTTCATCAGTCATGAAGAATGAGATAATCAATTTTTGTTTTTATTGTTTTTGGTAAACACATCTTCCTCTTTCACGACAAAGGCTTAAGCAAAAGCTACGTAAGTAAGCTACTAAAAGTAATACCTAAGTAGGTAATTACCTATATATAATAATAATTATAAAAAAACACAAACACTTACTTTGAAAGAATAGGTAAGTAGGTAGGTACTTACCTGCCATACCTAACTGTTAGCTGCAAATTTTGAGGCAGATTAGGCAGAAAATGAATTTAAAAAAAAATATCCAAATTTTTATACTTAGTTACCTAGTTCAGATATAAATAATTGCACTAATTCTCAATGTTTTTACATAGTTTTGCTGATTACCTAATCTTTGACTATTGTAAAAAAATAACAGGCAGGTACAGGATAAAATAACATTTTTCCTACATTATTATCCCACTGTCATGAAATTTCAGAAAAACACAACGAGAACAATCTAAGATCTACAAACTTACTTGGAAAATAGCCGAAAAATTCACATGCCCCAATTTAGACCGTGATAAACACATAAATCTAATTCAATTCCAATTGGAAGACAACCGTCATGAACACATACCTACTTATACATAGGTAGGTAATAAATTACTCATGTATGTACATTCACCATATAAATCAATATAAACGTTTAATTGATCAATAAATATATGATTAGGTACCTAGTTATACCATATAATCTCTACGGATACATTTTAGGGTAGGCAGATTTAAGCAATATGGACTTGTAGCTGAAATTTTCCTATCTAATAATATTCACTTAGGTAGGTACATATAAACAAAATTAAGTTGTTGAAAATAATAAAAAAATCCTATCTGCTATCTAATTAAAATCTTTTTAATTTGATTTTGTTGCAGGAAAATCCGTCGTCAAAACTTTCTACCGACTTCTCTGGCTGTCAAACAGGTCTGTTATATTATATTTATGCCATTTCCTATAGGTACCTATTTTTATTTTAAAATATAGGTTCTTAGTTACTTAGGTACTAACTTACCTATGTAACTACATAGATTGAAAAAATAACATCATCATATGCATAATTTGGCTTACCTTAAAATAACAAATTGTTCGCATTTTAGCAAAAGCTCACCTTTTCGGTTTGTAAGTAGGTATATGTGATTCTAAATTATAGGTCTAAATTGTACCTATAGAATTTCTAATTCTACCTATTAGGGACATAAAAGATAATTATAAAAAAAATCATAAAATAGATGTGAAAAAGTAGAGCCGGTAGTAGGTGGGTAGGTATTTATTTCACCCAATCCCATCCAATCCTAGGCAGTTGATGTCGACATAGAAATTCCGATTGGAAATCTCTGACCCGAGCGCTAAAAATAGAACCGGAAATCTCTAATTCTAATGCTAGTGTCAAAACAACAATATGCAAAAAAAACTGGGTGTTCATTAGTAAGTGTATGATGACAGTCCGATATTATTCATAGAGTTTCATTTGTAACATTTTTAGTAGAATTTGCTTCTCGAATTCTGTCGTAAAACTCTGTATTTACTCTGAGATATTGAAGTGAAATAAGTAGACTGCTCTCTGGGCATTCCACCTTACCTGTAAGGAGAGCCGTATTTTTATAATAATGATGAATTGGTGAACATAATACAGACTTTACTCGAATAACAATAAATACGATAAATAAATAAAAAAACAATTGAGCCGGAGTTTTATGTCTCAATTGCTGGCAATAAAACACGATAAAGCATTGAATACAAAACTGTTTGTCAAATGATAGGCACAAGAAGCATAATACTCACCGCTCGTTGAGAATGTCTTTATTTTTAGTGATTGAAAAGAAGCTGGTGATTTTGTAATTTAGTATACCTACACCGCTCACTGGTTACACCAAAAAATTATGGAATACCGTAAGATTATAATAATACATGAATGGACGCGTGCATGAAAACAGTACAGTGCAAACGCTGAAATAAATCTAGGTATAGCAATAAGAACGATCAAATAAAAAAATTGAGCCGGAGTTTTATGTCTCAATTGCCGGCAATAAAATACGACATGGCAATGATGCAAAACTGTTTGTCAATTGACAGGCACAAGAAACGTAATAAGTAACATCATTACGATCGCATAAACTCGATCATCGAAAGTCGGGAGTGCCTATTTTAGTGAAAAGAGATTGGTGGTTTTGTTACCGCTTACTGGTTACACGAAACTGTGAAAGAATGCCGTAAGATTATAAGAAAACCTGAATGGACGTATGAATGAAAACAATACAGCGCAAACTGCACATATAAATCTAACAATAAGACCTATAAAATAAAAAAAAAACAATTGAGCCGGAGTTTTATGTCTCAATTGCCGGCAATAAAAGACGATAAAGGTTGTCTTTAATTGTTAGATTATTAGGTGAAACAACCATTGAATGCAAAACTGTCATTTAATCGACACAAGAAACATAATCAGGATTGTCATAACATTTAGTGCGTAACTTGGAGTAAACAAGCTATAAGTTTGATTTTTAGTGCCACTAAAATACTCGTAAAAGCACTTTGATGATTCTCGAGCGAGGTGCGAGTAAACTCAAACTTGTTTCTCAACACCATCTGTCTCCGTCGCACCAAGTATACGATGAGGCGTTAGCGAAAGGGAGACGGATATACGTAGCGTTGTTGAGACGTTTTCATGTCGCGTTTTTTTTTATCGTACCCTTCTTATTTTCTATGACCTTTATGGAATGAGTCGGCAATAAGATTTGATAGTTTATATATATTTTTTTATTATATTGTTATTATTTTAATAACTTGCATACCTATATTATTATTTTTATTTCTTGTACCCATCAACACTTTTTGTCCTTTTATTTATGTGTATACCTATACATACTGTTCATAAACCTACATATTAAACTTGAGTGAGTATTGATAGGGATAGTCATACAACTTTTTGATTTTGGTTTCACGCACTGTGGGTTCGAAACCTGGTTTGTGACGACCAGTTAAAGGTAACTATCTACCCTTTGACTACAAAGAACTTTGCTTAGGTAAGTAGGTACCTAGGTACTTATCAGAGATAGGTAACAACCTACCTATTTAATAATGTTTTTTAACGTACCTAAGTACCTAGGTACCTATCCATTTCTTCATAGTAACAAAAATATGCTTTAGAAGTTAACGTTAGATAATTTTCTAAGATTTTAAATTTGGAAGAATTGCATTATACCCACCTACTTCTGTACCTATCAATCAACTACTTCCTTATATGTAGGAATACAGGTACTTTTTTTTTTAATTTTCATCCATATGGATGTCATTCATTGTGACAGAAGTGAAACTTGAATTTTTTATTTCACTCATTATTACGAAATTTCACTAAGCTAATATAGGTTAAATCTCGGTTAGTATAACGAACTTCACGGCACTATAAAAAATATTTCGTTATACTGGATATATGTACAAAGGGTTTCTACCTGTTATGCTGAGTACCTACCTAATGATTTTTTGATTGTATAAAAATATAAAAATAAAATATAGGAAATGATACATTTTTATTTTTTTGTGTCAATACATTATACCTACTACTGATGTCAAATAAACTATTACCAATTGCTATTGTTAAGAGAGAACAAAATCTAATTTCAAGGATTTATTATGGTGAAGGAAATAATAATATGTTAGGCAAACACTTGCGAACTCGCCAATGCCAAGGACAAACTGAAGTCGGAGAAATTTTATTGCCTACTAGCTGACCCGTCGAACTTCGTATCGAAATAAATAATATGGGTACTCTAGGTTTTATGCAACAGAGCTCAAATTCGTTTTTTAGTTATTTAACACGAATGACTATTTACTGGCATTAGCAAAACCTGCATACCACGCTGCATTCATTGGGTCTGAGTTTATTTTTACATCAAAAACTTATTACCTATGTTAATACGATGTGGGAAGAGGTCATCATTGCGCAAGATCGAGTGCAATGGAGAGCTCTTATTGCCTCACTGTGCTCCTGAGTGGAGTTCAAAGGGAGTTTTAATTGATGTTAATATGTATGTAAAAAAAAGAATTTAGATATGTCATTATATTCGATGTCTTAATAGTTATTTTGCTCAGTTAAAATAATATTGATTGATTAATCAAAGCACGATAAGGAACATTTCCGTACCGATTCAAAATACGCATTGAGGTGTCAATACTTTTTTTGCCCATCACGCTGATTCCCGAAGGGGGTAGGCAGAGAGTATGGACTTCCATTCTTTCCAATCCAAACTCACTCGCTTCCTCCAAACGCATAACATTCCGCATACATGCTCTTATATTCCTTTTGCTCCTGACTTGGCCCTCCCGTAAGACGGCACCGATATGGTCGGTCTATGTCATTCCAGATCGGCCTCGTCTGCGTGCACCTATTCTTTCAGATTTATATTATTATCCTTTGAGTCATTCTCTCTTCGTTCATTTTCTTTACATGTCCAAACCTTCTTTCTTTATTCACTTTCATTCTAGTCACTACACTAACATCCACTCCACATTCCTTTCTAATATTATCATTCCTCACCTTATCAATAAGTCTCTTTCCGCATATCCTACGCAGTGATCTCATTTCCACAGCATTTATTTCAACTTCCAAATTTTTCGTCAATGTCCAAGTTTCACTCCCATAAATCATGGATGGTATCAGGATTGCATTGTGCATCAACTGTCGATTTCAGAGATATCTTCTTAGAGGTCTAAGTGCACCGTCAACCCTTCTCCCAGCCAATTTCCTTCTTTCAATCTCTTTTTCACACCTTGCATCTCTTCTAAATAAATTACCTAAATACACATACTTCCAAGTTCTCGACATTCACTTTCACACAACATTGCGTTCTTAAATCTTCTCTTTCAAAACAGTGGAAATAATTAAAAAGCTCATTTAATGCAGTATCTGTGATTTTTTCTCTAACTTCTATTACAACATGGTGGAATTGTAGCAATTTTTTTTTCCAATAAAGAAACACATGCTAGGTCATTAGCAAATAATATCCAGCTTTTTTACATATTAACGATGCTGATTATATTTACGTTATATGTATGTACTCAAGATTAGAAAAAAAGATTACCTACTTTCTGTGTTTTCTTAAATTTCCTAATTTTCCATGAATTTTTCTTAATTTTTTTCTTCTAATATAACCTTCTTCTGATAATAGCCTACACGTCTAAAAAAGAATTAGCGAAATCGGTCCAGCCGTTTAGGCGCGATGAGATGACATCGGGAAATAGCTCTCCATTTTTATAGTGTTCTTAAATTTTCTAATTATCCATGCATTTTTCTTAATTTTTTTGTTCTAAAAGGACACTCTCCTGATAAAAGCCTACACGACAAAAAAAGAATTAGCGAAATCGGTCCAGCCGTTTAGGCGCCAACCCATGACAACGCGAAATAGCTCTCCATTTTTATATATAAGATATAATTGTAAAATGATTTTAAATATTTTAAACAAAAAAATTCGCTATAGGTACCTACTGAGATCGACTTCGTTACAACGAATTTTGGTTTAGTAGGTACATTCATTTTGCTAATAATAAATTAACAACAACAAAATGTGTACCCTGGTGGAAGGAAGATGACAAAATGAGACAATGACTTGAAGCGATGGACTTTTAGACTAATGGATATCCGACTCTTATAATCCATTTGGCATTCCCCATTCACGATAATATTTTGGAGTGACATATCGCTCCATTTAAACCATTGGAGTGGCGGGTTTTAAATATTTTGAATGAACGCTCTATTTTTACTTTGCTCGATTGATCTAAATCCATCTTTACATCGACTTCGTAAAGATTCGAACGCACTGACAGATAACACTATGTCAAAGTATGCCACACTGTAACAACGGCCGTTATAATACGTTTATGCCTCTATTACTTGGTGCGCTGCATGCATTTCATTATTAATTCATCCATTTATATATTGGCTACATTATTATTTGCCACTTGTATTGAATGTTATTGACCATCAATGGAAAAATGTGGCATTAGTGTCTCCTTTAGTGCCCACACCAATCTTGTTTACGACCAAGACACACACGTAGGTCAGATTGTTTGTCTTATTTTTATTTCTTCGAGAATTTTAAAGGACCAAAAAAATAATATCTACCTCCTATAAATTGTGTGATAATGTAATTCAAACATTAATAATTTGTACCTGCCCACATAGCACAGGAAGTGCTGTAAAAAGGTTGTAGAAATGCTAGGAAGTCTAGCATCTATTTTCTTACAACCGTTCCGAAGACAAGGAAAACTATCTCAAAAGAGAACTGAGGGATTTAGGACATGTTGTGGAAAGAGTTCGCAATGGATTTCTCTTGCTGCCTCCCTTTGCCCATAGATGGGGTCAAAAAATGAATGAATTGATTGATAGATTTCTAGATCATCTTGTTTGCGAGAGTTAGGAACATTTTGTGTCCCCTAAAATATCACATTGTTTTGTTGAATCGTCCAAAGCAATATTAATATAAGAATCAAGATAATTCTAGATTAGTTGGGGAAGGATAAATTTCACGTTTCTGTACCTAGTTATCGAAAAATCAGATCGGGACCGTGAGGTTGACCTCCTCACGTCCTTAAACCTCAACCGGTCAGAAAAGGCACCATAAGCCTCGGACGCCTTTGAGCGCAATGGAGAGCTCTTGGTGCCTCCCTATGCCCCTAAGAGGGGTTTAGGCCTCCTGCATTGCGGGTTTGGGGGGGGGGAAGGGTCTGCGGCGGGCTTGATTTGTGTGGGATCGGCTTTTTGGTTTGATTGCTTCGATCGAACTAGAGGGCTGGTTTCGTGCGGGTTGGGTTTGCTGCGGATTTGTCTCCTCCGGGCTGGCTTGCGGTGTGCTGGGGGCCTTAAAGGGAGAATGTATGTATGTATGTATACCTAGTTAGAGGTAGGTACCTACATAGGTGACAGTTGACAGTATCACTGGCCAACTGATGGTTACGTCCAATTAATTACAGGTTTCCAACCCTGAGTTGGAATTTCTAGTGAAAAGACGCTTTCAAAATTTGATGCGAACGCAAATCTAACCCGGAAACTCTTCATCAGAAGTCGGCAACTGTATCACTATATATGCCGAGGTAATTAAAACAAAAAAAACTACTGCTGTGTATGTGGAGGGAAAAAGTCTGACTATGTGGGTATAGGCCCCCGAGTTTTCTTCATACAACTGGGGTTTATAGGTATACAAAATTTATGAAACATCTATTTTAAACAATATAACCTATGTACTTTAAAAAATATAAAAAACTATAAAGTTCATAAAAACAAGATTATAGGCACTTTATATATACATAAAAGTTTATATATAGTAGCATATATGTGCCTAGCTATACCTAGTATATAATCACAAAACAGACCGACTGCGCTGTTCACTGTATTATACTCTTGGCATTGACTGTGAAAATTATCAATTAACATACATAAATACTTGGGTATACCTCTATAGTCTTTATGACGCAATCGTTATGTTGGTCAACATGCATGGTCTAGCTAGAATAATAATGTGTTCACTTTTTTCAGTGCGTAATGAGATTGTATATTATAAATTCATTTTTTTTTATTCAACTGAAACAATTGGATTGCGTTTACAGATAGTTTGTGTCATCCACCATGCGCACGCTGGTGTGTCCATAAATCACTAGTGTATAAGCTCGATCAGTTAAATCTTCTTCTTCCTTCCACTGTGGCAATCCACTCTCGAGAGTGTGATCTATGCAGTTAAATCTTATATTCGGTTGATCTTAGACCGTACCTCTCTAGGTTATGTAAGTAGGTATGTAGTCAGCTTCTTGGTTTAGGTACCTTTTTACATAACCTTCTTTTTTAAAGTTTTAAAGTGTTGCGTTTCTTCTATACCTATACCTACCTACAGTTTGAAAAGTACGTATAAAAAAATCAGTTATTTCTTATCTCCCTCCCGAAGCACGAGAATATACTCATTTTCGGGAGGTATCTTGTTTGTATATTTTAGTTGTTAATAATTATCTGTAAGCATGTTATTTTTATATTTGTATATGTTATCAATAAAGGCTTTATATTATTATTATATTATTATTATTATATATAGTATAACTTTAACTATATATGAGTCAAATTCAGAAATTTACAGTAACAATACTACGTAGGTACCTACCTACCTACCTAAACAAACATTTCTGTTATTTTTCGATGTCCTCAATTTTGAGATCTGGACTTAAAAAAAGGTATAATTACGAAATATTATATAGGTACGTCTTACCTACCTATTTAGTTTCTTATAAACTACGGAGATGTAGATATTTTAAGTAGGTAGATACTAGGTAGGTATAATATACGGTTTGTAACATAGAATTAGGTGTATATAATATATTAAAAAACAGAGGGCTAAACTAATCTGTAATTTATAACCAATTTTGAACGTAGGTAAATGTATCTACCTATAGGTACATACCTACACACGATGGTAACTTAACAATAATAATATGACGAACCTACTGTTGAAACTAGTTATTTTAATATGTATTTGTAGGTATTTATGCTTAGGTTAGTACTTATCTACCAAGCTGACGAAAAAAAAGTACAAAAAATAGCGTTCGGTCAGTGTACTGGCAATATTATATTGTGTATGTACCTACCTGCTTGATTGCAACAGGGCTTTTGAATTGATGGCCCGCAAATATTAGGTATAGATAGGTAATAAAAATACTACTTATTCAATTTCCAAGCAAGAAAGCTCTAGAAAGATTATAGTAAACTATACTTATAAATAGCATTGAATTAGGTTACCAATATTGAATTCCACGGCAAGACTTAAAGAAAAACCGCATCCGTATAGGTATAATCTTCCCAAGTAGGTACCTAAATAAAATGGATCCATTGATCTGGACAACTATTTTTGGAATAAAAATACTCCGGATGACTTAATCAGAATTTTCAGGAGTTGTGTATAATACCTATGGTCCTATTTGAGTTAAAATTGACCCCCGGCTACCTTTAGTATAGGTTACCTAATGGTTCTCCGTACGATATAGAGAAAAAAAATGTTTAGATATATAAAGGTGGGAATGACGGCTTAAATTCAAAAACTTATAGCAGTTTCATTAATTGAAAATAACGTTATTTTTAAAAGCTGAAAGGTTTTTTTTATTTCACAAACCTAAATAAAGATTTGGTACATATCAGGAAACTTACAATTTTCCTTTAAAAAAGGTCTGTTCCAAATTTGGTATCTGGAAAGTTAACATTTTACTACAATTTATCAAAAAAAAAAAAACTATTTTAAATATTTTTTCAGTTATGGTTATAGGGCCCATCTCTTGATATGAGAAATGAAAATATTTCTAGGTGAGTCCTTTCTACACTCACATATACATATGTACATCCAAGAACCTTCTTCGTTTCCTAAACGCTATATCTTTGAAAACATTTAAAGCGGCCCTAATTATTAAAAACGTTGACCACCCCTGAGCTTAGAAATTATAAAAAAATATCCCTAATTATCTACGAAGGAAAATTACTTGCTGCCTACCCAGAAATTACGCTCAAAATGGAGTTCCCGTAATGGCCATGTTACCTATAGAATTTGATTTAGATCAAAATTACGTTTTTTTGTAGGTAATTTTTGATTATTAATTATGTACCCAAGTTGGCAGGTATGAAATATCACCGGTACTTACCTACCTGGTTTATTTTTAAATTTTATCACCAAGTTAATATTTTGTGTGTTTTTAACATGAAATATTTAATTTTTAAAATGAAAATATTTAAAAATATAAAGGCTCTTACTTAGATAGGTAGGTATATCAATGATGTAACGGGTTCAATCAATTACGGAATTGATTTTTTCTCGTACGAAAGACTCTTACTTAGATATTATATCAATGAAGTAATGGGTTAAACCTACGACATTGCTTTTTCCAATGAACTATCATTTAAAAATTCAATGACATTGCATAGATTAATTCCTCTCCAATACCTGCTGATTTCCAGTAAACCGTACGGGTAAATACCTATGAAAATTCAATGACGGACCATTGAAAAAACCAATTCTTCACTCTGAGTAAAAAAAAAACAGTTCTTACGAGAAAAAACTCAAGAAATACGAGCTTTTCCCCCTTACTTTTATCTCATCAGTGATGTAGAAAAGGTGGCTCGAGAGAATGAATCAGTACTTCTTCACAGGCGGCTACTTTGTGGGCGCTTGGAAGTGTTCGTGCTGTAGGATCATTTATCATCACTTGCCTGAGACCTACTCCATGCCCTCCATCCTCGAAAAGCACCCATGTTTTGGGTGGTTTCGTAAGACATCTTCAAAAACTTAAAACCTTAACATTTTGAATGCGCGTGCATACATTTTGAAAAATGAATCAAAACTATTAAGAAAGAAAATTTCTTTCTATTACGATAATCGATATATGACTAGGTATAAGTACTTACCTATACTGTTTTAGCTTATTCCTTATTGCATTTAGTGTTGCCGCTTGTATGGAACAGTTCGGGTTTTGCAATCTGCGACTGGGTGTCCGGGCTAAACCTCAAATTTCCGGGTTGTATCTTTACTCAATGACCTTTTTTTGAGCAAATTATACCTCTTCGGATTCAAAATTATCGGAATGACCTTTTTTTTAGCAAACTTTTACCTTACCGAATACCAAATGTTTGGAATGACCGCAGGTATTTCAAGGTTGTGTCTGATCGGTCGAAAATTTTCCAAAGGTGTTTCCATTGATGTACTTTGGGATGCCTCTGTAACCTGCACATATTTAATTACAACAATATTTTTATTGGCGTTGATATTATATTTTTTTTTTAACAAAAATGAGTCTGTGTTTACCCAAAGTGAACACAGATTCACTTTCGACATCTTTCACAAGAGCAAAGCTTGAGTAATGAAATTGGAAAATGGTCGGCACCGGGATGCGAACCTACGACATCCAATACGCTGCACGTACGATTGCCTTCGACTGATACCACTGGTCTATCAACCACTTCTATAACCAGTAGCCCTAGTATAAGTTTTCGATGATCGAATATTGAAACGATCATCGAAAGAGTTTCGAAAATTTTTCATATTAAAATGATCGAATGATTCGTTTGATTTTAGAACACTAATTGCACGCTTATAAGCACTTATTTGCGTGCAATTAGCATTCGATAAAACTCGTACTAGCCCTACAGGCATTGATGTGTAACTCTAAAAATGGACTTCGAAGTTCGTCACATAGTGACCCATCTTACTTATGTTTATTTTGAGCATAATAAGTGATACAAGTTTTAGAATTTTGGCTAGTTTGAAATGAGAAAGTGTGTAGGTAGGTACCTACCTTGTAAATTGATAGAAACATTTGAAAACACAACAACGAAAAAAAAATACTTGATGGAAATTGTTTGAACGTACGTGCATACCTATCTACTACAATATATACAAAGAGCAAATAAATAGATACATTTATTAAGATTTTTTTCCTCTTCGATAAAGCCCCGAGTTGAAAGAAATTTATTTCACCACGTAGCAATAAATAAAACATTCTCAATGGTTTATGTTCTGACGGATACAATTTTATGTATTCATTTTGTTTTTGTGAATAAAAACACTTTGTAAAAAAAAACAGTTTTATATTTTTTATAACTGTTCCTTTGTCAAGTGGCCATATAGCTATACATAGGTAGGTACATACCTACTTAACAGGTTCACTACTTTTAGAATATGCTTACCTATATTATGTCAAAAACAGAAAATCAAGTATAATAATTGGTTATTTTCGTTCGTAACTCGGTGTTTTTGTGGAACTATTATTTCATCTTTCATACATTTGTTTTTTGAAATAAATGACTAAACAAATTCTAACTAATGAGTGAAAAATGAATTTAATATTTTGAAAGATAGTTTACAGTAAGAATTTAGTAGATATAGGTATAGGTTGACAACTGAAGATGGGAGTCAGGAAGTTTTGAACGGTAGAATGAAAAGCGCGTACCTAGAGGTTGGTTGTATTATAAGTAAATTGAGAAATTATGCGGAACCTTTGAAAGCTTAAGAAAACTTAGATACTTAACCTTCTAAGTACCTACCTATGTGCTTTTTATAATATCTTTTTCCCAGATTAAAAATGTCGTTTGACATCAAAAACTGTTAGTTGTTTTATAGTTAGTGCGATTGACAGAACGTGGATGGGAAATATATTGTTATCATTATACACGTTGTGATTCATAGATAGGGCCATAGGACAAGCTTGTTGAAAAAGATTGTTAGCTGTGTGTACCTATACCTAAATAATATAAAAAAGTAGAACCTTTTATAAAATAATATAGGTACAAAACATTTTACAAGCTGAAGTATCTATTCAATATTCAACCACAGTATTTTAGAAAATTATTTCTAAGATATAATAACTCCTACATTGCTTATTCGAACACCATGAATATAATATATTCAGAGAAATCTCAATTTTGCAGTAAACAGAATAATCCAGGAACTCCAACGTGGAAGCTCTCGCGTATTTTCCTTCTCTAAAGAAAATCTTCCTAACGTTTATCCCCCAAAGCTTTTCACCTTCTTCCACACTCCTCGTCTCTTTCTACTTTCTCCTCTTCTCTTTCCAACATCATTCCTCTCCCCGAAAACAACTTCTCCCTTCGCATATCTGATGTATAAGCGTAGGTATACGTAAGATGGTACCACTTTCCTTTTGGAGCGCTAAGGAAAGAGGGATTTCAGAATCCCGGGACAGGAGATGGAATAAACAGGGCTGGCAGGGAATTATATTTAAATATTTAAAATCCATCTCAAAATATTCTCTGATTCTAACTTAAAAAGTAAGGCTCAGTGATGCATGAGGAGATTGTGATCCTTTCGTAGGGGTACCGCAATTTTAGAATGTCCAACAGCGCATTAGTGTTGATTACAAGCTCCATGCTATGCTATAGTTCTGTTTAAAATCTATATGTAATAAAATCTTAGAAAATAAATTAAAACAAAGGATAACCTGGACTGTAAATTAAGGTTTTTAAGCTTCAAATTTTAGCAGGAAGTGAAATCCTTTGCTTTCGGTTCTGGTTCGCTAAATGCTCTATCGAACCTCTTTTTTTATATTAAGATTATCTTTCTGATGCTGGGAAATACTTGGAACACGCATAATCTTCCTACATTTCTTTTGACCTCTGTAGCCTTGTATATTAGTCAGTCATCAATCATGATTTTCATGATATTATTTGTTAAGATCTAGTCTTTAAAAAAGGCCACAAGAATCTAGACAAACTTATAATTATAAGAAAAGATAAAAGCTTTCATCAACTACACTGACCTTCTGGATTGGGCATGGGATTTTTCGACATATTCAAATCTCAAAAACACTCATGAAGGGTTCAAGACATCCTTCGAGGCGTTAAGGAAGGATGTTCTCCAGATTAGTGGAACTCTTCACTTCATCTGTCACACCTCCATCAAAAAAAGCACAGGTATGGATATATGATCTGAATTGTATACTTACTTTATTTGAAAAAAGTAAATTTAAAAGTGAATAGTATTGTGTATAAAAAAACTGCATCGAGAACGTTAACTCATTCAACAATAAAAACAAAAGGTACCTACGCATAATAAATATTAATGAAGACTAGCAATAAGCACAGCACTTGAAGTCGTTGGTAGCCTAGCGGTTTTAACGCCGATTTTCGCACTGTTTGATCCCATCAGTTGCCGACCATCTTCTTCTTTCTTTCGCGATACAAGCTTTAAGTAGCTTACTGTGAAAGAGTCAAAGAGTGTGTGTATTTGTGTTCACTTTGAGTGAGCAAAGAGTGTGTGTATTTGTGTTCACTTTGAGTGAGCAAAGAGTGTGTGTATTTGTGTTCACTTTGAGTGAGCAAAGAGTGTGTGTATTTGTGTTCACTTTGAATGAGCACAGATTCATTTTCAAAAAACCTGTTAGATGACAGATTTAGAAAAGGGTCGTATATTATTTGATTGTCTTATAAATCAGTTATATCGTAGGTAGGTACCTTAAACTGTCCTTATTTTACTTTACAGTTTACAACGCTGGGGACTACGGAAAATTTGACAGTTCTTCCCATATCATCATTGTTAGTTGGAATCTCTAATCAACTATGACATATTTTAGGCACCATTATTTTTATTGCAACGAATATCGAGTTATGAAAAATATTTCGCACGGGTTTGGAGTGTTCAAACAAAATATTGAGTTACGGACGAATATAGTTTATTATTATATAGGATTGGTCTCCTGCGCCTACTCCATTCTGTTGGTGACCTTCAGGATCTCGCCAGCACGATTTTGAATATCCAGCACTGGTCTCCGTGACTGTTCGAAACCATCATTGGATGGGGGATAGCATACCAATATATCAATCAATTCTGTCAGGGGGCAGACGTGAGTAGAAATATTCGAAGATCCTTTTGTAAGAATCATTTTAAAATCTGATCACATGTCTATAGAGATCGCACACCAAGTTTCAATTATTCATTCCATTTAGTTGGCTTAAAGTACCTTTTTTATATAAGTAGAGCGAATGCATTGCCATCAGAGCTGTTCCGAGTACAGGAAAAAAATACTCGAGTACTGAGTACAAGTACTGCACACAAATATACTCGGAGTACAAGTACAAGTACTCAGGTCGAAGTACTCGAGTACAAAATACCGAGTACAAGTACCGAGTACAAGAGTGATTAATAAATTAAACGCAAATCTTTTATAAACCTCTAACAACTTTGCGCATGTTTCAAAACATAATGTAATCGCGAGCAATTGAATCGATCATTACAACAAACTGCATGAAATAATTTTTTTACAAAAAAGTGTATAACTAGGTATTATATTATTACATAAAAAAATGGGTAAAATAACGCCTCCACGTGGTGCACCCCCGGGCAACGTTATAACGGCAAAATTCTATCAATAAGGAAGAGAGAAAGCAGATAAGCCAAAGAGGATTGAATTAAAAACAAGAAAATAGAACATGGTATGGTAAATGATACAAATCGCAAAAACAGCTCTCCTCTGGGCAATAAGACAAGAGACCTTGGAAAAAATAGAAGAAATAAGTATGTAGTTCTAAGACCGAATATCTGACAAAACTGACAAAAAAGCTATGTATTGATGTTATACTGCTACAGGAAACCCACACAGCAAACTTAAACCAACTCACCACCAGAGGTACCTACGGTTCCCTGTTTCAACCTAGCTGGCGCTGTCCACGGTGTGGCCACTAACGTACGCGACGGCCTGATTTGGATTTGGAAAACATTGTTTTAAATCAGGTAATGTGTCCTTGGTCACCAGTCACCATCAAAATAGGACACAAAAGTCGTCAACGTTTACAAACCTGATAGACTCCAGTGGCCACCCACAGTCATTCCTTCACCCCTCCCACATCCATCTGTCATAATGCGAGACTTTAATAATGGGAGCAATCACACCAACTGGGGATTTAGAACCACAGACAATAATGGTGAGGACCTCACGGAATATATGGAGACTGAGAATCTTCACCTCGTTTATGATGCCAAAGACAGAGGCACCTTTTATCAGCTAGATGGAACGGCTACACCCAGGACTTGTGCTTGTCCTCGAAGGTCTCGCGATGGAACTTCCAAAATGACAAATGGTACATCTTCGCCGCCCATTTCGATGAGACATTGATGTCTCTCGTACCACTGCCTACTAACTACCATAAATTTATAACATCAGTTTCAGAGGCCGCCAAACAGTGTATACCATGAGGAGAAGAATCTCTACCACAGTTAATCCGTAAGGCATGATCCCTACTCCGTAAAATGTGGCAAATTAAACCACCGGACCGCACAGCAAAGATTTCAGCGAACCTTGTTGCAAACAAAATAGTAGACAACGGTAGAGCGCCCGGAGACAAAACATTCCAACCTAAAGTTAAGGAACAGCTCCACACAGCACAAATGACTGTCCAAACCGATCTACCCTGGTTGCTCCGTTCACTGAAACAGAGATGACTTCAGCCGTTTAAACGTTAAAACAGCCGGAAAGGCTGCTGGGTCTGATGGCATGTTGCCTGGATACGGGCCTTATTTATTATTATTATTATTTTTTATTTGGTTCAACGGCCACCCGGCCTTTTACAATTTATATTTTAATATAGAGTTGTAGTGCACATTAGTACAAGGATAAAAAAACGCACAATTAACATAATAATAATATAACACTTTTCTATGCAAAGGTGTCAGTATTGCCGGCGGAACTTATTATTTGAGGTAATTTTTTCCAGTCAACCGGTACCGTCCAATTTGAGACAGGCCAACCCCAGGTAGAATTTTCAAGTGAAAAAACACTTACGAAAACTCTGACCCGGATGACTTCGGATCTGAAGTCCACGCCAGTACAACTAGGCTACCGAGGACAATTATTAACATAATAATGACTAATAAGAATACACTGCGAATATCCTTGCCGCGGGCCACCTGCCGAAAGAATTTAAAACATCTAAAGTGCTGGTCTTGTAAAAGCCTGAAAAATTTCCTCAAGACCGTCTGCTACAAGTTGCTTGAACATCTCATTCTCAACGTCTTCTTTTTTTGTGTCTAAATCCTACAAATTATGGGTTTTAGCAGTATCGAAGTTCTGAATTATTTGTTTTATTTTTTTTTTATATATATATTTTTACTATTCTCTTCTATTCAACAGATTAGAGCCCATAATAAATCACAATTTTTTTCATATAAATAATATACCTACTTCAGTTTTTACGTAAAGGAGCAATAGCAGAGCAGCAACTATACTCTATAAAATGACGATTCCGTCTTTTTTTTTCAAAGACTTATTTAGTTTTTGAAATAACCAATTCAATCATAATACACGGGTTTTAAAAACAACAATTTCGTCACCAACACTCTCGAATTAAAAACGAGAACCATACATTCACACTTTACCACTACTAATAACCACGACACCTAACAAGTCTCTACTTGCAATATAAATTCAAATTACGTATCATAGTAGGTTTAACGTATTCCAATAAATCCAAAAATGTACTCGAGAACTTGAAATGTACTCGAGTACCTTTAATGTACTCGATTACCTTTGATATACTCGAGTACTTTGAATGTACTCGAGTACATTCTAAAGTACTCGAGTACATTCGAAGTACTCGAGTACATTTTAGGCTCAAAAACGTACCGAATACAAGTACAAGTACAGGTTTTAGAAATTTACTCGTGGACTGAGTACCGAGTACACCAAAAGTACTCAGAGTACAATCTACGAGTACTTGTACTCGAGTACCGCCCAGCTCTGATTGCCATGCATTGAAATTTGAAATACAAAATATGCTGTGAGGATTAAACAAAAATATTCAGGAGATTGCCGAACCATGCAAAATAAATAACGAAAAAAATAAAATACGAATGAATGTAGATTTAAAATTCCATCACACATGACAACCTTGAAAGCCCCGAGGGTTGTTTTGAGTGGGAGTATGGGGGGTGTTATTTTGGGTTCTACAGCGACGGCGTCCCAGCACCTCCCCACGACTGCCAGTGCGGGTTGAAATCCCCTCCCGGTTGGTGGGTCTTATACGGTCTGTTTATGTATCCTGAATAGCCAGTTTATACACTGACTGCCGCACCGTTCTCATTGCTTTCATTATTATTGGGCGATTTTAGAGCGCTTGAGTGCCACTCGGATTACCTCTATCGCTCTTTGAGGTAACTTATGGTATGGCAGACACCGCTCTCCACCAAACATACAACCGGCATTTCTGATTTCTCCTTTTTTATACCGTGTATATCTTACTTATACTAAACGGATTAAATATGAATATCAGCATTCGTAATTAACGTTATGAAACATATCTAGAACAGGCAAAAACGATACATAAAAACAATTAAAAGTTCTATCCCAATAATGTACCTACCTACAACCAAAAGGATTAAGTTTAGTATTGATATTTTCATTTGCATGGCCAACCATTTGGTATATAGGACAGGTAAACGTCAACTGTTTCAAATGATTAGCTGGTGAAAACAAGTCTACATTTAATTGAGAAGAATTAAAATATTATGTTACATTATTAAGTTGAATCTCGTCCCCCAAAGAGATGGAGAAATATCTGGACTTCATCATCACAGGAACCCGATTTGAGCACTTCTTTTACAGGTCGTTGATCTTAACAAAGAAGAAGAACAGTTTCAGTCCCAGATACCTATAACAAAAAGCATTTAATATCTATCAATATTTTCATTTGTAATTTATAATGTCATTGGATAGAACAAGAAAATCGTTTTAAATGTTTAAAAAAAACGTTTTAAATATTAAAAAAAGCATTGCAAAATCAAGAAATTTGATAATGCAGTTTTTAAACTTCTTTTTTAAATGTTGCTCACTCAAAGTGAACACAAATACACTCTTTTGACTCTTTCACAATACTTAAAAAGCTTGTATCGTGAAAGAGAAAGATGATCCGCACCTGGGATCGAACCTACGACCTCCGCACGAAATAGTACGAAAGTCGACGATGTAACCGCTAGTCTATCAACCACTTCAAAACAACTTAATTTGTAAAGTTTCCTTTCTGTAAAAGATGTCGAAGATGTTTTTGTGTTCACTTTAGGTTTGCCCAGATTTATTACATAAAGCGAACTACTTAGGTTAAATCATATAGGTACGTATATCAAACCAAATATAAATAGGTATATTTTATACGAAAGAACTCTGCATTTTTTACTGTATTTTTAATATATTATTTTCAAACATTGTAGTTATTATATAATATTATACGGAATAAAACATAAACGCTAGCATAATAGCTTATGAATAAAACAAAAAAACATTCTTGAACAATATTCCTTTGTGCCCATAGAATCCGAATAAACTATACCTATTATGTAAATAGAGCCTTATACATAAATATAATGCCCTCCATGGTGTCCGATGGTTGCTGATAATATAGTCGGATGACCCTATAGAAATAAAACCACAAACATTGAGCAAATGTACAATTTCAAGTAACTACTATCATTTACCTACCCCTTGCATTTTGTGACATACTTCGATGTTTCAACTCTTCCTCAAAAGCGATTTGTGACATCTATCTTAATGCGAGAAGTCTTGCTTTTTGGAGTTCATCAGTAGGTAGTGGCCCTCGTCTCCGACCCGTCTGATATTTGTTCTGGCTAACTGCTGCTATATAAGTTCAGATTGCTCGATGGACGACAAATGGAGACAAAAATGGATCGTATCGTCAGTACGGAACCAGAACTTATAGTAGCTGATCCGAAAAAATAACTGCCTGGCTAAATATCACCCAGAAATATAATATGGTGTAGATTCAACCGAATAAGATGCAATGTAGGCTGCACAGCTTCAAACCTACAGAAATGGGGATGGATGGATTCACCAGCATGAGAATGTGGGATGACACAAGCAAGGATGTCCTGAGCTGAATCTACAGAATAGGGTTTCCGGTAATCCAATAATTGAATGTGCAGCTGAAGATTGGATAGGACCTTCAGATAATGTCAGATATACGAGGGTAAGAGAAATAGGTATGTGAGGTCGAGGACATAGTAAGAAGAGGAAGGCTACGAAGAAGGCTCTGGTATGCCCATGTGGGAAAATGGACTCAACCAGACTCCCTCACATGGCATTGTACGGCTATCACCATAGAAGACCCCTCCTAGGCAGACCAACAAAAAGGTGGAATAAGGATAACTGGAAATTTACTACGCAAAAGGCCAACCCCGGCAACCACAGGCTACAAGGCCTAAATGAGAAATAATGATAAAGAAGAAGATATGGATGATGAGATACGCAGAACCTGCAATATCAATGACATCTTAAGGTGGAGTAGACAGAGATGAAGGTTCTGGATGGACCAAGTCGAAATAGATGGATCGATGGTACTTAACAGAATTGGCAAGATTGTGATGCTGAGAATCCTATAGACTATAGAGGAACGTCACCCGCCAAAAAGATGGAGAGAAAGCTGAACTTCATCATCACAAGACCCCGTTTTGAACGCTTTTTAAACGGATCATGGATTTAAAAGAGACTGAAGAAGAAGAATAAGATATAGGATAATCATATAATATGATTTAAATACAATTATTGCACTAATAGCTACTTTGTTTCAAACCTACATAAAAATATTATCTATGCAAGTCGTACTGGACAATGGACCTGGACCATTATTCTCAGGTAGAAAATAGTATAGATCCCATATCTTATAACTTGTGAACTCGTTGTTCCTATGCGAGACCTTTTCACAATGATGCGTTTGTATAGAATACGCATTATTTGTGAAATATCTGGTTTAGTATCTTCAAGACTTTTGAATTATTCAGATAAAAGAATGATTTTGTATTACCATAGAGGTGTTTTTAGTAGCTGAAAACAAACGATGATCCAGTGAATAGGTTCACAATGTATGCGTGCATAAACACTAAACAGGCAGTATCCAATAGTTGAAGAATCCAGCATAATAACGTGACAAAGTCTTCAAATCTCTCGCTTCTTCCACCGAAATATCATTTCTCATACACTCTCTCCTATTTCTCTTACTTCTGACCTGGCCTTCCTTGAGGACGGAATCGATGTGTTCGATCCACGTCATTCTCCGTTCAAGACGCCTTTCATTTTTGGCATGGCATGATGGGTGGCGAGCTTCACTACTGGTGGGATTGTCAAAGCGGGATTTTCTTATAAACTAATTATTATAAACTAAAAAAATCATTTGCTCATATTAATTCATTGTGCTATTTATTTGTAATTGTTACAACAATCGCTCACAATTTATTGATATAGGTAGGTACATTATATCGAAATCGTTCTATTTTGATACTAGTGCGAGTTTGACCATGGCTTACTTGTTTATCAGATTATCTATCCCGCATGCGCATGCTGTTTAGTCTATCAATTTCAACAACAGAAAATCACAAATCATGCCGACCAAACGTCACTGTTTGTATGAATTGAACAAAAGTCATGTGGTATAGGTTGGTAGGTACATGTTGGAACCATGCGCAGTAGCACATTACCTCTATTAGGTATTTATTCTCAAAGTTCGTTGCTTGTATCATCATATGACATTTGAGTCATAGAGAAAGTGGACAGTCGTGTTAATTATTATTCGGACGAAAATATTTCTTTAAAATATTCGTATATAGGTTTTAACTTACATTATGTATATACCAGTTCGTCTCATCAGTAATTTTTATTCACTATAGTTACCTATCTACCTAAACAACAGTTAGGTACACACCTATGTACCTAGGTATGCATTCTATACAAATAATCATGACCATACCTACCCACTATAATGGTAAAAAATATACGTTAGTATTTTAAACTTATTGAGCTAAAATAAAGACAGGCAGTCGCACTTTCGTCCAAAGAAAAACGCTCGTCAGTCAGCTGATGTTAGTGATGGGTGTGTGATAAATTCAATTACCTTTTTGGTAAATCTTTCCAGAAATATATCTAGTGTGTGTAGGTAGGTAGGTACTTACTTAGATGCTCGTGCAATTTTGATTCTTAACTCACTATAAGAATATCCATTATTTCATACATTTAAACAATTTTCTTTGAAATTAAAAAAAAACAGCCATTAGTGATGATATATACGTACCTAGCGATGATGCCCAAGTATCTCTCTTTAAATTATATGTGTTAATATCTGGGATTGCATATTGTACCTATATATACCTATAGTTTCTTTCAATTGAAATCATTCTGTGTTCACTATAGAAGAAACAAATAAAACACACACTTTTAACATGAATTAATAATTATAAAATAATAATGATGTCATGTAACAGTGTCCGTCCTGAAAATACTGTCAGTCATCTATTGTTCAGTGTCAAAATATTTGTTAAAGCTCATGGTTTTTTTAACTGTGAGAAGATATGAAATAATTGCGAGTAAAATAGAAAAAAACACATTTTTATTTTGCCATACAAAGTCTTTCTACTTGTCAGATGTACCTATCATCAAAAAGAATCTTTATGTTTTTGGTTGTGGTTTATTGGGTATGAAATAGGAATGCTTATAAAGATAGAATGTAAAAGATAAGTGTACCTACCGAGTCATCCATGCGGGTAAATTATAGTCTTCTAAAAAAGTAAAATAAAAGCTGTCATTGATTCTCTATCTATCGAAAGATGTCCTAGTTATGTCCCAAAGTTGCATAAGTAGGCAATAAAATTACTTACTGAATGGAGTTGACATCAATAAAGATCTTTCATAGTTTTTTTTTCACACAACCCGTTCGGTTGAAATATTGGAAAAAAATGTAGTGACTTACTTACGTCAATCATAGACAAAAGATTCTACGCTCTTTTCAAATACTCAATGGTGAATAGACAATGAAAAGAAAATATTTTTTACAGTTCTGTTGTTTTTGTTCTAACTCTTTTGTTTCGTTATTTTTTTAGAAAAAATGTCGACTTTTTTTACAGATACAAGATTCTTGGAATTTTTTTATCATATGTTTAGCTGCCAATGATTCGAAAGGGATGTATTTTTTCTGCTACTTACCTACTAGGAATCTACCTAGGTAGGGGAGAGTGGGGTAATTGAGAACGGCGGGTAATTGGGAACAGTTAGAAAAGTAATACTTCCCCTCCCTCTACACCCTCCTGGCCAGTACTAAGAACACATCCGACGCCCGTCAGTACGCACCCAACTTTGGGAGTGAAAGGACGTAAGCACGCTGTCACGGTGAGTTCAACATTATTTTTGCTATTTTTGTTATAATTTATTTCGCATGTTATAGTAAGTGTAAATATCAAATTTTTGAGTTCAGAGGCACTTTTTTTCATTTTTATCATGCACGTGCTATCTCTTTTCAAACCCCACGTGATTTGAGTGTTACGAAAAATACCGTTAAGGATGGCAGACTTTTTTATTTATATTGACTAATTCGGGTAATTGGGAACGGTGTCAGTGGGGTAATTGTGAACGTTCCCAATTACCCCTTGCTTTGTTTTTAATAACTTTTACAGACTGTTTTTTATGGATAGTTTTAACGTTACAATATATTGTTTTAGATGCCTCGAAATTACACACGAAAGACTGAATCAAAATACCAAATTGATGATCTTCGCCGTGCAATTGAAGATGTCAAAGATGGCATACAATAAAGAATGTGAGCTCTACGTGGTGAACAATCCTGACAAACGAATAACTCAATACGAGGTAGGAGAACTTTTTACAAAGGCGTATAACAAAATCGCCAACATAAGTAAGGCTGTCAGTGGATTTAGAGCGGCTGGAATTCATCCTATTGATCCTGATATATTTAAAGACAACTTTGAAAATACGGTATTACATCAATCTCACACCAGTCAGACACAAGAATGCGATGATCATGAAACTGCAGCTGAGCAAAGTTTGAGTGAGTCTGGTAACACTTTTAGCCAAAGTCACACACCAACACAGGATGCCACTTCTATTATTGAAAATGACAAAGATTTGAACGAAACCATAAATACTCCCACTACATCCACTACTGTGCCTCTTTCCGAAATTATTCATGTACCCGTCATTCCGAAAACTGCAACCACTTCTAAGCGACAGAATAAAAAACATTCACAGATATTGTCAAGCACGCCGATAAAAATTCAACTGGAGATAAAACATAGAAGACAAAATGAGAGGAAAGCTAAAAAAGAACAAGTTCCAATTAAAAAACAAAAGAGGGCATTAAAACTACAAAAAAGAAGCCTCTAGTCAAGTGTAAAGGAGTAAAAAATTTAAAGAATGTTTTACAAGGAATACAAAACGAAGAGGAGTTTTTCTGCATTACGTGCAACGAAAAATATGAATCTCCACCGATAGAAGATTGGATCGTGTGCGTCATTTGTAAACTCTGGGCACATGAACAATGTACTGCCGGTGAGACTGGCAAAGGTTACGTGTGTGATATGTGCCGCACAAAAAAAAATTAGTTTATAATAAATATTAAATTCAGTTGTTCCTAATTACCCCACACCGTTCCCATTTCCCCCGTGAGGTGTTCTCAATTACCCCATAGGGTATCGGGTAAAAAGGAACGGCAATGTTTTTTGTTTTCCTTTATATTTCTATCAAATTTTTACTTTTTTCAAAAAAAATTGACACTATTAAGTATATAGATAAGGAAAGCTTATTTCGCAATAAACTTTGATTACCCCTGTTACTTTTTCTATTATTTTTGAGAGTTTGAAGTTAAGTGTTCCCAATTCCCCCACTCTCCCCTACATTTAAAACAACCTGTTACTATAATAATAGGTATAGGACATAGGTATATGTAGGGCATTATAGTAACGATAAAAAAATATTTGAATTTTTAATAGAGCATTGCAGTGAGATTTTTCCTAATATTTTTCATATAGACTTCGTCTTCATTAAAGAAATCTTTTAGAAATTCATTACCCCACCTACCTGATACTAATATTTTATTAGGTATAGTTTCGTTTTTTTTTTAAAATAAAAAACATGGACTCACAATATGAACACAAAAAAATACGTCATTTTACACCTGTCAAAGTTTATGGACAGCCTTCGAACGCGTGACGTTCAATTTGAGGTACGAAAGTAAGCAATTCACCACTAGGCTACCTTATATCGTGCCTTCGTGCCATCATATCGACTGTTTTCCATTCCTTCCTGGTATGCTGTGGTAGGAGCTATACGCTATATAGACATTTTTTTATCTTCCTATGCTCCTAAATGGATACACTCCTCCTGATAATTCAAACATTTGATATATTTACTAATTAAATAAAAAAATATGTACATAATACCTACTCTTTTTACGTAACACATACCTACTCAGGTACTAACTTATAAAATATGTAATTTTATTCTGTTCGTAGGTAGGTACACAGTTCGGACCTCCAGCTCCGGGCAACTCCGATATAGATTACTGTCATAAATCTTTCTGGTCCACTCTGCTTCCGTGACCCAAAATCCCACATCCTTTCTCCCCCCTACATTGTTCAGGCTACATGCATACCTATCTATCCACCAACCTATACAACTTCGTAATAGTAGTCATATTTCACAAAAGTAAGGGATCTAACTTACTTATACAACAATTGGTATATTTCATGTACCTACAAACCTACCTACTACTAATACGAAAAATAGGCATAGCTAAGCTCCATTCATTGGGTCAGTAGTATAAAAACATAAAATGTGAGCTCATTTGTACACATATAAAGGTTTTTTGTGATTTTAGCCGGACCCAGAATAACTTTATTTTAAAACCCTAATCTATGAAGAAATGACGTTGAATAGAATGATATTAAAAGGCATGATGACGCAGGAGTTATAAGCACTGCTGGGCGGTTTGATTAGTGGATAGAGTAGTGGAATGAAACACCAGCTATAGGGATGTGAGTTCGTATATCCCGTCCAGGGGTTTGGTAATTCGAAGAATTCGGCACTGTAGATTTTTTTTTAGTTTCCAAATCAGTCTAGCTTTCTGTTACCCATTCACAAAATTTCTAGAAGCTCTTGCGCTACTTGTTAAGTCCGTAAGAAGAGGATTTACCCTTTTCAAACTGTGTTTCTTTATTTTCGGGGATTTTGGCATAGCATGGGAAGACTTCATTGATATTACACAAGTGGGCGTATTCGAAAAGCACGCAAGTTCTGTCTGCTTTAATATGGGTCCTAAGCAAACAGATTGCCAAATTGACAGTACTAAAAATGCTAGGATATTATACCAATTTTACAATTTTGGCTCTTTGGTTTAATTTTTCAGACTCAAATAATAAACGCCTAAAAGTCCTTTGTTCTTTTATAATATGATCTGCTTATTGGCTATCTGTATTATTTATATACCTACTTACCCAACTAGCAAAATCTGTACTTGTAGCACTCCCAAGAGTAAAATTTTGTAGACTTATAAGATACCTATAGCATACTTTAACCCTGGATTTGGGCGCAGTTATAGGAGCATTTATTTCTATAACGATCCTATAATCTGTTCTTATAAGAGACTTATAGCATTCTTCAATCACAAGATTTGGACGCACTTACAGGAGCATTAATTTCTATATCGATCTTATAACGAGCTTACAGAATGTAAATAATCAAATAATACACTTGACGAAGCGCAATTGGTTCTATAATGATCTTCAGCTATGCATTCACAAGCATAAATACTCCTATAAGTATCTGCCATAAGTATCTTACCAGACCAATCTTGTTTAATGTTTACTGGTAAAGTACTGTATAAAGTAAGTTTTGTTATGCTTTTTGTGCGTCGTGGAAGTTTTTTGTTCTTGTTTTAAATACTAAAAATGTAAGTACATTTTCTATTATTAATATAATACATTTATTAATAAACAGCAAAATATAATTGATAAAGGACACTCATCTATCCACTGTTGGGAACGTGGGAAGTCATTTTTACTGTAAATATGTACCGCAATTTTATTATTTTATTCACGCGCTTCGGAAAAAAGCTCAATTTACAGTTGTTGTAGAATTTTTATTTCATCAGTTTTATATGAAAATTCGCCATTTTTAAAAATACTCTGCATTGAGTACTTTACAGAACCATTATAGGTACATTGTTACTTATAACAGTTTCAATCAAGATAACACATTGCCTCCATTTTAACAAATTAGGGTAGATCAATTTGAACCTCATTATTGTTAGAAGTTTTTTTTACTTATTTCTTGATGTCTTCAGTTAAATATTTCGACTTATTTTCGATAAATTTAGATAACTGACAAATTGTACGGAATATGCAAGTCAGTTGATGACAGTGGAGGCTGTTTTTATATTAAAAACAATAAAATCTCTGGAAATACGAACCAGGTTTGAATTTTTTACATATTACAGTCTACACAAATGTAGTATTTGCAATCAAAATTTCCTTAAGAAAGTAACGCGGGAGGAATTCACGAATTATTTAATGTGAAAACCACGTGAGTGTTATATTTTCTATAAAAACTTTTCTCAATAAAACAAAAAAAAATAGTTTGCGATGTCATAATCGAGAACAATTTTGATTAGATTGATAAGAATTATAATAGGAAAATGTGTATGATGTAATAATACTATAGGTACTATAATTATTCAAATTGATATTTTCGAATTTTTGGCTTTACAACCTATACAAAATGTAGTATTTGCAATCAAAATCCCCTCTAGGAATAAACGCGGGAGTAATTCGCTAATTATTTAATGTGAAAACAACATGAGCGTTATATTTGCTATGAAAACTTTTCTCCATAAAACAATAAAATAGTGGTCTGCGAATTCATAATCGAGAAAACCCATATGAATGTAATATTTGTAAATAAAAGTTCACTGTTATCAACCAGTTCAGAAAGGCATTTGGGCTTTTTAATATTGCCTCGTCTCTAAATACATGAATAATTATTGGGTAGACATAAAGGTGCACATAATAGGCAATGTATGCAAAAAAAAATATAGGTACCTAAAAGTTATATTACTAGGAACAATTATTTTGAATAGAATTTATTAGAATTACAATAAGAAAATGTATATGTACTACATATATAAGTAAATTCAAATTGATATTCTCGAATTCTTGATATTACAGTCTACACAAATGTAGTATTTGCAATCAAAATTTCCTTAAGAAAGTAACGCGGGAGGAATTCACGAATTATTTAATGTGAAAACCACATGAGTGTTATATTTTCTATAAAAACTTTTCTCAATAAAACAAAAAAAAAAATAGTTTGCGATGTCATAATCGAGAACAATTTTGATTAGATTGATAAGAATTATAATAGGAAAATGTGTATGATGTAATAATACTATAGGTACCTACTATAATTATTCAAATTGATATTTTCGAATTTTTGGCTTTACAACCTATACAAAATGTAGTATTTGCAATCAAAATCCCCTCTAGGAATAAACGCGGGAGTAATTCGCTAATTATTTAATGTGAAAACAACATGAGCGTTATATTTGCTATGAAAACTTTTCTCCATAAAACAATAAAATAGTGGTCTGCGAATTCATAATCGAGAAAACCCATATGAATGTAATATTTGTAAATAAAAGTTCACTGTTATCAACCAGTTCAGAAAGGCATTTGGGCTTTTTAATATTGCCTCGTCTCTAAATACATTAATAATTATTGGATAGACATAAAGGTGCACATAATAGGCAATGTATGCAAAAAAAAATATAGGTACCTACCTAAAAGTTTTATTACTAGGAACAATTATTTTGAATAGAATTTATTAGAATTACAATAAGAAAATGTATATGTACTACATATATAAGTAAATTCAAATTGATATTCTCGAATTCTTGATATTACAGTCTACACAAATGTAGTATTTGCAATCAAAATTTCCTTAAGAAAGTAACGCGGGAGGAATTCACGAATTATTTAATGTGAAAACCACATGAGTGTTATATTTTCTATAAAAACTTTTCTCAATAAAACAAAAAAAAAAATAGTTTGCGATGTCATAATCGAGAACAATTTTGATTAGATTGATAAGAATTATAATAGGAAAATGTGTATGATGTAATAATACTATAGGTACCTACTATAATTATTCAAATTGATATTTTCGAATTTTTGGCTTTACAACCTATACAAAATGTAGTATTTGCAATCAAAATCCCCTCTAGGAATAAACGCGGGAGTAATTCGCTAATTATTTAATGTGAAAACAACATGAGCGTTATATTTGCTATGAAAACTTTTCTCCATAAAACAATAAAATAGTGGTCTGCGAATTCATAATCGAGAAAACCCATATGAATGTAATATTTGTAAATAAAAGTTCACTGTTATCAACCAGTTCAGAAAGGCATTTGGGCTTTTTAATATTGCCTCGTCTCTAAATACATTAATAATTATTGGATAGACATAAAGGTGCACATAATAGGCAATGTATGCAAAAAAAATATAGGTACCTACCTAAAAGTTATATTACTAGGAACAATTATTTTGAATAGAATTTATTAGAATTACAATAAGAAAATGTATATGTACTACATATATAAGTAAATTCAAATTGATATTCTCGAATTCTTGATATTACAGTCTACACAAATGTAGTATTTGCAATCAAAATTTCCTTAAGAAAGTAACGCGGGAGGAATTCACGAATTATTTAATGTGAAAACCACATGAGTGTTATATTTTCTATAAAAACTTTTCTCAATAAAACAAAAAAAAAAATAGTTTGCGATGTCATAATCGAGAACAATTTTGATTAGATTGATAAGAATTATAATAGAAAAATGTGTATGATGTAATAATACTATAGCTACTATATTCAAATTGATATTTTCGAATTTTTGGCTTTACAACCTATACAAAATATAGTATTTGCAATCAAAATCCCCTCTAGGAATAAACGCGGGAGTAATTCGCTAATTATTTAATGTGAAAACAACATTTTCACGAAGAATAAAAACATTTGAACCACCTCGACAAAATGACTGGCGTTTACCTATAAAGTGACTGAGTTAGTAGTTTTGTGTACATTTGCTCTTATAACGTATTAATTAAGTACTGTTGGTTTTGTAAGAGTCTTACACTAGGCTATAGCAGCGAGAACTTATAATGATCTCAGCCAAGTATGTTAAAGAATCTAGTTTAAAGACTATTTGCACTTATAGTGTTCTTTTGAAGTACTATTTGTTTCATATGAGTCTTGAACAAGACTTTATGACGATTACTTATAATGATCTCGGCGAAGTATTTTATAGGATTCTTTTATCTTACAAAATGCTACTTTAGGATCAGCATTTTTCTCAGGACTATTAAGTCTTAGTGCATGCTCTTATAGGATTAGTCCTCCTATAACTTACCTATAAAATAGTCTTGTAGCTATCTATAAGTCTGAAATACAAAATCAAATGCTCTTGAGATTATCAACGCTTGTAGAATGCCATTATAAGTAAGAGTATCCTATAACTGTCCTGTGCGATAGTTTTGTAGCAAACTATAAGACTGAGATATAAAAACGAATGCTCTTGAGAATATTAAGGCTTGTAAAATGCTATTATAAGTAATACAGTCTACAACAATGCCATTATAAGAGGTTTATAAGTATTGAAAGACTTATAATCTTTCGTTATAGGATTACTTTGCTAGTTGGGTAGCTACCGGTGATAGACTATAGGGGGGGCTGAGCTCCCGATACGCATCGGTAAGTACCTATGGTAAGTGGCGCCTTTAACAACATGACCAAGTTTTGGAAAGCGTCGGCGTTTAGTGTCGAGACGAAATGTAAACTGTTTGATGCGTGTGTGTTGCCCATTCTCTTATATGCGTGTGAGTCCTGGCACCTGACCAAAGCCCAGGCACAAAAAGTCTCAGCTTTTGAAATGATGTGCCTAAGGAGAATTCTGGGCGTAAGATGGTACCACCGCATCACGAACGACGCTATACACGCCGGCGCACCCAGCGTGGGCCCATGCATCACCTCTAACATTCTGGAGAGGAGATGTACTTGGTTGGGACATGTGTTGAGGATGCCGAATGACAGTTGGTCGAGGAGAGCGCTGTTCATCCTCCCATCATGGTCCCGAAGACGAGAAAGACCCTCTCACACTGTGTTCCGCTCCTTCGAAGCAGAGCTGAGGGACACGGTGTCGGAGGAGGTCATAAACATTGCGCAAGATCGAGCGCAATGGAGAGCTCTTGTTGCCTCCCTATGCCCTTGAGTGGGGTGTAAAAGGGAGTGTTGTTTATGTTGTTGATAGACTATAGTTCTATAGAATTCAAATAAACTTCTTGTAGGTAGGTAGGTACTTAGTCATTATACCAATTTTTAAAGAAAACAATACTATGATTATAGTAATTCTGCAAAATTTGTTTTCTTTATAAATTGGTCAAAGAAAACTGTTATATTGTTAACAAAATGATATGAAATAATTTCACATGTGAGTTTAATTCTGCCTACTAAATTATCATCGAGCGTGATCAACGACATCTATCGGGGAAAAAATTAAACAAAGAATTTATGTTTTCAATTAGTTACGTTGTAGAAAAAAAACGTTTATTTTAATTAAATTTCAGACAGCAGCAGATTCGAAGAGTATAAATCGTCCTTTCTGAGTCGCACGATATACTATTCCGAACATGGGTAGACCACAAATTTGGCAGTAGGCCTCTCTCTGGCTGTTTGGGCCTCCCACCTTCTCTGCTACCCTCAAACCTCCCCTCGGCCTCCCTCCCGAGCCCTCCGCCTTTCTTCCCCCTCTCCGCCCATTAACTTTATTGATCGTTGAGCTCATAAAGGCACTGGGTAACGACCATGAATAACCAACATAGCACACTTTCTATGCCTTTACACACAGCAGGATATAAGGACAAAATCTAAGCGAACCGAATATTAGGTACCATCAACTCCTTTTTTTTCTTGTGTATTAGAACTTATTATATTATTTTTATTTGTTTTATATTTGTGAATAATCAAAAAAACGATATCACCATTTTATTTATTTAGTGATCTTCTTAAAACACTTCAAATTCTTTTAAGATTTTGTGATGAGCACTGTAGAGTTTAATTTATGACAGTTCTAATAAAAAGTAAAAGGTAGATATAAAAAAATGGTTTTATGTTGTTTGTTACCGTAGGTAGGTAGGTTCTACCTAATGCGGTGTTCACACGAGGCGAATATCGCCAGGACACCAAAATATCGCCAGCCAATGAACAGATTGTCGATAAATCTGAAGCGATAAAAACGGTTGAAAGCGATATCGCCTCAAGTTGAACGCCTTTCAACTTTTGTTTCTGGTGGAACAAAAGTTGAAAGGCGTTCAACTTGAACGATGCACGCATCCGCAGATATGCGCAGCGTCCGTATGTTCTGTTTCTTGACAGATGACAGCACTGCTCCAAATTTATTTCTCCTTGGAATCCAATTCCGCACCCAATATCTGCGTTTTTATTTTTTATTTTTTCCTTAATTAGGAGTGTCCTTATATCGTCTATAACAACATTTTCAACTAACCCCAAACACTCCGTAACTTCTACCCCGCCGTCCGCCATTTTTAAAACTACGTCAAAATCAGCAAACCTGACAGATTGAATGTATGCCGGTGGACTCGTGTGAACACATCACACGATCAATGGGGTGACCGAGCGATATTTTTTTTATGCAACCGAAATCGTCTGGCCTTATATCGCCTCGTGTGAACACCGCATAACCGAAGCTGCCCTGTCAATTTTTATGAATTTTGTTGGTACCTATGAGCATAGTGTTTGGTGATTTGGGTTTTCTTATATGAAGATTTTTGTTTTGGTTTTGACCATTACATCCAAATTTTCCCTCATACTACCTATCCTATCCTCAATTTGTTTACATAAATACGTATATAGGATGCTGTTTCATTTAATCCCCGTAGAAAACGATGAAACGTAATGAAAATTAATTCAGCTATTATAACGCTAACAAGCATATTATTAGTTCTGATGCGGGACTAAGTTCGATGGTTCCGCTAGTTTATGTAGGTAAATATTTCTACGAAAATATAGGTAGCTTAGTGGACGCCGACGCCGACATTCTTATCCTCGTATTGAGGTTCATGAGTTCGATCCCCTGAACCGAACATCTTCTACTTCTATCACAACACAAGTGTTTTTGTGTTCACTTTAGCCCAGAATTTTTTAAAACAAAATAATCTTCTGACATATCAGAAAGCTAAGCTTGGATTGTGAAAGAGGAAGAGACCAGGGATCGACCCTACGTCCACGCTATATGCCCAAGCTATTATTTTATAATTGCTCTTGACACTGAAATTAAATAATTAATGGGGAATCATAAATACTACTTAAGTTGAAAAAAATAATTTATAATCGTTTATTTATGAGAAAATTAAGTACCTACAAATAGGTAGGTAGGTACCTACCTACCTAGGTATAGATTTTTTATTTAAATTTTAATAATGTTCATAATTGGTGTATGTTTTGTAAATTTTATGTACCTAACTATATTTTATGTCTATATTTTTGTATCACTTTCACTGTCTGTAAGTATAAGTATAAATGTTAAAAAAAATTGCTAACCTACGCCTATTCGATGCGGTGAAAATCAAAATACAGTAGATCTTTGATTAACTGAATTGCTCAAATAAAAAAATAAAAAAAACAAATCAAGAATAAGTAGGTACCTAAGTAAGTACCTACGTCTACCTACATATTTCTCAATTTGATAGGTAGGTAGGTACTATTCACATTACAAGCATCAAATTTTTTTGGTCTCTTAAGGGATTGAAAAAGGTACCTACAAATTAATTGTTTGATTAAATTATTCCAATTTTACTTTAGATAGGTATAACGCTGAGACTGCGAATTTGATTTTTTTCCCTAAGCAACAATTGTAGGTAGGTAGTAGGTACCTACCTATGCAGGAACAATATTTCCCAACAACATTCATAATAGATACCTAATTATTTTAATAGAAAACATCAATTCAATACAGAAGAAAATTATACCTATAGTATGAAATATACCTATTTCCCGTGGTTGGATTGGCTAGTGTTTCAACGGAATAAATAAATTACGAACGAACTTGGTCAAATATTATATGAGATTCTTACTCAATTCTCCAACTACGAATTCTATTCTTGGCCTCGAAGCATCATTTGACCCAAAAACCGAGTTGAAAACCCCTGTACAACTCCGCCCATACACAGCCCTGAACAATACAGTGGTGGCCATACTTGCTTCCCCGCTGTGTGAATGAGATAACAATACACGCAACGCACGCACAAACACTATACGTCATCGTTATGTGCGTCATTAGTGCGAGGGAGATGGATAGACATCATAATAGACCCTTTTAATGGCCGTCAGTGCGAAATGGATATATGAGAAATCTATCAAGAGGGAAAGAGACAGCGACACAATGACATGATTAATGGTCCTGTTTTTTTTCTTTCTAATATTTTTATCGTTAGCATCGCGGAGGAATTTTTTTAGTTTAATTTTAAAATTAGATATTTTAGAAAATTGCTTCAGTTTTAAAACATTAGTGTTTTAGAACCAAGGACATAGGTACAATAGACACCTAGGTATATACCTACCTACCTACTTAGGTAGGTAGGTACTCATCATCCCTTCCACAATCCACTAAATATCAAAGGTTCTCAAAATGTTTTTTTTTTTTAATTTAGGTCCGGTGTTTTTCTCAATTCATAATATTAGTACCTATTGAAAATGTTGTGGAAATAATGTAGTACCTACCTAGGTACCACCGCATAATGATCGACGTTTTACGCAGATATAGGTAGGTACCTACACGAAAATGTAGAAGAAATCCCAAAGAACTTCTGTAGAAAAACTACTGAATAAGATACATGTGAGTACCTACCTACTCAACAGCATGCGCATGTGGGATGATACAAACAATCAATCAATTGATAAATCAGTGCCACATATGTACGCATTCCATGAGGGAATATACTCGTACGCGCTGACGGATAACGCTAGGTATATGCTACCTATAGTTTAGGTATCTGGAGGTTAAATATGTGAGCAACCATAAGAAGAAAAAGATGATAAATGACTAGTTAGGTACCTACCTATCATAAATAGGTTTCTCTCTGTAGAAACTATTTCTTATTTCAGTATCAAGGTTTATAACTTTATATCTAGAAAATACTAACAATATTACCTATTATTTATAACTATCGAGATAAAAAACAAACATTCCATATTACCTAATATTAGGTATGTTTGTATGAAGAATCAACGCACATAGTCTAGTGTTTAAGAAGGTATATACCTATACTTATAAGTATGTAGGTATACACAATGTCCCACTGGGTTCAAAGTAACAGATAGAATGTAGCAAGGTAGGTAGGTACCATCCTACCTGCCTACATACTGTGACCGGCATCATACGCTAAAGTTCCCAGATGATTGTCATTAGGCTCCCGTTATTCAATATATCTATGAAGTCTTTGGGTTATTTATTTATTTATTATTATTCTACGCAACAATGTTGCTTTTACAATCCATATTTAAATACATTATTTGGTACAAAATAAAAATATATAAAAACATATAAAACACTTTGTGTGCCTGGCGGAAATAAAGTGCAAGTAGATAATCTTTTTCATAAAATTTTTAATTTAAAATCCTGTAATTTTTTTTTTAAATGAATCTGTGTTCACTCGAAGTGAACACAAATACACTACGCAAATGCTTGTGTCGTGAAAGCGGAAATGGTCGACACTGCCGGGATTCGAACCCACGACCTCCGCACGAAACAATGCGAAAGCCGGCGTCGTAACCGCTGGTCTATCAACCACATTTATGTTATATTAAAAAAATAGCTATAAAGAAAATTAGGTAGGTATGCCTACTTAATATCTAGGTATGAATACTTTGTTACCTATTCAAATTAAATAGGTAGATAGGTAGGTACTTACTTAGATATCCACCGAATTTTGTCCAAAGCTCAGCAACGAAAAAATACGCATTTGAAACATCAGAGTCTTAGAATACCTATAAGTAGGTAAATGCAACACTATTTTTTTAAATAACAATTTCGGTAAATTAATAAACACTGCATAATTAAATGTTTTTTTCGCTATTTGTTTTAAAAAAAAAAAATATAGTAAGTGAGTTCGCTAAAAAATATTAAATGTTGTAGGTAGATAAGCACATTGAAAACTTCTGAGAGCTTTGTCATTACTCGACGGGAACTTACCTAGTAGATAAGTACGGGAGCTTTATATACCTAGTAGTGGGAACCATCGGGCGTATCAGGTGGATGTGTGTGAGCTAGGGCACTAAACAGGCAGCGAATGGATAGTCGGAGTCATTCCGATAACGTTTGTCTACTCGGAGGGGGGGAATCGCTTTATTTCGTTTAACGGCCAAATAAAAATTAAAGTAATTGTACATAAAACGAATTTAGATTTTAATTTAGATCTGTTTTATTGCGTATTATGAGTGTGTTATAAAACATTACCTGAGTACGTACTGGGAACCAACATACCCACACACTAACAGGTGCTTGTAACCTTCGGGGCTGCGGCTGTGAAGGTTTTTGAATTTTTCTTCATATTTTTTTGTACACGTAAACCTATATAAGGTTATTTTATACCTATTAATTCTCGTTCTTATGGACTAGGTACCTATCATAATTATTTGGCAACTATTGCTTGTCAGTGCTTGCAAGTCCTGATGTAATCTCTATTTTGGAATGCGTTCAAAGGTCAATCATTCTTTAACAACTGATGATGGATAGTTTTTTATGTCATCCCACACGCGCATGCTGGTTAGTTTCTCCAAACCCATTTGTGTAGGTATATATGTTTAAAGTGGGTAGGTACCTACCTTCAATTTTCCTACAAATTTTCAATTGATAAGTAAGGAATTTTATACATAGGTACCTACCTAATCTCAAGCAGCACATTAGTCTATAGTCACTCCTATAACCTATCCACAACCTTTTGATGCTCACTGTGATGTTTCGGACTCTTAAACCAGATCCTTTAACCAAATAATACCGAAATAAGTAAGTTCTTAAAAAATCAATAACTAGGTAGGTGGCATGACAAATAGATTTTTGGGAGTGAAAATAAACCCTATCCTATAAAAGAATTCTAGAGCTACTAGAGGTAGCATTCTACAGCCTATTTACAACCTTTGTGGTTCATTATATGACCCATTATTTTTATAAAGATAATAAGTAATATTATTTTTAGCTATTTCTTTAAACAATGCTAAAGACAGCTATGCAGGAGATAGATACTTAAGTCCCTGTTATTGGAGCACCGTAGATTATACCTATGTTTTTTTTTATTATTATTTCTTTCATAGGTGTTGTTCAGTTTTCTGTAGGTGTCTAATAAATAAATAATATTACAAAAATGGTCCCTTTAAAATTAACTTTTTTTTAAAAAGTTCTTTCTCCAAAAAATTAATGATTATGCAAGGTAGGTAGGAACTTTTATGAAATATAAAAAATAATACTGACTTGTCTATTCATACTGACGCGCTTTTTCATCTTCAATGCGGTCCCCCACTACCGGCATGTTTGCAATCTCTGAGCAATTCGTTGCAACGCGTCGCATTATGAATGTGTAAAGTGGTTCAGTCACCCGCTATAAAAAGCTTCACGCCCTGCACGTTAGATGGCGGTGCACTTTTATTATGCCGTACAACCTTGATTTAAGATATTATATTATTACCTATTGTAATAAATTTTTATTGCTTTATTTTTTTAGATAATTTATTTTGTCTATACTATAGAAGAATTTAGTAAGAAAACAAAGTCAATTCCTTTAAATTTTGAATACCACCTACCTACTTAGATATTGTTTATACTTTTTTGTTTGTAATAGAATCTACCTAGGTATATTTTTTCATCTGTTCTGAATGGTCAGTAGGTAATTTATATTCATATATTTTACTTAGATTGTTATGAGTAGGTAGGTATATCTTTTTGTACTAACTTACCTAATTTTTCTCACAAATATTTGTACTTACCTATCCTATATTATAGCTAGGTATTTAGATAAATTTCAAACTAGCATGACAAATCTTATCTAGGTACCTATATCTTTTGGAAAATTTTATCAGATAGTTAATAGAATAAATGTGTAGGTAAATATTTCACAATAATATATTAAAACGTTTAATAATATACCTACCTATAGATTTTTTAATTGAAGAAATATTGGTGCATGATAATATCTTTAAAAAAAATAAACAAAAGTAGGTATCTATCTTACATATTTTAATAATGCTTATAAAACTATTTTAAAAACATTATTTTATTGTAAATTTTAACAAATAAGCAGGATATTATTTCTTAAAAAAAATACTCACAAATGAATTATAAGCTCGGTATAGGTTTCCAGCATTGAAAAGATACAAAAGGCAAAAAAAATGTCGAATAGTTTTTCCAATTAAAAATTTGAATGTAGGTATATTTATCCAATACATTTTTCAATTATTTCATTTACCTACACAATCTATTTATTTAACCATAAATGTTGCATTATAATTTCGATAAGTTACATATTATCTAGGTAACTACTTCTTTATAGACATCTTTAAAGACTCTCTGTACTGTCATGGATCCGCTGAGAGCCTGTCAAATACTAACAGATTTGAAAATATCTTAATAAACATAGGTAACTCAAAATTAACTAGGTCCTTTGTACAAAAAATAGATAGATATACCTACAAGTGGGTAAAGTGAAGTAATTAATTTATTATATTTTTTTAAGTGTAGGTAGGTATGTTTGTAGATAAACAGAAAAAAAAACATAAACGTAACAAATAAGAGAATCTATGGTTTAATTATTAAAAAAATGAATTATTTACCTACATATATGGTGACCCACCATGTAGAAAAATAAAACGTGTGCATATTATAAATCTTGTTAAAAAAAAATTAACATATGCAATTATAAAAAAAAATATTATCTAATTTTAATTTGAACAATTCCACAAAGAATTAATGCAGTTTAAATGCTCTAAGTAGATATTTTCGATAAACGCAAAAAAAAACAATTATTTTAATTTGATAAATCTCTCCTCATTATTTTCAAATTTACAATAAATACCTTATACCTACCTACAAAAATAAACGCCAAAACAAAATGGCATATAAAATTCTTCGATAGTTTTGCAGAAATATAAAGGAAACAAAAAATTAGGTAGGCATCCACATGACAAAATGAACATATTATAATGTCAATACCTTCAAATAATAATTGTGAATATATAGGTAGGTAGGTACCTAAGAAACTGCTTCAATTTGAACAAAAACAGTTTCATATTTTAATCTAAAGGTATTCAAATTTGGGAAAATATTCTAAAGAATCTATTTAAAATAAAAAATTCGCACCAAAATCATTTATCTATCTACCTACATACCTACCTATTATCTATCATGTAGGTAGTTAGTTAAGTACCTAGATAATATATCTGTACAGTTCAAACTTAACAACAGTACATACAAAATGTGATTATTAAAATTAATTGACTGTTGACAATGTGAGGCCTTGCCGGGTGATATAGAGACCCCTTTCGTTAAATTGTATTGCACAACCTTTTGTTTCAGATGGCCTCCGCTAGATGGCAGTTGCTTCATAGAAAAACTATACGGATCTTCCCTCGATAAGGTTAGTTTTTTTTTTAATTTTAGTAGATTTGTTTATAGGTAGTAAGTAACCTATGAAAGGTTTTTAATTACTCCTTATGTAGTTTTCTAATCTCTATAAATATCCTTTTAAGAACCTTCTTTTTTTTAATAAATTGCAGAGTGATTTCAAGCTTTATACCTACACTCATTGAAAATCCAGCAATGGATTTAAAAAAGAATCATAATTTCTCAATTGAGTTATAATTTCTAAAATTAACATAGCAACAATTAATTTAAAGTCCAGTAGGTACCTAATAATTTTGCATTCAGGCGGTAGTATAGGAAAAGTTCAAAGATTTTCAGACATTGTTTAGTTAGAAGATAAGTAAATCAATAAAGGTAGGTAGGTATAGATACATCTTCATCAAACCTTATTTTAAAAATATATAAAAACAAAATTGATAGGGTAAGTAGGTAATTTTTTTTTCATGATACCTAACCTAATATTTCAGTGATTTTGGAAAAGATTTTCTATAAAATATTCAGCATTTGCTAGCATAAAATTTCTGGTTTCTAAAGATCCGGCAGTTCTTTTGTTGCATCAGCTACCATCAGGTTCTGGTTCCTGACTATGGATTCTGTGATTCTTGCTTTATTTCGAAACCTCCTTGGGCACCTACTTTCAACAGAAACTTGCATGCCAGTATCTATTATGAGCATGATGGTTTCAGAGTGTTAAATAGCGAATTAGCTGTCAAAATTTTCGTTCATAATTCATCAATTTTCATAATAAATCTCTTGAAGGTCTTTATGAATATCTCACAAAACTCTTGTCAGAATCAAACATCTATGAAATTCATTCAGATATCATCTTCTTCTTATGGTCGCTCACAGTCTGACCTCCAGAGACCGAAGCTATTGGATCGCGTCATCCGTTAGTGCGTGCAAGTCCTGTAGTCCTTCTTTAAATGCGTACATGGGGCACTCGTTTATCAGATGATCGATGGATTGTGTCATCCCACATGCGCATGCTGGTGAGTCCACCCATCCCCATTTATGTAGGTAAGTTTGAAGCGGTGCAGCCTACATCACATCTTATAGGGTTGACACCATATATTTCAGGGTTGCGTTGAACCAGATAGTTCTTTTGTGGGGTTCTGGTTCCTTACTGACGATGCGGTCCATACTTGTCTCCATTTGTCTTCGATCGAGTAATCCGTAGTTGTAGCGGCAGCTAACCAGTACGGGTTTCGGGATTTCAGAAGGCTTGGAGGCGGGTTATCCATAATTCAGATATCTGAAAAAGAAATATAAAGTTTGTAAAATTATTGATATGTACCTACCAATTTAAATTTAAAACTATACATAAATATTTATGCTGGTTATGCTACGCAAATCAACAGCTGTTATAAACATACTTATCGGTAATACACACACAACATAAACAAACAAACAAACATAAAACAGATTGATAACGCAATGAATAAACAATAAAACTACAAATTGATTGTTTATACTTTGTTGTGTTATATTATTACCTAATATAAAACACATAAACGGTCGGTTGTATGAAATACTAGCATCTTTACCCGTAATTACCTTCTGAATTATTGTATAAAATAAATGTTGAATAGAAACAGTAAAGAAATAATGAATAGGGTATATTTTTATCTGTATAAAAATTTGATCGTGAAATAATTTTTGCAATTCCCTACAGATGTCTCCTATCTGTGAATAAAAGCTTTGCGCATTGAGCTCGTTGGTGGATAGTTGCTGACGCGGGCTTCTATTCTATAGGCAATAGAACAAAAATTATGTTGATGCATTCAAATTTTTACTAATGCGTTTTTTTAACGCAGCCAAAAGAATCGAAGATTTGAATCTAAGGCATAATTTGGCTTAAATGCGATATGAGCTCAAATTACCTTATAACAGTGCTGGGTTAATGTTTCCAAAAGCTTCATTGAGCATATTTTTATCGTCTTCTTCGCTTACAATATCAACTCCAGCCGCTTAAATTCTTCAAACTTGTAAGGAAAAAGGTCATGGTGATATGGATGGATATTTCAAATCTGGATGCTGTTAACTCCAAGCCTCCACAAATCCTGAAAGAGATACATTTAAAATTAATTTATTTATAAAGGCAGAAAATTGTACCTATCTCAAATAATCCGAATTGAAACTGAAATGAACTTATCATTCACAAAAAGGTTGATGTGAAAAACGATTAGATAGTTAGGTCGGTGCATATTGAGATTCAAACTCAAATGAAAGACAATTAAGACTATACCAATCATCTTCATGCTTGACATTATAAAACTGCGATTTTGGGACTTACACACAGATGAACTCTCAATTGAACATCAGCTGATTATTAGGTTAGATGGTGTAATAAAAAGTTCGTCCACGCGCGCTCAATCCGTGAGGCATTATACGGCAGTAAAGTTGGCATTTAGTGTCATCTAAATGCTCGTAAAAGTCATCTTTTAGTGCGCGGTCCTTGTCTGAGGCATATAGCCAACAGGAGCTAAGTAAGTAGCTACCTATATACTTGGTATGCCTGTTCGAAGATAGTTGATAGGATCATAATTTGGAAGAATGCATTATGGTTTTATATATTTACCCATCACGCCGTGAACCTTTACACGTGCATTTTTTTCTTATTTTCTTTCACCTCTCCATTTCGCATACAATCTCTATTTCTTTTGGTGGTTGCCAGACCTTCTTTGAGGACGGAATCGATGTGCTCTTATAAATTCTCTTTGTAATTATATTTGGATGAATCATTTCAAAATGCCCAAACCATCTCGACTTATAAACATTCATCTTTGTCACAAAACTGACCATTCCACATTCTTTCCTAATTCCTTTCCATATTCCAGTCTATCCACATATTCTTCGTAGAGCTCTCATCTCTATACTGCATTTATAGATAGGTACATTCTTATTGGGAATGAAAACACTTTTTTAAGCCTTCACTCGTTTGCGAGTGTTTTAAGGGGGGAAAACACGTTCTGTTAGAACATTTTCGATCTCTGACAAGCGTTTTTTCATTCTCATTCTGAATTACTACACGGTTAACATCAATAATGTTGAATATTAATTACATTCTTATATTTTTATTGTTCATGTCCATTATGATAACTTCATTTTTTTATTTATTCTATCCATCAAAAAATCTCTTTTACCGTAATTTTAATATGGAGGTTTAAAAATTCACGAATATGTAACAACTAATGACTCTAACAATTCATTACTTAGGTATGTTTCATTTTTAAATGGAACAAACCACTACGGGCTTACGACCGTCTTCAACTGTTATTTCGAAGGCTATAGCTATGTGTGATCACTTTACATTACCATCAACATTCGCCATATAGGTGGTAATGTTTAAGTCTCCGAATCTCCTAATCATGAGAATTCTCGACATGTTCAACATGTTGAAAAATCCCACGTATAGGTACCTACAACAAGTAGATATTTAATAATTATTAATGAAACATACTTAGAGATAAATTTTGAAATTATTGAGAACAAGAGAGCAACCAAATTTAATTGGCTGTCATGTATTTGGCGCCAGGATATGAATATATCCATTTTTGATAATGTCTCATATTTATTGTCTATCGGCTTTGTTGGAGCACATCATCGTTCTAATTATGTCTAGATTCTTGTGACCAAAAATTTATTGAAAAATTTGATAAAATAAGAAATTTGTACCAAAAATCACTACAATTAATTAGGATAATTGAAAATTTCAGCGATGATTAAAATCGAATCTAAAATCTGAGGTTTATACATGATGCGATGACACAATAAATTTAGTCGATTACTAAATTATGCAAACTGTAATCTACTGCGTAACCTTTCGACAACCTATTTTTATACTTAGCACGATAGCCTTGAAATGGATGCCAAGAGGTCCTGTATCCTTGTACATAACCTAATAACAACCTATCTATGTAGAACCACTTTTCTGATTTGGGTATAGTGAGGCAGCTATCTATTCCTGCGTGATGTCATTGATGTCGAACGATTCTTAATAACTTCAAGGCTCGTTTTTTTTCATAACGTCAACAATCCTGGTGCTGATTTTTGTCATCTTTTTATGTTCTGTAAAAAAAATATTTCTATACATAAATATGTAGGTAGGTAGTTAAAGTTAATTGAAGTGGGTAATGATTAATTAGGTGGATGGAATGGTATAAAGTAAAATAAAAAATTTGGACTTAAGGTAGGCACACAAGCAACACAAGAGGTTCTAGAAAGGTTGCAAATAGGTTGTAGAAGACTGAGGATCTCCCGACAGGCATTTCTTTGGCGGGTAGATGTAATGAAATAGAAAAAAAAAACAACGCTTCCTCGATTACAGGTAGGTACCTACCTACCTATAGGTAAAAAAGGTTTTTTACTGTGAAAGTAAGGTAAAAATAGGTTATGAACTTATCTACTTACCTTAGTATTTCGAAATTATTTGTTTCTTTCATTAAAAAATTCTCGTTTTTTTTTACTTTCCTATCCCCACTGGAAATTTTCGTTGGTTACCCCAATTTTTTTGGTTCCTGAAAAAGAAAGAAAAAAATCATACTTAGCAACAAAACCCCTTAAAAATAGAATGATGCAACTTTTTTTTCAATTGCTTACTAAAATAAATAGGTATAAAAAAATTGCAGTGCATTTTGCGCACATTTTACGCACGCACAAACAAAACAAACTAGAATTAAAAAAAATGTTCCCTAAGTGCATTCTTCGCACTTTCCCCAAATTTATATCATTCTTCACGCATAATCCACAACAAAAAATAAACATATCAGTTAACTTTGATATCTTCATAATGTTTTCATTACAAAAATCTTTATATTGCTTCATAAAAGTACTTAAATACCCTATACTATGATGTAACAAATCCGTGTCTGATTGGACAATTCAAACCCCCTCTACGCATAAAGAACGGAGTGACGGAGACACAACAAACAAAACCGCCTATATCACCAACAAGAGTGAGTGAGACAACAATATTTCGCTCTCATACGTTTGAGCATCGGTAGGGGAGAACGTTTTATTATAGTAATCGCGAGTGAATCAGTTATAGCGGCATTCTTTTGATACTAACAAAACGACTTGGCAGTAAAAGAGATGGCAATAGGTGGCTTTAAAACAGGTTGTAAAGAAATAAAAGTGACTTTTATTGCTTCTCACTCTATTCAATGTTCTGTTATGTTCTTTCATACATGTTAGAATGTTACCGTTTTGCGTTTTCGTTCCTACATTTTATTCAGCTACTCATTTCGACGGTTACATTCTTATTGTTCACGCATTTCGGAGTCATTTTTTTTATTAGGTTTTCAAGGGTTCCTTATTGAGATATTTGAGTTTGAAAGGTGTCAAGTATTTAGTTTTATTGTTATTTTTTTTCTTTAGGACATTTTTTTTTATTATTATCTATTTAAAACAGACCCAACTGTTGCATTGTCTAGGTTCGAACTTGACGACTTTTTTTCTATTGTTATAATTTTTTTCGTCCTTTTACGCATTTTTGAAAATGGTCGTAAAATAATTATGAGCTCGTTATTATGTGACGCCACTGGTCTTTATATTCATTAAAATTTCAACAATAGAACATTATTTGAAAATAATTTTTGAATTTAGAACATGTTTGTTTTTATATTTTTTCCGATGTTTTATTATTTTTCCCGATGTTTTATTATTTTTCCCGATGTTTTATATAATTTTCCGATTTTTATATAATTTCCCATTTTTTAATATCTATCTACCTATTGTAATTATCCGTCATTTTTATTTTTGATATTTTTTTTACATCATTTTATTGTAAATACCTACCTACTTAAGTACCTACTTATCCATTTTTTTACAAGAATAATTATCAACTCTTTTCCTAAAATAAAAACAATTGAAAATGAAATAGGTAGTCTACTCCCTAGTAATATATATAAAAATAAATAAATAGGTACTCGTGATTTTTGCTTGAAAATGTAGAGGTTATTGAAATAATGGCGATAGTGCCGACAAACCCACGTGCAAACATTGTTTTAATTAATAAAATCAAAAAGATATAAAATTTTCACGTGTCTTCTTATCACAAAATTCACACACGGGGCGAAAGAGATAGAGATAGGGGCTTAATAGAGTGCTACCAAGGAGGTTTATGGTGTGTGCAAGAGGGACGGAGATATTTTGATAGAAGCGCTATAATGTGGTAGTTAGAAAAATGAAGTCTCATGCACTATGTAGCGGGTTATACCGTATGTATGTATCTGGCGCGATAGCTTAGCACTGTGTATGGCGCGCAGTATTCGGCGGAAAATCGTTTCGATCGCACGTGTGCATTGTGCCGACCATTCCTTGATTCATCAAACTGATATCAAAAATTAAATCGTAATCTAAAGCGAAGAAATCGCAAAACTGAAATTTTCCGAAAGATCGAAAAAATCCAAAATAATACATCACGTCGATAAAATATTATAATCATAATAATAAATCAACTTCATTTTTTTTTTTGAAAAAAAAAAACAAATTATTGCGATAATAATTATTTACGTAATAACTTTTAATTGACCAATAATAATTTTTATTATCAGCAATAATTATATAAATGGATACTTAAACTTGAACTTGAAGTTTTTTTTTTTTTACAATCGTAATAAAAAAAATACAATTGAAATATTTTTAACAACAAACAATAATAAGAAGAAAAAAAATTTTTTTGAAGAAAAGTGCATCTTATAAAATAAAATAAAAAAGTATCTTTTACAACTTGCGACAGTTGTTAATAAAATTGTTTGTTTACATATTTTGTTCTAATAAATTTTATGGCCGGTATTGAAGGTGTAAAGAGCCCATAAAAAGGCCATATACTTTTTACGACCTATTCGTGGCTAAGTATTACAGATCTTACCAGTGTTTACGATCCGATTTGAGGCTCGTAAAGTGTCAAGAGCCCATTTTATTATTATTATACTAACTCTAATAATAATAAGAATAAACATACTACTTTATAAAGACCACGTGCTTTTTTATTATTATTATCTTTTTTATTAATTGTTTTAATTATTATCGTGACAATTGTAAAAATTCACTATAAAATATAGATACTAATTGTGTTTTTTTTTTCATTGTAATTTTTGGTGAAAACTTTATTAAATGGTGTGACAATCAATTTTATTATTGGGGTGTTTTATACATAGAGGCTAAAATTATTATTGATTGTGTGATAAATATTTTCGTAATCAGATTTTATTAATAATTTGTGTAACATTCCTAAACTGTGTTTTGGTGTTTCGGAATTTTTTTTTTCACATAAATATAAATTGTTATCAAGTGTACAAAATTGAGTGATTGTTTGATTGAATTTAGTGAGTTTATTTGTATTTATTTGATTGTGTTTTATGAATATAAAAAAAGTTGATAATACGAGAAGAGAATTTGGAACGATGTTTTTGGATTTAGTCTAACGATTTACGAGTGAGGTGATATTTTTTTGAAAAAAAAAATATCAAAGGAGTGTTTTAGTTTATTTTTCGACCTTAGTGCCGGTTGATCAAGTGTTAATATTTAATTAACACTTGACCGAGTGATCTCGATTTTTAAAAAAACGTTTTAAAAAAAGCCTTCAAAATTATCACGATGAATTCATACTTTGAGCAGAGTGGATTCTATGGGAGTCACCATCATCAAGCGAGTGCTGGTGATCAAGCAGCGGCGTACCGCTCGTTCCCGCTCGGGCTCGGCATGGGACCATATGGGGCCCAGCATGCCTTACAGAGGGCTCCACAGGACTCACCGTACGACGCATCAGTAGCGGCAGCTTGTAAACTATACGCTTCAGAACCACAACCCCCGGCATACAAACCAGATTGTTCAAAAGACGGTGGTCAGAATGGTTACGCAGAAAAGGGATGGTCATCAACAAGGCCTTCAGCATGCACACCAGACGCCAGATCAGCATACGGAGCATCCATTGATCCGGCAGGATCGCCCACAGCCGCGGCTGGAGCAGCAAGATCGGCGGCATCTCTGTCTTCATGGAACAACCAGTGTTCTCTTGGAGGTGGAGGCCAGGCTGTACCGACACAACTTCATCAGCAACCTGCAAACCACACCTTCTACCCCTGGATGGCCATAGCAGGTCAGTGTCTCACTTCCATTCATCTAAAAACATAATTTTATCATAAAAATAATATATCTAATGACATCGCAATAGTTTGAATTCGCTAGAAATAAATCATAATTATTAGATTCATACATTTTTTAAGATATTCTATAGAGATAACTCGTGTGAAAAATTCCATTATTAAGAGAAATATAACGCGTTATATCTAAGATATTTTTTATCTGCCTATATAATTACGTTTTTTTTTTCTAATTATCGTATCAAGGTAAATTTAACAACCTATATAGCATTGATTGAATTTTAAAATAACCGCTGCTGACGAAAATTCGCTGCGTTATTCTGAATAAATTTTCTTATCATTAAAAACTATTCGCCTCAACTGTGTAGAATAAAAATTATTAATATTTAAAGTGTCAATTTACGTCTAAAATATTAATTAATTTATTCTATTACAATTTTTTTTAAATAATAATAGATAAAACTTATAAATATAGAGTTCAAGTGTTAGTTAGGTAAAATAGATATTTTATGTGTTTTGTATTTTATCTACCTATACCTAAGGTTTTACTCAAAAAAAACCTAAATGTTATGCGTTATGCAAGTAATTTAGTTTTCCTTTTCAATATTTGCCCTAAATACCTAAGCACCTACTATAAAAAAATTATAATAATATTATACCTATTGTTTTATGAGTGTTTAAATTTGTTTCTTAAAAAATACGTTTGAAACTCGGTTATTAGATTGATAAATAAATAAACGAAAAATAGAGTTTAAATGAAGATCAAATGTTTTTTTAGAAATTTCCTACCTATAGGTACGTTTAGTTACCTACTTAATTTTCATAATAAATTGAGTAAGAAATAATGAAATTCTCAAGTAGAAAAACCAGAAGTTCAATAATTTTATTATACGTTAAAAAAATATTAGATAGGTATTGAGTCTCTTTTGAGTAGACACTTGGAGTTGAATCGAAATAGAAATTACAGATTATTTTGTGTACATTAGGTAGGTACGTTGTATAGTATGACAAATAAAATTTATCATTTTCATAAAGTAAAATGTTGAATATAATATTTTCACCATATTGTTCTAAATATTGAGTCGATTTTCGGTTATTTGTTCTGAATTTAAAATTGCGTAGGTATTGTTTAATCAAAGCTCTAAAAGACCCGTAAAATAGAAAGCACGAAAATTTAATTCGTCATCCTAAACGTAAGAAAAAAAAAATAAAAATGAAAGTGAGACGGTAGATATTTGTACCGTCAATTCAACGATATAATTAATTGTCGTTCGCTTTTTAAATAAAAATGCTACCAAATGAATTCCCAATAGGTAGGAATTTACCTATATCTAATACCTTAGTTTAAAGTTTATAATTTTTTTATGGTTAATCATATAAAAAAAAACATTTATTTATTTATTTATATCTCTAACCGTTGTTGACCGCTTTAGGCCAAACGTTTCGGAAGATATGAATTTTATTCCTTTTTAATTAGGTACCTACAGTTTATATTTATTACTTTTTAATGGTTGTTTTTTTATACAAGGTAACCCCAGTAAAAACAATTGATATATTATTAGATATTCTTAAATTTATTACCTGTTAGATTTTTTTACAAACAATAATTAGTAGATATGCACGTACCTACTTACATTAACAAGATCCATAAAATTTAGGCAGATTTGCTTATTTTTTTTTAGAATTTTTTCATAATATTAAATTTATTTTTGGTTATTGCGAATTTACTTTAAGCGAAGTTTCATTAAAAAAATACCTAGGTACTGATGTTTTAAAAATATTTTCGTTAGATGGCGTTGAGCAAATATGAAACCAATTCAAATAAGTAGAGCTTAGTGATAACAAATTAATTTGAATTATATGTAGGTACATAATTTACACATTTTTTTATAAATTAACTTTATTTTATAAATTAGAAAGAAGTTAACTTTAAGCAGATTATTTTAAATTTAAGTATGTAGATACCTACTCATTTCAATAGAAGGTAGGTAGGTTCCTACACTTCCTTTTTCCGGCTTTATACATATTAATATTTTCTACGTGTGACATCTCAATTTTTCGAATCAGTGGGTAAAATTGAACAAAACAGCAACCCCTACAGAGTTCAACCATTTAGCAAACAATGAATTATAAAGGGTAGGTACCTACCTACCCAACAACATAACAGTAGTACTATATTACAAGAAAAGATAACAGTAGGTATGTATGTACCATAGTTACTATAGCTAAAGAAAAAAAGTATTTTTTTTCTCAATAGATCACCCTATACGAATTATTATAAATTGTTTGTATAAAATATTATCGAGCCAATGGATTTGGGGTTAGGCCCTTGCCAACAAACATGTGTTATGTTTTGTATATGATGCCCCATTCTCAAAACATTCTCTATACTTGATCCAGTTTTACTTGAATAACATCAAATATTAAAACTGAAAGTACTTATATAAAAAAAAATAGTGCCTACTTATACGTAATTAATAGCGAGTCTTTTTAACTTGTAGTGTTCATAATTCGTAGATAGGTAGGTATAGTAAGAAAATATAAAAATGACTCACAGGCAACGTTATACCTAGATGTATTAAAAAGTTGATATTAGGTAGAATAAAAACGTAGGTACCTATACCTATTGGTCTAGAGGGTTATAAAAAATATCTAGGTATCTATATAAATCTATGAAATCTATAAAAATCTAAATTCCTTACAATTTTTAACTAAAGCAATAATAAAAACACAATTAAAAAAGTGATTTTGATTTTAATTAGAGCAGTATTTTATACTAAGGTATTTTTTCTCGTTTGCAATTTTTACTGTAGCATTCAACCACTTCAGCTAGATTTTTTGTTGTAAAAAAAAACACACATATTCAAATCTAAATAACTACCTACTTCAATAAAATTTCCGCGTTAGTTTACATATAGGCAAGCAGTTATTGACTCACTGTATAAAAGTAGCAATTAGATATAAAAATGCAGTTCTTATATAAGTTGTAGTCAACATTGTAACTTACAACCTTGAAGTTACATTTTCAATACTTTGTAACATAATACATATTATTATGACAAAATAAAAGTTAGATTGCATTTTCATTCTAACATTGACGCCTATATAATTTTGTATGTATTTTTATTTTAAAGACTTTATGTTATTAGATATAATATATATTTTTCATCCTTGATTTTATTGAACTAGTTACGCGTAAAAAGTATAAACTGCTAATTTCGAATTAAGTATAGGTATAGTTTGCGGAGCACTAACCTAAAAGAGAATACAATCTTTTAAAATATTATTTAGAAGTGATTGGTAGCCTATACAAAGGTTACCAAATTGCGTGTTGAAGGTTGTAAGTTCGATCACCAGTGCTGACAAATTCCTCTTTCTCACCACAAGTTTTGCTAAGCATGTAAAATAAGTATTTTATTGTATAATTGTAGTCTCTGTTGTGTCATAGAAAAGAGTTATAATTTTATTAAAGTTTAAGGAGGTACCCAAAAGTGTCATACTATTCATATCCCTTTAGGAATATTAGTACCTACCTAAAATAGTTAGGTTTAAATAAGGTGTTTTAGATGATTCAGGAAATTTTATTAAAAGTTTTGAATTCACTCATCACTCAGAAACGATGTAGATCTGATCGTGAATCTATAAGTTACTATTGTGAACCTATAATTATGTTACTGTGGACATATAAGTTACTTGCATAAAAGCTCTATAGTTACAATTAAACTATTGTTATAACAATTTATGAACATAGATAAATTGGTAGGTAGGTACCTACCTACCTACCTACGTTTAAAATAATTTTATAATCGATCTATAATTTATAGCTCTATCGGTTTTCTATAAAACAATTAGTGAACTATACCTATTCCTATAACTTTAAAAGTTGGCAGGTAAGTTTCCTAGGTATGTACTTACACAGATATATAGGAATCAACTCCATACTGTTGAATGTAACATCTATCATTCTTTACAAGTGTCTATGTAAGTGTACCTACGGCGTTTTATAAGGCCCACGCCGAGAGCACATGAAAAATTATTGTACGTCCTTTTTACAAAATTCAATATTTTACGGTTAGTTCTTTTACCTATTTAAGTAGACTTTTTGCGTTCTAAGAATGTTGGGGGAAAGAGAAAGTGAAGATCAACCAATGAAGTGAAAGCTGAACACTTTTTTTTTAAGCCCTGCACTCGTTTTCGAGTGATTCGGCTATGATACACACTCAAAATATTTGTGCACGTTTTCTAGTTAACTATTGTTGATTTTTATGTTTTTAAAGGTTTACACAAAGTGAACACAATTACACAATAGACATAGGTAACTATTTCACACGAAGTTTTAAAAGGCTTAAATCGTGAAAGAGGAAAATGGTCGACATCGGGGATTTATCCGATGACCTTCAAAACGAAATTAAGCGACACGTTAGGGTGCGTTTACACCAAACTAACAAAGAACCGAATCTAGAAACGTAGCATATTTTCTTTTATGGTTGATATTGGACACCATGGAAACAATAACAAGCAACAATTAATTATTAGGTATTCTAATGCGAGATGATAGATTAATAATATCTATATCTACTAGTGGTCGATCAGTGCTCGACCATAACTTATGTCAATTATTATAAGTTTGAACATTTATTAAGGTTCCATTGTCAAAGACTGAGAGAGCACTCTTTCAAAACATTGACATGGATACGTCAAATTTAAAATGTTGATTGGTACCTATGTACCTACAAAGATTTTCTATTATCATCAAAGACAAACAATATTAATCTATTCTCAATTTATATCCCGCCATTTCCAGTTCCACCTTTCATTAGAATATACCGCCTTCAAAAAGCTTTCTGCGCCCATTATGAGGCGCTTTTAATTTTTCATTTGTTTCTATGAAATTGATATTCTTATAGAGAAATCTGTGGAAATGTGTGTAGGTAAGTATCAAATAGATACATAACATTACAGTACCTAGTGTTTGAAATAGGTACATAGGTATATTTTTTATTGATTTAATCTATTTTAGGTATGCATAATTAAAAAAAAATATTAGCATTAGCCACTCCTTCTATATATATGTTAATATAAAGCTTTTCGCGACGCGGAATATGTAAATTATTATTTCGGATACATTCGAGTTGTGAGTTGTTCCCGATGTTGTTTAACATGATTAAAGGTGTTAGTTTGTTGGTTTGATGGTATATTATATTTCGGAGCCATCAGAGACTCCATCTTCAGCCTTTCGTCGTATTACAGAAGTATATACTTATATATAATAAAAGTGTGAAATTTTATACTCATCCGTCAGATGAAATTTTCGTAAAAATAGTCACAAAGTTATTCCTTCACGTATTATAATAAAGTTCATTTGGTTTAAATGCACCCTAAGACATTAATTAACCATTAAATCTAAGTAGCAATTCTCTCAAATCCCTATTAACCTATTCATATGAGTAAAAAAAATTCTCAATCCAGACTTTGAATGTCGAATCACTTCCGAATAAAAAAGCGCTTAGTGTAGGTGGATGCTGTTTTCTGACAAGACGTGACACGTCGAGAATTATGAATCTAAAGATGTATGTGGCTTAGAAACGAAACTGTACGAAGGTTGCCTTCTAGTGGTCCCTACCTACCTACTTACATACCTGTATGTGAATACATTAATACCTAGATACAACATATTATTATTATGTACGTATTATGGGCGTTTATTCTTAGTTAGTAAGTATCTACCTACTTGCTTTTCACCGATATCCATGCTGTAATTATTTCTACTAGTGGTCGACCAGTGCTCGGAATTCGACCATAGCTTATTTTTAATTATTTGTAAGTTTGAACATTATTAGATATATACCTAAGGTTCCATTGTCAATGACTGAGCGAGCTCTATTTCGCAATTTTCATTCAAAAACAATGCAGACATGGATACCTACGTCAAATTTGAAATGTTGATGTGTACAAAGTTTATTTAAGTATTTTCTTTTTAAAGACAAACAATATCTATTAATATGTTCTCAATTTGACCACAGATAAACAAAAGAATATACATAGGTATGCGTCTGCTAATTAATATTATTGGTGTTTACAGTGAAGTAATTCATAATGAGAATGAAAAAACACTTGTTTTATACTGCACAAATTATACAGTATAAGCATAAAACAAGTGTTTTTTCATTCTCATATGCGTCTGTGACAATATTAAATACATCGGAGTAGGTATACCTATGTGAGTACCTATACCTAGAAAATACCTAGAAAACATAACAGTAGTGCTAATTTTTTTAAATCTATTTGTTATGAATAATTAAAAAAATATATACTAGAATTTTCCACTCCTTCTCTGTAGGTATAAACCATAAGTGTGTAATATAGGTAGGTAGGTACTCCTCCGTCCGCACAATATTCGTAAAAAAACAAAGTTTTTCCCTCACGTTTCTATTTAATATAAAATAGTGTATTTGTATTCACTTTGAGCGAGCACAGATAAATGTGTGATAATTAATTTAAACAAACGCAATCTTTAAAAATATTACCTATAGGTAGGTACCTACATATTTCTAAATTTTCACGCCATATTTGGTGATATATTATACACCTACCTTATCCAATAGAATCTACGATTTAATTAAGCAATTGATCAACCTACGTATTGGACAATATATAAATTAAATTAATATAATTAAAATAATTATTTGTATGGGTATAATATAATGCCTAAAACAAAATATCTAAATAATTACTAATATAAACAAATACCTAGTAAGTAGGTACTTACTTCATTTAAAACAAATTGATCAATTAAAAACAATTGAATATAAATTAAACAATTTGTCGAATGTGGAACAGCTGTGTGAGTAGATAAAAGGCTTTTTAAAAACTGGGGGCTCTCTTGCATTTTAGATCTTAAAATTAAAGGCGGAGCTACCTAGGTTAAAATGACAATAGAATCGGTTCTAATTTTCGAAAAAAAATCTGTTAAATGGCGATACAATAAAGACTAGCCTACTTGTAAGGAAACAATGATATTGAATAAGTTTTTTTTTTACTATGGCAAGACTTATTCGTAGCTAGCGGACTCCTTGTGTAACAATGTCATAAATCAATTTTTCTTGATGTTGTTTTGAACACAACTATCAAATAATATGAATTATTGCATTTTTGGTTATTATAAGGTACATAGTGCTGCTAGTAAGGCGCTAAACAGTTTTATTGGAGTGGTCGTGTTTTTTCCTTTTGATGCCTTTATTGTTATTTTTTTTTTTTGTTTAATTTGATTCGGTGGTGGGTCCAAATGAGAAAAAAAAATGAATTTAATCGCGATGTAAAATTAAAAATGTGTTTATATATATCTAATGTCGTTTGCCTGGTCATCTACTCAAAGCGAAGTTTTGGAATCGAGTCCCGTCGAGACCTATTTAGTTTTTTAGATGTGATTTAGATTTTTTTCACTTCAGATATCTACTCGAGATCGCAATCAAATCTTTGGATGGCTCAAGGAATATTTTCCACATGCTAAACTGACATTATTGTATAGAAAAACCTAACTTAATTTTGATTTGTATTGAAAATCTAAGTGCATGTGATAATGACATAGCTATATATTATTATTGTGAAATTGGTATTATGGTTGTACTTGCTTACTTTTCGAGTCCGGATATCGCTTTGTCATTCGCCCTCACAAGGTCCTCCACCCCACAAGTCACCGCATCGACGGGAACGTCAACAAGTGCAGGTCATCCTGCAGCTCCCCACAGTCACAGCTCACGTCCTCACCCTCAAGGAATCCCCATCTTCGCTGGTTGGCCCTGCATCTGTTGTAATGTAAATTAACAGCCTTGATGGTCTCGATCCATCCATCCAACAGACGCTGTCTTGGTCTTCCAGGTGGTTTTCTGCCAACTGGCTTGCTCTGACAAAGATTCTTCACGGACGTCTTTGCACCGCGCCTGGTAAAATGCTCGATCCATGCCAATCTTTTCGATCTCATAATATCACTGGTGATCAATGGTTGTCCTGTAAATGCGCGAACTTCTGCATTACCTACATCTCAGACTAAGAGAACAAGATATCAGAACAAAATGAACTAATGCGAGAAGGTACGATATCAAATTGCGAAAAAAAAGATGTCTTATAAAGGTAGAGAATTTGTTAGCGATACCAAGATTTACTAAAAACGTTCTAAAATCATGCAATAAAAAACTTGATAAATTTGATACACACGCTTTCCAGTTAGAACAAATTCCAACAAGAATAATTGTTTTCACTTTTCTTATAGGATTCATAAACTGCTTAGATTTCATTACAAAGTAAAATAGACATTTCGGTTAGGTACCTACTCTATCTATCTTATGTGATATTTAAACCAATATGAAATTATATTAAAACAACCCAACGTATAGATACCTATAATAATTAATAGTTGTCGCAAATAAAAGAAATAAAATCATTATATAAACATACAAAAACAGACTGAACTGAAAAAAAAGAAACTCGTTAAAAATAAATAAATAAACACATAAAAAAAGGATTTTAAAATCATATAAATCCCTATACAAATCGAACTATGACTATTATTCTCTAGATGGCGTTTAACTTATCTAATATTGGGAGGAAGGACAGTAGGTATAGTTTTATTTGATTAAGGTCATTGATAGGTAGGTACCTACTTAAGATTGAATAATAATACCTACTTAGGTAGGTACATCATTGGTTGCAATGCTACCCACTATTTTTAAACTAGATAGGTATGAAAAAAATATGCATCCCGCCCATTTTTTTATATTTCAGTCACTTGAATTACCGGTTTCGGAAATTATCAATCATCAAACTCAACCAAAATTGATTCACGATAGATACAATAAATAAATTTAAAAAAATATAAAATCGAGAAATGTGTTTTTAATTAAGTAGCTTAGTAGGTACCTACCTATTTTAAAAAAATGTAGCAAACTGTTATTTTACTACGATGAATCTACAAATCTAAGCCCCAAAAAATAAACTATGTTATCTATCAGTAGGTACCTACCTACCTATTTCATTTAAATAAAAATCATTTGATAATTACTGAAAAAGAAAAATTAATTCAAATTTTCAACACGAAAATTCAAATTGTTGTTTAGAATTTCAAAGGGCTCTAGATTCGAGTGCATGTCCACTCACTTTATTCGAGTTGTTGCAGTTTATCATTCGGGGAGCGCTCTTTAGAACAAAGCACTCTATAGACACTTTATGAACACTTCATGACATTTTGTATAGTCGAATTAAAATCAACTGACGATTTTGTAGGAATAATTTCGGTTTATTTTAGATTTTTTTTCGGATCGGTATACCTAGTACCTACCTATCTGAAAACGAATTGTGATGGTCGTAAAAAATGTTTTTATTTCCGGATTCCAGTTTGATTCTTTAAATTTTCTCACGTTTTATTTTGTCTATCGAATTCAGTTTTTTTTTTCGCTTTATGATTTTATTTTATTACATATTTTTAGTTTTTAAAAATATACTTAGGTATGTAAAAAAATTGATCTTACCCACAAAATAATCGTTTTTTTTTCTGTAGGTACTTACTGGAATTCGACAATTTACATTTTGAACTTTGCAATTGATTCTAGCTTTACTACGCGGCCGATACAAGCTTCAAGCAGCTTACTGTGAAAGAGTCAAAGATTGTATTAATTTGTTTTCACTTTGAGTGAGCACAGATATATTTTCATGAAAATAAAAACAACGATATTTTGAGCAGTATAAGAAACGCTGTTTTTTATGCTATTTAAATTAAAAATAAATTACCATAAGCGTGTATGCAGCTAATTTGAATACGATTATTTTGTCGTGCTATGTTTTACTTTTTAATAATTATTTTGGGCTTCATCATTGTTATTAAATATTATTATAAAAAAAAAGAGAATTCGTCATTTCCGTTCCACGCGCATGTGTGCGCTATGTGGGCTTAGAGTTGTTATGTGTTACGAAATGCACAAATTATAAGGTTCTTTGGTGTGCATCGTATCTTTTGAGTTAGGTATAGGTACCTGCCTAAAAAATAATTACGTAAAGACGAGATTTTTTTGTTAAAAACACTGAATGAAAATACTAAGGTAAATATCTACCAAAAGTTTATAAAACTTTCTTATAAATATTTAAATCAAAAGTACCTACGTTTGTAGCTCGATTAAAATTACTTGCATTCCTTGAATAATCTAATAAGTAGATAAGATTTTTTCTGTCTTATCCGAAATAGATTGAGAAAATCTTAGAAGAAAATTTAGCACATAAGATAATTTCGTAGAATGAGATATTCTTGTTTGTCTGTGATTCTAGTCTGAAAGCATTTATTAGAAATCCAATGCTTCAATAGTAAATTTTAGCCCGCACCTTACACTAGTAATTCGATATAAAAGTGGACAATTTTTTTTAGTAAGTAGGGTAGGGCGGGGCTAGTTGAACAATTTTTCACTTAAACGGTTATAGCTCCTCAACGAAACGTCTTAATTGCTTGTAATGCATACTGATGGATTGCTAATTTATCCCTTTGCAAAAGTGTCCATAGTAATTTATTTCTAACACGTCGAGTTTAAGAGCTACAACTGTTTAAATGCCGAAACTCATGTATGCTCAACGTACCCCATAGGTGAGGTAAGTTGAGCAAGGGTATGGGGCAAATTGAGCACTTAGAAAGTCTAACCATATCATGGATTCAATGTTAACTAGACATGAAATAAAATTTCTGTGTGACAATCAACTTTTTATTTATAGTATTTTAGTGACAAAACAACAAAACAAAAAACAATTTTCTTTGAATAATAAACTGAATATAAAATCAATAACCGTTTGATACCGAATTCTTTGGCAGCGGCATTCACACTTTTTCCCTCATCGTTGACAGCCTTTGCAGCATCATTCAAATCGTAAGTCTACTTAGTATGAACATCTTGTAGCCTTTCTTTTTTAAGTCCGCATCCTAAAACCAATGATAAAAAACATATTTTACTTTTCGAGCAACTATAGCTCAACTAACCCCAATCCGAAATTTAAAAAAAAAGATGAGGGTATGTAAAAATGGTTCGAATTATACCCAGAACCTTTATACATAGGTATCAGAAGTACAATAAATTTATGGAAATTTCACACTTACCTGATTGGAAACGGATAACATTCGACTAATACAGATGAATTATTCCGGTTAACGATTATTTTACTTTTTTGTCACAAAACAAACAATTGGCGCGTGCACTTCTCTCGATCGATGAGTGGTCACTGGCGGTCGCGCAATGTATTACCCTCCCGAAAACCCTTCTTTTCGCTATTTGATGCTTTCGCGTGCGGTGAATAGTTTTCGAGATATTTCGATTGCCCAACTTGCCCCTATGCTCAACTAGCCCCGCCCTACCCTACTAAGACTTCGTGCATACTAAGGATTTCCTTGCTACAAAGAATGTGACAGAGAAGATCAATCAATCAAATGACTGCTAAATAATATTATTTGTGCCTATTTTGTAGAGTCAAATCATTCACCGTTGGAAAGAGAGAGAGAATCATTCACCAATCAACAGCAAGTACTGAAAATATATTTTAATTCGGAAAATATAATCATAAAAAATCTGCCTATATGATTCCAACAAGAATGCATTATTTAACAAAAATTTCATAATAAGACAGTGTTACACAAGGCTACTCGTATCTCGCATAACGGACAACAACAAAAAAAGCGCGCGCCACCTGTCGCCACAAGTGTTTTTATTGCGTCCTTCCTATGCGTTTGACATAAGAACGCTACATTTTTGTATTGTCCCCATTGTATTCTTATAAAATATTCAAAACATTTTTTTTTTCAATATTATATTATTCTAATTTGATTTTTTATACTTATTGTATGCGAATTTGTTGTTTATTCTACTTTTCGCTAGAGTGCTCTGTTGACTCATAGTTTTATACCAAAATATATATATTTTTTAATTGTCGATTAAAAACTAAAAGCTACACTCTATTAAATCCTGTCTACGACCTATAAATGTCACACGTGGTGTTCCATTTACGAAATTTAAATGTCATTTTATTACACGAGTAGGGTAGCTACCTATACAATTTGGGAGGTTTCTAATCAAAAGAGTTTTTTCAAAAGTGGGCTGTTATTGATCTTTTAATTAACTTCTATTTTGTAGATTGTTTAATACAAAAATCGACACTTAATTAAGTGAATTTAGTTTTTTTTTCTTACATCAAACGATTTTTATAATATATTTTGTTTTTTTTTTTCTTTTTTAATAATAATTCATGTGAGCGCAGTTTTTTTATCGAGATTATAAATAACATATAAATCAATTTAGAGAATAATTAGCTAAAATTCACCACCATTTGTACCTACATATCTAGCTGTACCTAGTAACGAATATACCTTCGTCATAGGTACGTATAAGTACCTACCTACCTTTTTATTAAAAATGTTACATTTTGTATAAAAGGTTTGTACAAAGAGGAACTATAGGTATCTAGTGGAAAAAGAGCTATAGGTAATTCGCCATAAATCATTCGAGTTCAAAACGTTTAAGAAATCCTAAGTCACGTTTTTTTTATAATTTGTTTCAAATGGACTCCTATTTAGATACCTACCCACCTGCTTAAAAATACCTTCACGGAATTTCTCATGGTAATTTGCTGTGGGGTAATTACAGAAAAAGTCTACTTTTAAACAAGAGGTCCTTAGTTCAAATCCCGGTCGTATGTGATCGGTTATCTGGTAGAATTTTCTACAACGCTAACTTCCACCGGACATACTAAGTGTCTGGTGGAAGTCTATATGAAAGTGTACCTACGAACCTGTCTGTAGATAGGTATTCATTTTTTATTTTATAGGTGGGTAGGTACCTACCTACATAATTGATTTTTTTTCATTTATTTTTTAAATTATCATTTTATTCTGTGACGAATCGGTAATTGTCAACGTTTTATGATTGGTTATTTTCAATACGGAACGTTCGCCATCTTTTGCGAAATCTATTAGTTTTTGGTGGGTAGGTAGGTGCCTATATACCTACTTTGCAATTTACATTTGCCGAAAATTAATTAAAAAAGAAAACTTCTGATTTCGAATATTCCGTGTGCATGCATGGAGAGTGTGGCAATAAATGATTAAAAGGTAGGTAGGTACCTACAAAATTTATTGATAACCATGCAAGGACCCCAAAACAGCAAGGAAAAAGGGTTAAAGAGCAAGAAGATTCTGAAAATACACTCTGGAGCATAGTCAGAAACTCCTTAATGAGGAGAACCTGTGATGTCAATGATGCGCCAAAATCAGAATAAGTTTTTGGACAGCCAGCCAAGGGATGAAAAGAATGTTGGACTTTCGTATTTCGGATACGAACTGAAAGACCTCAAAGCAGACAGGATATCTACAATTTTGACATAAGTAGAAGAAGAAATTTAGGACGATAAATAAATCAATCTATACCTTCTTGTTAACATATTCACGCGTAGATATATACCTTCACCAAGATTGATTATTAACAAGATAAGTAGGTATACATAAATGTAAAGATACAGTACAGGCATCAAAAGGTAAGTACATAGTAGAGGTCTTGTTTTACCAGATCTACAACTGGTATAGATGGAGGAGTTTCAATCATAGCATCTTTCATGGTTGAATGATTACCATTGGATTTACTGTACTTTCAAAATCATCTCTCGAATTATTGGAAACTTTTTATCAAATGCGTACAACTGTATGTCGATCATTCGCTGAATTGAAATCTTATTTAGGTACCTATATATTTCTTGTGTGCAATACCGGTATTCTAAGTTTTATCGGAAGATAGTCACATAGGTAGGTAAAGTGAGTAACACGATGCATATTGTATGGAAGACGTGAAAACGTACCGAATGCGAAAATCGCCTTTGATTCTAGAAATATCCTTGTGGCGGCGCTATACACGTTTTCCATACAAAATGTACATGTAGATAATACTCACTGTAGGTACTTCCGTGACTACCTTCCGATAAAACATAGAATACGGATTCTTTGTCGTCGAACATCTCCTATACAAAACTGGACGGATATTGAAGGAACTTTTTGGATATCTTAATGGTTATTCGAGGATGGGTCCTTTGAGTCAAATTCTGATTTATAGTAGGTACCTATCCTGTATAAACCATCAGGGGTAGAAATTTCAAGTGAAAAACACTCACACAAAATTTTAGATCCGACCGGGAATCAAACTCAGGACCTTTATATCAGAATGTGGGACATTAATAAACCAAGCTTACAGCTCCAAAATTGGTAGTTTATTTCATCCGTTATTTTTCAATATTAATAGGTATTGCAAACTACCTAAGTAGGTAGGTACATGAATTTGGGCAAGTCAAAATTGTCAAAAATTTAAAGCATCTTTTTGATTTATAAATGTAGATTCTAAATCGACTCTGTTTATTCCGATTTGTATGGTTAAAAATGCGTGTTTTTTTAGTGATAAGATATCTGAAATATTTCCGCGAAAAACAGCTGGTATTAAATATATTACTTCCCATCAAAACTCTGACATTGACTTTTATATTATTGTATACGTATGTGGACGGTTAATACTTTAAAAGCCGGTGCAGAAAATTAGGTAACACTTCATAAAAAAACCGTAACAATCACATAATAACAACAAACAATTAAATTTTATTACTATCACCCTTTTTGTGACGAAACAATGCTCATTTTAAAAGGTGAATACTCTGTTAAATAATAATTTATAATGGATTTCAATTGCTTGAACCGTCAATTCGGTAGCGCGTTTTTATTTACGACCGTTATGTAAAAAATAATACATCATTAATATTACGCAAATCGTAAATCGTATTTTAATAGTCTAACCCTTTTTATTTATTGCTCGTAATTTATTTATCGATATCAATGTCGTTTCGAAAATTGTGTACCACTCCACTATCTAAGTTTGTACGAGTTATCATTTTTTTTTCTATGGGCCGACCCAATTATCCCCTATCTCGCTCTTTTCTACGATGTATTACTCTCTACCTGTCTCGGTTTTTTGTCATGCATTCCACCATAATGACGGCTAACCCCCCACATCCCTTTTTTGTATGTATGGGTCTATTACTAATGTAAACTTGATTGAATATTGTATGTTTGTATTTGTATGCATTTTATTATTTGCATGTAGTTGTAGAATAATAATTCATGGCTGACCTATAAGGAAAAACATATTTATTCACATCTAAAAAAATATTTTTAAATCTTATTTTAGCAAAGTTATCGCAAGAAACGTAATTTTGGTTACTCATTATTAAACATTAATACAAAAATAACGAGAGTTATGGTATGAATGATATTTATAATAAAACGCAGCAAAAAAAAACTAATTTAAGACAGTGATAGATTTATCAGCCAAAAAAAATTTACTCTTGGGGTAAGTTGGAAGAAATTGTCAATCGGCAATAGTCCTGCCTAGTTTTAAGTTTGGTCTGATGATGGCTGGTAGCCGAAACCGGTAACCAAATAAATAAATAAATAAAAACAGTTAAAAAATAGTTTATTTTTTCAAAACATAAAAATGTTACAAAAAAAGATGATGCCTCTTTGTCTACCCAACTAGGAGCGATCAACTGTTACTTTTTACAAATCTAAGTCGACCACGTGATATAAGACAATATGAATTAACAGTATTTATGAGTTAAACATAAGCATAACAGAACTATCTCACAATAAATTACACACATACATATCACAAAGTCAGCCTGTTATAAATCTTACATTCTCGACTTGAATTCGATGTCCGAATCACTTTTACTGGGTGTACTACACTACAATACAAAGCTGTTAATCCCCACTGAAGATGGGTGGTGTCACGGGAGAAACCTCACAAAACATGAAAAGTTAAACTGGGTACAAAATGAGTCCCAAATAAAAATGAAAAATGGTCACAAGAATGTAATAGACATAAAACGTTGTGCGTCAACAAAGCTAATAGGCAATATAAATGAGATATTAACAAAAATGGATATATTCATATCCTGGGACAAATGCATGACAGAAGTCGCAGTCTTTAAATTTGGTTGCTCTCTTGTTCTCAATAATTTCCAACTTTTATCTCTATATTTCATGAATTATTAAATAAATACATGTTGTAGGTATACATGGGATTTTTCGACATGTTGAACATGTCGAGAATTCTCATGATTAGGAGTTTCGGGGACATAAACATTACCATCTAATGGCGAACGTTGTAAAGGTAAAGTGATCACACTAAGCCATCATTTGAAATAACAGTAGAAGACGGTCATGAGCCCGTAGTGGCTGGTTCCATTTAACAATCGAACATCAGTAATGAATTGTTAGAGAGTCATTAGTTGTTACATATTCGCCCAATAACTCTTTTCCCTAAATGTGGATATCAAGCCCTAGTTCCTTTTGGGAAACAATTTCAACAGAGTGAGCAATCGGATTTTGGGCTTACAACCCGATATGGGTCAGTTAAATGATCGTTTTTTAAAGCCCTCCACTCACGATCATACCAAAGGAATGTCATCCATTTCGACAAATGTGATATTTGAGTTTTTTCGATGAATACTTATAAATAACGAAATTTTATTTTTATTTATTTTATTTGGTTCTTCAACAGGTATTATAAGTACAAAACATATTTTATTTACAATTAATCACTAAATAACCCAATTATAGAAGAATACTAACACATTTTTAACAAAGTATATAAGCAATTAGGTACATAAAAAGTACCTACACGTGTTTTGCTAATATTAAGTTTTAAACATCAACACGTGTACCTATACCCTGGTGGAAGGAGGATGACAAATTTAGACAAATTTGGACCAAGTTATTGACACTGACAATCAAGTGACGTCACGATTTGGACCACGTCCTCTCTAGTCAAGCCATTTGTTCATCACTCCAAAAGGATCGTCCATGGGGCAACTCGTTGTTTAAGTTGCCCCATTGACGATCCTTTTGGAGTGATGAACAAATGGCTTGACTAGAGAGGACGTGGTCCAAATCGTGACGTCACTTGATTGTCAGTGTCAATAACTTGGTTCAAATTTGCCTTAATTTGTCATCCTCCTTCCACCAGGGAAGGTACACGTGTTGCTATTTTTAATTCAACAATAGCAAAACACGGTATTAAGGTAGTGAAATTTCGTTGTAACGATTGAAAAATAAATTCAAGATTCACATCTGTTGCAATGAATGATGTCTGATTGGAGTGATGGTAAATGGGACTAATAACTTTTTGGACCAAAAATCAACAATGATAATCACTCCAATACCTGATGATTTCCGTTGGATCGTGCGTTTGTAGAGAGACGTTGTTGGCGGTCCGACATTTGACCAAATGTTATAAATCCAATTTAATTCATTATCTGTCTTTAATTGATTTATGCTCACAAATAAATAAATACTCTGACACCACTACAAATGCAATTGGTATCTACCTATCTACATTTGAAATATTTTAATATCTATACAAACGCCTATCTTTTCATGTTGATGATTAGAAAAAAAAATATGTGAGCTTGTATATACATAAAAAGATCAACCCAGAAGCTAGGTAGAAATAGCGTAGGTAATCTAACTTTGCACAGCGAAAATGCATTGTGAAATGGTAGTACCTACCTACGTCAAACTTTTATAACAATAAGTATGCAATTTTTTGCGAATGCATGTATGTATAAGTAACTGAATATACTTTCTTACAAGTTTTTATGCTAGGTAGGTACGGGAAAGGTCACGTTACTCTAAAATTGTGGTAAAAATATCTCACAAGTCACGAATCACGATTATATCTAGGCACATATTGTGTTAACGTTTTATCTCTATATATAAAAATGGAGCCTTATTTTACGTGGTCATCGCACCATGTAGTGTAAACCAAATTCGCTGGAGAAGGTTCTTATGAATGAAAAAGTTAAGAATATTGGGCAAAAGGCAAAATAGTAGAAAAATAAATAACATTTTTACTGCTAACTATCAGTTATACACTTCAACTCATTCGCAAAATTTAAAGGTATGAAATTATTTATTTTAAATTATTTGCCAAAATTAATTAGGTAATTCTGACCCATACCGTAATTGCAAAAGGATTTTCTATACCTACCTAGCGATGTATTTTTTTGTTCTTCATACATACCTACATAATATATAATTAGAATTAAAATTCTATTTTTCCTGTTTGAGGAACATGCATAAAATACACGTCATATCGTGAGTATAAAATGATAACAGTGTATCTCCAAAATCACATTTAATCGAGGACTTGGTTGGATTTTATTAATAACTAAGATTTTCTACAAAGGTATATCCTTAAAGTTAGGCTAGTTTGGGAGTAGTTATACAGAGCTGTGCTAAAAATATTACACTTAGGTAATTTTGTTTAAAGAATCTCGTTGTTTTAAATTAAATGTTTGTTCCAAATGTTTTGATTGTATTTCATGTGGAATTACTAAGATTTTGTGAACTCAGTGCTTACATAAAGTAAAATAAAATTCACCAACGTTGCATCGAAAATAGGTAGGTACACAACTTTCAATTTTTAGTGGTAGGTTAGTAAAAATAGTCCCAATTTTATTACAAAGGTATACCTAAATAAATATAGTCATTTTTTTTTCATTGCGGTAAAATAGTACACAGAGTTAACCCAAAAATTATCCGAATTATATTATGAGTAGGTACGACTCTACCTACAAATTTTTGTCAATTTTTTTGCAGATACGCATTTCTTTCAGTAACTGTGCAATGAATAATAATTCATACATGATCTATTATTAATATATACATACCTTTTAATGTATCAGTGTTTTACATACCTACCTACAAATATGCATGTAGGTACATCGATGGTAAGTTCACCTAAAGTAGATAGGCATGTGATAGGTGGCTATATTATAGGCAAGACTTATTAGAAAAATTATTATTAAAAAATTCTATTTGGGCACCTATCTATAGGTACCTAGGTACCCAGTATCGAAATATTAATAATAGGTAGTAGGTATGTACCTAGCCATCTATATAAGTACCTACCTACCTACCTACCTAGAATCTATCTACCTACAATGGATAAGCTCAATAAGCAGACCAGAGAAAATAATCCAGGTTCTTATGTAGTAGAGAAAAACACATCTATATTGGTTGCGGTCAAAATCAAAATTCAGTCAATTTAAATTAGTCGGTTATTATTGGGCAGGTACCTAGGTACCTACCTACCAGACTAAATCTCAGGGTTGACTCAAAATTTTGTGTAAAAATGCACTTTTGTTTTTTTTTTGGTTAAGTTTTTCATTTATTGATGTCATTTTTTCGAAATTAATCAATGCTAAGGTAGGTAGGTACCTACCTTGCAAAAATAAAAATAATAGGCATATAAAATTAATAAGCCTAAAGATCTTTTATGCACGTTGAAATATTAAACGTAAGATCTAGTTTTGCAATAGAAATTGATTTTTAGGTATTTTACTTAGGTACTATTAGTACTTACGAAGTACCTACATACTTAAATAAAATACCAACATTCGACAATTTTATGAAGAAACACCTAAGTACCTACTTTAAAAAAAACAATCTTAAAATACCAAGTTAAAAAAATAAAAAAAAATTGCATAAATTTTGTGATTCGTTCGAGATTGCCATCTTTAGGTACCTACTACTAAAAGAAGGCAATGCCATTTTTATGGATGAAAAAAAATTGACGGCCATTATCTCAAAATTGCTGTTTTCAAAGACAAATTATTGAACCCAAAATATAGGTAGGATAACATTTAAACTTATCAAGGAAAGAGAAATTTCATATCTGGTGGGACACATAATGTGTGAGGAAAAGTATCGACTGATCCACCTGATACTAAAGGGAAAGATCGAGGGTCGCACAGGGGCTGGAAGAAGGCAGATGTCCTGGCTGCGCACTATACGAGAATGGACGGGTTTCCGTAAGTACTGAGGAACAATTGTTCCGAGCAGCCCAGGACAGAGAAGGATTGGCCGCAGTGATCGCCCACGGTCGGAATACCTGACATGACACCAAAAGAAGAAGAAGGAAAGAGAAAATGTGATGGAGTTTTGGAGACAGCCCTGGTCCGAACACCAGACTAGCAATCATGTCATGTTTTTATACAAAAAAAAAAACAAAATTGAACGGGTGAAACAAAAAAATAACGTATCTTTAAAAGGAGTCACAGCCGAATTGTTAAAACGTAGTATACGCCCCTGGCATGGAGCCGCTTTAGTAGGTGAGACCAAGTGAGATTACTCACAAGATTAAAACGAAATAATCCAACGCTGGATCCATGTTTTATTAAAAAAAATTAAGTCAAGCTAGACAGATCAGAGATTTTATAATTGGATCAGCGAACGCTCATTGATCGTCTAACTCAACCATTATTTGATTCTGATAAAAAAAAACTTGAAGATAGCATCAATCGATCATATATAGATATTCAAACGAATGACAATTCAAAAAGGCTGCAAAAATGATAATTTTAAAAGACTTATAAGACGAGAGGAAGTTTTTTTCAAGAAGTAAGAAAAGTGGAGTCCAACCATAATCTACCAATCCATCTTGATGTAGGGATAATCCACCTCCAAGCCCTCTGAATTCCTGAAACCCGTAAGGCTAGTTGCTGCTACAAATGCAGATTGCTTGACGGAGGACAAAAATGGAGACAGGTATGGATCGAATCGTCAGTAAGGAACCTGGGTGGCTATTCTCGTAATCAATCAGTTTATGTTTTAAAACTTTAAGAACGCGGTCTAGTCCAATCCGTCATTTTAAGAACAAATTTCAGTCAAGTTCGAACGCTACGAGAATACCCCAGCAGAACCTTGTAGCTGATCCGATAAAAGAAATTGCCTGCCTCAACGCAATCCAGAAATATAATATGGTGTATAGAGTCAACCGAATAAGATGTGATGTAGGCTGCACCGCTTCAAACCTACATATATGGGGATAGATGGACTTATCATCATGCGCATGTGGGATGATAAAAACAATCGAACATCTGATAAACAACAGCTGTAATAGAACGTTATTCTTCGAATACCTACATGCAGAATACGCAAAAGTGCTACTAATAAAATAAGTAATAAGGTATAACAAGAATAATTTCCATCCCAACTTTATTCCTAACAACTTTTTTTTGTGTAGATCCAGAGGAGGGGCTTTTAGTCGGTAGGTCTGCCCATAGACAGGAGTCCGATTCAATGTCCATGAGGATTTTCCCCTCCTCACAAGAAAAAAAAAACTTTATTCCTGGCTACCCCCAGGTATAAAAAAGTAATAGCGACGTTCAATGAGACAGACTACCACTGCACTCTTCATATTTTGACACTTAACATACGAAAACTTGCAACAAGTCCGAGCTGTCAACGAATCGAATCGACCTTAATTTCGGAAATATTCGTACCGATTCGTACACACTCGCACACGAACTTTCTTGAGGGCCCAATCGGGTTCGTAAGGAATTCTTAAATATCAACCCCGTAGTATGGAACGACCACAAGCTTGATTGAAAAAATGAGAAGTTGCCAAACAATTCTTCAGTACAGTTATGACACGGAATAGGGATGATTATTCGTAGCGCGTGGTATAAGTGATTTATGCCGTAATTGCTATTCCCGTCATAACGCAGTTTCTATTAGTACCACTGCAAGTGTTTGCATTCAAAGAAAGACTGCAGGACTTGCACCCACTGACGGGTGATGCGATCCAATGGCTTCGGTGTGAAGAGATGGGTCATGTTTCGTTAGACCGAGTATAGTACAGTGGGTTGTCTAAAACGAAATATTCATTGATCCAACACATAATAATTGTAATTAGGGGATTAAAAAAACATTGGATATCTGTGTTTTAGTTTTGATCAACGGTATTTTTTGATTGGTTGCGTCAATCAAGTATCAAACTATCGAATAGTTACCTATGTTGTCCGAATTGATCGATATATTTAAAGAGTGATCGACAATCTCTAACAAAGTTTAAAATTCTTTAAAATGTGCCATTCAACACATTAGAACAAACACTTTGTATAATAACTAAGTGTAAAAATGTGTTAGTAAATTGGCGACCGTTGATTCGTAAACGTTTACCTAATAGTTCACAACAATTTTCACATGTAGTGACTGCATTTATTTTTATCAATTGTTTATTTAAACCTCATTTCTCTTAAATCCAAACAGTTGATGCACAATGCAATCCTGGATCCATTCATGATGTATGGGAGGGAAACTTGGACATGGACGAAAAATTTGGAAGTTGGAATAAATGCAGCGGAAATGAGATCACTGCGTAGGATATGCGGACTGATTGATAAGAAAAGGATATTAGAACGGAATGCGGAGTGGATGTTAGCGTAGTGTCTCGAATGAAAGTGAATAAACTAAGGTGGTTCGGGCATGTAGAATCTGAAAGAATGGGTGCACGCATGCAGACGAGGCCGACCTCGAATGACATGTTCCGATCATATCGGTGCCGTCTTAGAGGAGGGCCAAGTCAGGAGCAAAAGGAATAGAAGAGCAATGTTATGCGTTTGGAGGAAGCGAAAGAGGTTTGTTTGGATAGGAAAGAATGGAAGTCCGTACTCTCTGCCTAACACCCCTTCGGGAAACGGCGCGATGTGTAAAAAAATCCATTTCAGTGATGTAAACCTTTGAAACTTCACTGAAAAGTCTAGTAAACCGCTGTTGATATTCTGGACTATATGCAATCTGGGAAAAAAAAACATTCTGTTGGTGTGCATGCATAATCAAGAAAGAAACGGCGTAAAATTAACCGAGTAAGATGTGGTGTAGGCTGTAATAAACGTGTCATTAAACGGAATATTATTGTCTAATAAACAAAATTAAAATTACTCAAACAAATTTTATCACAAAGAATTCAAAATCCGCCTAAAAAACCGCCATACAAATAAAAGCATTTTAATTAACCAAAAAGTAAAGTGCTAAAAAAACTGTCACTTTTGGCGGCTCCGTTACAAAAAGGGTTTACAAGTCGCTATCCTAATTTTCGTTCATTTACAATCACGCTCTGCACCTTTTTGCATTACGGCTTAGGTTTACATGCCTTCATAGATGGTTTCGCGGAACAATATCGATTTTCACGTCTGTTGGGGAAGGTCATGGCTCACGCTTAAAAGCAATAAAAATGCAAATGAATGCAATAATGATGTTTATGATGTCAAGGGAATGTAATGATATTTGTATTGATAAGAAATAAACATTATAAGGTTGATAATCCCGTATAAAAATAAACAACATTTTTATTTATTGTTCGATTTTTATGAATGGAGTAAAAAAAAATAAAATTCGCGCCGTGTTCTGAATGTGGTAGACAGAGATAGATACATTTTGCTTCGGGTGTTACAGCATATCCTATTTCTTTTACTTTTGACTTGATTTTTTTTGAGAAGTAGGTACCTACCTACCTATCTAGATCAAGATCCCCTCTCAAATTCTTAAATAGGTTATACCTAGTCACCTACTCTATTCACAGAATCCATTATATATTCTTTCAACAAGTCCAAAACATGTGAAACTTAAGCAAAATAGATAGGTAGTTACCTATACCTACTTAGGTAATTCTATGGAAAAAAACATGAAAGCACAGATTATCCTTTCACACACAATTTCTTCAAATCAACCATACACACCAAATTCGAATAGAAAATGTCAAAACAATATTGAATACAAAATCTGAAGATACGGAAATTCAAATATGAACTCAATGGATTGAGAAGACTCACTATAGGTACCTAGACCACTAGACTAGAGTGCATTGTGCTTCAGTGAAAGAGTTTAACTTAAAAAATATATACCTATATAAAATAAAAAAATAATAAATCAAAAAATATCTCAACATGAATCAACTACCGTATTTCAAGCGAAGTCATTCGCGCTAACGCAAGTAAATTGAATGAAAAGTTATTTATTACATTATTATTATTATTCTGTACTTCTGTATATTTTTATTATTTTATGTTACTCTTCATAGAAAACATGTAAATTATGGTCAATCTCAACAGCAAAAATAATTTATCGCCAACTAAATCATTTTAATTATTATTCAAATAGGTAGATACAATGAATGAATTTGTTAAAGTATATTTTTAAAATACTGTAGTAGAATAAAGTTCTGAAGAATTAACACTTAGGTGTATCTTAGGCCTATCAGGTGTAAGCATCAGAATATCTTAATGATATTTTCAGAATGAGTTCTATCTACTCAAAACGAAAGCAATCTTAAAAGAACCTGGTATCCAATAAGCAATAAGCATATTTGTAGACTTAACCAAATCTTAATATAGGTTGATATAACCAATGGTTTATATCTGCTGAAGTAGCTGCTAAGCCTGATGCCTGTCAACAGGCATTATAGAAAAGGAAATAATTACAATGACATAATTATTTGATTTTCCTATAGGTAAGACAGTTATAACGTTCCTTAAAGAGTTTCAATTTTACATTAATACGTTGAAAACTGCTGACAATTTGAAATTTTATTTTCCTTGCGAGAGGAGAATATAAATTTCTCTGATCAAGTAAACATCACATATTATTATTTTTCGTCGATTCCAGTGGACATTATAATTGTTGTAGGTAATAACAAAATAGTATCGACTTTAAAAATGAATAACTTAAGTAGGTAATATTATTTCCTGAAGTTGAATTGATTTTGTTATACGTGAGATTTTTTCGTGTAGGGTAAAAATATTTCAACAAAAATACCGATTAGCAACGAACTTACCAATTAAGTGTATCTAATTAATTATACAATAGGATAATGTTGATAGTATTTCATATCGCATTAAATAGGTACCTACAAAGTATTTTTTCTATCTACGTACCTACTTATTTCAAAAATAAAAAAGACTCCAACCTATATACTTAGGTAGGTTCCTACAATATTTTTTATCAAGTAAAAATGGATAAGTAGGTACATAACACTTGAAATAGGTAGGTACTGAATAACCTAAACATTAAAATATTGTATTACTATGCCAAAAATAGGTAGCCTTTAAATTAAATACATACCTACCTAACTCCAATAAATTATGAACATATACTTACTTAATTATTATTAACGTGTTTTTTGAACTTTACTTAATTTATACGGATCACTTGTTATCACTTTTAGATAAAAACAATTTTAAAATAAATAAAATTAATACTTAAGCACAAAAATGACAATCACGTTTTTGTCGCAGGAAGATCGTAAAACAAACTGACAAAATTAGAAAAATCATACAAAATTTGCACGACACATATCCAACAACATTTGAAAAAAAAAACATTGTCGACTTGCTAAAAAATATTGTATTGTCACAAAAATTTCTTTAGTCTATTGTTAGATTTTTTTTTCAAATAAAAGAATAAAATTTCTAGAACTGGGATACGATTTCACTATTCGAATTTCAGAACTGGACTGACTTAAAAAAACAAACGAACGAACAACGATTTACAATAAAAAAATGTAGGTGATGTTATTATAATAATAAAAAAATATCGAACGTTATGTTTTTTACACAAAAAAAAATTACCTGGATTGTAATAAAAAAAAATATAGGTCTGGGCGTTTCTTAAAAATATGATGTCTAAATAAAATATTTCGTAGATATTAGTGAGAAATGGTAATATTATAATGTTATTTTTTTCTAGCTTCCCCATATAGACGTAGTCTTGTCTTAACTATATGAATATTGAATTCGAATTTGTATACCTACCTAATGATATAAATTAATTTCCTATTTGGCAAATCTAATTCCACGTTTTTTAAACCGTATTATTTTCCATCCGCATTTTGTCAATCGCATCAACATTCAAACAACTGACGACAGTTTCTGATGAATTTCAAAATTAGAATTAATTTATATGTTGTAAAAATCACCAAAATGGTTACCTACTTTAAGTTTGCTAAAATTTTCTTATTTTTTTGGTTCATAAGAACCTTCTCCTATAACAATAGGTAATAACAAACACAGCAAAAAAACAATAACATTTGTGCTGCGATGACCAAAGAAAAAAAGAGATTAATTTTTATACATATATAAAGTACAAATATGTAACAACTAATGACACTAACAATTCACTACTTATGTTAGATTTATAAATGGAACAAATCACTACGGGCTTACAACCGTCTTCTACTGTTATTTCGAAGACCAGCTCAGTGTGATCACTTTACGTTAGCAACGTTCGCCATTAGGTGGTAATGTTTCAGTCTTCGAAACTCCTAATCATTAGAATTCTCACAATGATCATAGGTGTTATTATATTCATTGCGCCAATTATACCTATGGCTCTTATAAGACACTAGTAAACAGTTTTTAAGTAGGTAAGTAGGTAAATTTTTGTTTCGACCGGTGATTTACTAGCAAGATATACAGATTCCTGGCTAATTATCTAAATCATTTACATCATGAATTAAATGAAGATTAGATCTTTTGTGTTCGTCTGAGTTTATATTATTATTAATATGAACTTACGTTGATTTATCATAGAAAATCCCATAGGCTAACTCACCCACGCAATAGACCACCTTGTAAAGTAATTAAATACATATTTTTACATGGAATAAAGTCACTTTTTTTTTCAAGATTGACAGAAAGAACGAAACTTCCTACACATCTCCAATAAAATACAATTTCTTATGCATCTCATTATGAATGGTTGGTAGTCTCGCGGTTCGAACTGGAGGTCGTGGGTTCCATCCCAGGTGCCGACCATCTTCATATTTCACGACGCGAGCTTTAATAAGTTTGTTTAGGTACATACTGTGAAAGAGTCAGAGTGTATTTGTTTTCACTTTCAGTGAGTACAGATTAATTAAAAAATATTCTGTTTTTTTATAATATGATACTTACTTACTTAGGTATTGGTAGGTACCTACGGCTTTAAAACGGAAATGGATTCAATATATTAGATCCTTGTCATTATTGGACAATCTTATCTAACCTAACACTTCATTTTTCCATGTTCTCACACCATGGGCAAATTGAGCCTTCAAGAGCCTTCGACAAAGTAAAATCCTGTCACATAATAATATATAGGTACCAACGACCACTTTAAAAAAAATTAACAATGAAAAAACACTACGAAAAAATCATTTTCTAAATATTGCTAAAAAAAGACACTAAAATAACACAAAACAATGTAGGAACCCAAATATAGGTACTATGTAAGTAGATATATCTATATAGGTACACAAAAAACTACAAGAAAAAAATATGCGCCTACCTATATATTCCTTTAATGACAGCATTCGCCTAAACGCGTTCCTCTTAGTGTAATGGAGGGAAAAAACCGTTATAGGTACCTACGTATAATTTTTTTACCGACCGCACTGCTGGTCGAGTCTAAAGATGATGATTGTTATTATTTTTTTTAGGTAGGTACCCACGTTCTAGGTCGGCGGCCATATTGTTATAGGAATAAAAATGGCTTACTTTAATAATAGATCATTATAATAATATGAATGCATGCTTTCAACAAAGACACTATTAATGCATGGCATTAAAAAAATATTATTTATTTGCATTTCAAGGACGAGACCCTATTCAAGAAAACATCCCCTAATGTTGGTTTTTATCGAGAGTTCAGTCGTTTTTAATATTGCGTAATGAACACACGTCAAAAATTGAAATAAAACAAATATTAAAATATAGTATTTTAAATTACGTAGTAGAAATTAATATGTTATAAAGTGAGATTTCTATGTGTTGCGAAAAATAATAAATAGTTATCACATTTTTAATAGCAGTGTCCTAATGCAGTAGTTATTCTAAGCAAGTTTAAAAAATATCTGAACTAAGTAGGTATGTTAGAAGGTTTAGAAATCCATAAAATCTGAAAAGACTGATTTCCCTATTAAAAAAACAGTGCATGGTAGAAGGCAATTTTTTCTCGTGTTGTGAAATAAATAGTGGCTTCTTTAAGTGCGTTATTAAATCAAAAAATAGCTTTGAGCTATCTTTTGTATTTTTTGACAGATTACAAACAAACTACATATAGAAGTGTTTTTTTTTTTTAAATTAACTTAAATAAACAGAAAAATAAATGTGTTGTAAATGCTAAAATGTGCCAGTACCTATATATAAATAAACTATTTGCTTATTAAAAAATAATATAAGAAACAAGTATTAATTATTAAACGATTGTTATGTAGGTACATAATGATAAGAAATAAATAATCTTTTTTAATGTTGAAAATTATTTTTATTTATAATAGGTACCTACATTATTTTAATCTATTTCATTTCTTGTGTGGATAGTCCGCATTTCGCTAAAATAATAAAAATATTTATTAAAGTATAGGATAGTGATATTTATGCTATATTTATATATAAATAAAACAAATAAATAAATCATGATCTATTATATAATAGCTAAATAAACATGTCCGCATTCTTTATGATGGTTAAATCTTTTGTTAGTATGATATAGATCTGCGATGTTGTGGATAGATCATTATAGATCTAGGTATACCTAACCATGTTAAGTTCTTGTTTGTTGTTGATGGTTTACCGGTTATAAAATATATGGCAAACCTATAGCCGCGGCTGGTCTAGTGTGTTGATCTAACGACTTGATCGCACGCAACAAATAAATCCGAATGATCCATATTGATCATTGATCTTATACAATGCGGAGATGTTTAATGTTTTCTTTGATGAAAATAGCAGCTAATACAATAACTTGATGTAATATTTAGACAATCACCTCGTCGTTTTGATTTACTTACCAGATACCATTTTAAATGGTTGGTAGACTAGTAATTTGGACGTTGACTATCATACTTACTGAAGATAATTAGTTCGGTTTCCGGTGCTGACCATCTGATAACTTTATATAATTTTTATCAGTTTTTGAGCTCATCCAAAGTGACCTCAAATGCACAACTAATGACTCTTAACAATATAGCAGTCATAAGTTGTTACAATATAGGTACGTATTCGTTAAAATCTAGTCCTGAAAAATGTTTACAAGTAACTATAATAGACATAATTAGAACGTTGTGCACTATTAGGTAGGTATTATCATTTACAGATAGCAAAGCTTGTGTTGTCGGTACCTGGAATCGAAAATTGTGTCGTTTACCACTTCAATTGTACTTATACATCTCTTTTTTAGAAGTTCTTGTAGCTTAGCTTTGTTGATGATTGTAATAATAATTAAGGATCCAAAAATGTCTTGGGTTCGAATCTCAGACGACTTAAAGTTAAAATTTCTGAAAATAATATTAGGTACAGAAAATAACTACCTTACTGTAAGTTTTTCTATTTCAATATTCTTTAGGTGTTGTACCAGCCATATATTTTGAAAATTATGAGTTCCAGCTAAACATTATTACAGACTGCAGTTTCCAGATATTCTCCGTGTGCTCTGGGAAAGAATCACAGTCCGTGACAAAGTTGGCGTTTTCTATGAATTACAGCTTTGCTTAAAACTGCAGCAGACAATCTTTGCTTAGTTAAACGCCTTTTTTACCGCGCACAGTATGACGATATTTTTTATGCAAAAAAAAGCTGAAAGAAAAATTTCAAATATTTTTCGAGGATCAACCATCAGATATGGAATTTGTTTAGTTTCGAAAACATGCTGAAAAGATTTTCCCAATGAGTTCCTAGAATGGTTTTTATTTAAATAGAGGAAAGCTACCTACAAACATTCTAACATCTTGGGTTTTCATATTTCTCTCGTTATTTCAAAACATTTCTAATGATTGAGGAAGGTACCTACCTACCTACTTATTAAAAAATCTAATTTAAAAGCAAAAAGTTGGTAACCTAGTGGTTCAGTTGTATACTGCCTATTGTACTGAAGATCATTGGTTCGAATCCCGGATCCGACCATTTAGGTACTATTTCATGACACTATTTTAGCTTTGATAAGACGTAAAGTGTAAAAAGTGTATTTCTGTTCAGTTTGAGAAATACGATATCGTAATTTATAAAAATAAAATCACCATATTTGCCGTAGTCTTGACATGTTGCATTAGTCCCTCTATAAAATGCATATTCAACAATTTTTAAATCAAATGGAAGTTGGTGTTATTTAGAAATTTAATAAGATGAGATGGTGTGTGTGAGAGATGGTTTGGACATGTTAAAAGTATGGATTCAAAATTGAATAACACAGAAAATTTATAAGCCTGAAAGAAAAGTTGAAAAGGACACATCCGTCCGAGTCCGTCCTTAAAGAAGGCCATGACAGAAGCAACAGAAATAAGGGAGATTGTATAAGAAGCGATAGGAGTATGTTAGGAAAGAAAAGATTTCGGAGAGCCGTTTCTTTGCTAACCTTTTAAGGGACACGGCGTGATGGTTAAAAAGGCCCATAAAGAGTCAGGCTGTCTGGAAAATAAACAATTTATTTATAAATATGAAAAATATTAGATATATTTATTATTCATAAATGATAAAAAAAAGCCGACAACTGGTGCATACATGCAAAGAATTTGCCGCGCGTTTTTCTGCCGATGTCATTATCTTTAATTCATTAACAAATGCAACAGTTTTATCTGTCATAACCTTTGATGTTTTTCCTTTGACACTAGATACCTTTTGTAGAATGCCCCATTAACATGGACACCTATTTGTGCGCGTTTCGAAAACGCTTATAAATTTATGCTATTTTGATTCAAATATGTAAGTATGTACCTACCTACTAGAACTGGTTAAATTTTTGTTGAAATTAAACTTGTGAATCATTAAGTATATAAAGCAAAATTGAACAAACTATAATAATTGTTATAAGATATATAAAAGATTTTTATATAACTTTATAAAAAAAAAAAAAAAATATATAAATAAACTTTATCTAGTGACACGGTTAAGGTATCTACCTATAGGTATGTACTAATTTGATTGCATAAGTACCTAGATACATTATATTTTATTATGGAAAATAAAAGATATAAATAATAACACAATTTGTATTGGATAAGAATTCAAAGAAAACTTATGTGGGTGTATCTACATAAGCAACAGAAACTCGGTACCAAAGGATCTATATACCATTTTAACATTCAGTTTACCCCATAAGGGATGGGTTGCAATACAATAATTGTGCGAAAGACAATTGTTCTAAAGCAATTGTTCGAAAAACAATTTTTCGAATGACATTTTTCCTGACGTACTTAAGAGACACAGTATGACAAAATCCTAATATTTCAGACAATTTGGTGAAATTTTTCAAACAATAAGGTATGTTATGAAAAATATATAAGTTCCAATTCCTAAAAAAATCCATATACCTAATGTTCATGAGATTCATTACCCATCAAATTTAGGTAATTTTTTAAACGGCATCAAAATACCTTTGTATATTTTGCCAAAAATTGTGAAAAATTAGTATGCGATTTTTTGTTAGCGTCACTTTCAATTAACAAACTAATTCATCAATAATGTGCCTTTTTTAAAACAATAACTTACATTGTAGGTAGGTTTCAGATCGGCACATTATTGTCTTGTGACTGAACATTTTCTTATCAACTTCAGACACATTGAGAAAAATGCAATCAAATGCCGACTGCAATAGGTGTCATAAAAATTGTTTATTGTATTTTATTGATACAAAACTATATCCTATCGAGTTGTCGCGTTTCATTTGTTGTCTCAATACAGTAATACCTCGATATAGCGGATCTTTATTCAACGGATTTCGGATAAAAAGATAAAAAAATACCACCAAATGTAAAAATAAAACGCCATGTCAATATAACACAACACGCATTCTTAAATTTGAATTTCGCAGGATATAATAGATTTTTGATAATCGCATAATACAATACTTACTATATTTTAATTTCGGTTCTTCTAATTTTCTCAGGACGGAGTTCCACGTGATTTCGTTTTAGTAACGCTAATGGCTCTATTCATGTATTTTAGTTTATTCATGTATTTTTGGTTATCTATTTGAAATGTTTTTCCAATTCAATTCAATTTTCAATTTATTCAACAAATATGAAGTACAAAATCAAATAAAACATAACACTAAACCATAAACCAATCCATAGGAATAAGACTGCAGAAAAACACTACAAACACAAATTCACACATAATTGTGATAAAATGCCCTCAGACAGTATAATATGCTGCTGATATGAGAGGGTCAATTACTTACGACCGGTTTCATAAAAAATAAAGGAGACTTTAAACTCCCTTTAAAAAATATTGGGTTTCATAACAAATAAACGACATTTAAAACCGACTCTTAGCTAAAGTACGTAGGTACCGTTGTTGATTATTATTTTTAGTTAAAGTCGACTTTAGGTAGATAGTTCAAATTTTTACCACCGGAGTTCATAGAAAATTTCGTGGCGCTTTCTCTGTCACAAAGATAAACATTTTGTATGCGGTGACACTGTGGACAAAAATGACTAAAATAGGGCGGAAAACATAGCAAAACGGGAAGAATATTATTGTTTACAGATTTCGTTTACTAATTCATAAACCATAATAATAAATTAACACAAAAAACGGCACTTTGATGCTCGAATGAGAAATCAAATTGACAGATCAACTGAAATTAGTAAAAAACCTATGTTTTCCATAGATTTCCATGGTAATACTACCAACTGCTACCAACTTAAAAAAAATGAAAAAAAAAAAAAAAACTTCAGATACAATGAATAAAATTCTACAACTAGGTAGGTACCTACTGTATAGCCTTGGTCTTTCAAATCTTCTCCAACCAATTTGGCCACAATACGATACATTTTTGGGAGCTTCTGATCCTCCTTACGGTGCAGGTGACCCAGCCAGCGCAGTCTGTTAATCTTAATAAACTGGACTAGACTGATTCTGATAGAGATCATTATTATACCTACTTTGAAGTTGTAACTTCTACATGAAGTTTGATATTCTCATTGATAGGTCTGTATAGAATTTTTCTTGAAGACGAGTACGCGGAGTACATACATACTCTCTTGCCCACTCTCTCTGGGGCATACGGAGTCCACAAGAGCCCTCCACTTCCATCAATATTGTCGTCCGAAACAATTCAATGATTTTTTTTGTATTATATTTTTTTTAATAGGTAACAAACCTACCTTCTTTTCTTATTACAGTGAAAATAGGTACCTACCTATATATCTCCAATAAAAAATAGTATTTTTTTATTAATTTTTTTCAGAAATTTTTGTTTATATTTTCATCAGTTGGCGCATTTTATCGAAGGCTTACTGTAGTTTATATTATGTATATTTCCGTGATATAAGCTTGAATCATCCAATATTAAATAGTCTATAGGTAGGTAGGTATATTTTCTTCCAACATCATAAATTAAATTATATAGGTATTTATTCATAACATTAATCATGCGGATGATAAACAGTTTCAAGGCCAGGTTATTTTTTAATTTAGATTTCATGCAAAAACAGAATATTATTAGGTATCTGTCTCGTTTGCGTTTTTTTATGTAAAAAATAAAAATAGTTAAATAGTTAGGTAAGTACCTACCTACTTACTTATACCATTATATAAGTCATATAATATTTTTCATCAAAGATAAAAGAAAATTCTCCACATCTTAAAAAGTTTTAATAACTAACAACTTACATACTTTTGTATACCTATATCTATTTTTTTTTCAAATTTTTTGGATTCGGTACAAGTTTAATTTCACGTTGGCTAGTTACTGAAACCGGAAGGTACCTAACCAACTTAAATTAAAAAAAAAAGAACATTCAAAACTCGGTATTTTTTAATAATACCGAGTTTTGAATGTTCATAATAAGTTTAAAAATACGTAGATTGGTAACTCCCAACCTAAGCATTTGAAATAGTCTTACCTACTTAAATACCCAGAGATTTTAATTTTACGTATAGTATACATATCGGATTAAATCTTAGACTTGGTTAAAAGAATATCTATTTATTTTGTCTCAGACGGCACAAATTAAATGATTGAAAAATCTTAGAAAGTTTAAACAATGTTAACAACTAGTGTAAGAAATAAATTTGAAAAACGTTCACCTTTTCTAAACTATAAAGGTGTAGCTGTATAGGAATGTAGTACAGGTATTGCTGTAAAATTATGTTTCAAACTTGTTAACTGAACAATGAATCATACTGTAAACAACAGGGTGTCTCGAAGCTAGCTGGTGAAAATTGCACTTTGTAATTACTGTAGTGTTTCTACGAGACAACACCATGTGTAGGTACACAATGTTATTTAATTAATTTTTACATTTACATAATTTATGAATTAGGTATATGAACAGTATTTTTTGTGTACTTTAGCTTCTATGAACCGATGTGTAGGTAAGATAGGAATATTTTTAAAACACAAATGTCAAAAAAAAATTAAACTATTTACCAATTGAAAAACTGCTAAAAATATCTCATATATCTAATTAAAATAAATAGGCACTTTCTTAAATTAATATTTTATAGATATATAAGAATATTTTTGACAGTTTATTGCAAAGTCTGCAAGTAGTTTTTCATACAAAATCGATAAGTAGGTATATAGTCCCATTGTTACTTAGGACTTATAGTCCCATTAATAAAAAATATTTTTCATCCAACTCTGAATAAAAACAGCAGTCAAAATCCAATAGCTAGTATAAAACAAATACATATTATATTTTCCTTCCATTCCAATAATTTAGGATCCAAAATTTTAAATACTGTTTCGTGCGGAGGTCGTGGGTTCGATCCCAGGTGCCGACCATCTTTATCTTTCACGACACAAGCTTTAAGTAGCTTAATGTGAAAGAGTGTATTTGTGTTCACTTTGAGTGATCACAGATTCATTTAATAAAAAAAAAATATTCTAACAATTTCTATAGAAATAGGTCAATATTAATAGTCTTTTATACTCGGTTTAGCACACAAGACATTTAGGTATTACGTAGTTTTTTTTTTTTTAAATTCAGAGAATGTGTTCTAAAACAATTCAAACGTTCGGTTATTTGAATATTTAAATAGATAGTCCTTCTAAATTTGAATTGTTTATTGATTGAGATCGCAATGCTGATAGTTTATGGTTCCTAGCGTCACAGCCTGGTGAGGTATAAGAAGAATAATAATTTTCATTTCAGCTGATTCGAGTGCAATGACCCACATAGACTCTCATAGACACCACTACATGCCACTTCACCAACCCGGTACACTTACTCGCTCTTATAGGGACGATAAAAAGTCGGTTTCGATCGACCGATAGAGACCAATGAGCCAATAACTGCTATAAAATGGTCTAAAACCACTTAAATATACGTAAGTAGGTACTAAAGAATTTGTGTATGAATAGAAATCTCCTTATGTATGAGCTTTTGTTTTATTTTTATTTAGACAGGTTGGTATAGGTACCTACCTACCTCTTTCAAAAGTTTGTTTAAAATACAATTATTAAAAAAGATAAAAACCGATCAAATAAATTATTAAACATTATCTATATCTAGGTATGTAATAGGTAGCTATTATTTTCGCGAAAAAAGTTACTTGCCTATTGGTAGGGGGAAGTGTCAATGAACCGGACATTTTCGTTCGAAAGCAAATATGATTTTTACCATAAACATTTGACAGCCCTATCGTACATCATTAGAAAGGTCATTTTGTTATCTACAATTTCTATTAACATTGTTTTAGCAATATATTTTCGGAAATGGATTTATAGAGGTTCGAAAAAAATGTAAATTTTGTCCGCTTCATTGCACATGGGTATTGAACTGGACATGACGTGTTATGAAGTGGACAGTAAAAATGAAACTCATTTATGATCATAAAAATGTAATTATTCAAAAATAAAATACACACAAAAAAGTTTTAAAGAAAAATATAGCATTTGAAAAGATTTTTGAAAAATAACTGATAGCAATGATGAGATACCTTCTGAGTTTGATGCTTGTAAAATAATTTAAAAAATGTGGAATATTTAAGTATATCTGCGTATCTAATTAGTTACAATTCGAACAGAAGAAATGATGTATACCTTTTATTCCGCATGTTTCATGTGACCACTTACCACATAGTTTACACTGAAACCAATCAACAGAACTAGTGGTATAGTCTCCCTTACAAACTGCACATAAACTACTCAAATCAATAATTGCAGTAACTTTTCCTCGTCCTTTTCCCTTAATTTTACGATTATTACCTGTAACATTTTGAATTTTTGTTTCTGAATTTTCCAAATCATTTTCTTTTTCAACCACCATGTCACTATCGGAGTCATGTAACGAAATATCTAAACTAGATTCATCTGTGGTTTCTTCAGTTTCACGTACTATTTTTTTAAGATTTTTTGATGTGGAAAGTTTACCCTGTTTACCTTTATTGACAGACTTTTGCTTCGATAATTCCACCTTCTCCATTAGTCGATTTTTCTCTGGCGTACTCGTAATTATTGCTGTTTTGCCTTTACGAGATGGTTTGTCCGGGCGTTTTCTTGGGCCAGCCTTTGGATATGGCCGAATTAGTTCTGGAGAAATTGGATTTTCGTTGTTTAATGTGGTTGCTGTTGGAGAATCTATCATTTGAGTTACTGCTGGTGATAGTTGTTCCTCTATTTGCAAATCTGGTGTCTCTTCAGCTATGTTTCCTTCACCACTAATACATTCTCTATCTGTTACATACGAGCTGAAAAAATCTTCTTCTGTAAATGTGTTCTCATTTAATGGATGAATGCCAGTTTTTCTAAATCCATTTATGATATTTTGTAAAGAAAATGCTCCCAAATATGCTTCATTCGCAAATTTGGCTACCTCGTATATAGTGACTGTCCTGCCTGGGTTTGTCAACATCCAATTATTCATTGCTGTTCTGTATCGGGTTTTGAATGGTCCAAACACACTTATGTCCAGTGGTTGTAGTCTATGGCTGCAGTGAGGTGGAAATGTTAAGATTGTTATATGATTTTCTCTTGCCAGCATAACAACGTCTATTGTGATATGTGATTTGTGGTTGTCCATAAGAATTAGGGCCGGATTATCAATCGTAGGTTTAACAAATTTTATGAAGTGTTTTAAGGCTTCTAAAAATGTCTCTTCTGTTATCCATCCACTCGGGTTGGCCAACCCAAGTGAACTCTTTGGTCCTCCATCCAGCATATATTCTTTGTAATGTACACGAGGAAAAATAAACACTGGAGGAATAGTACCGCCGGATGCATTAATAAAACCCAACATTGTAACCAAACTTCCTCTTTCTGCTGATGTTACCTGTCCGACTTGTTTCGAACCGCATGGTGCTATGATTTTTGGAGGATTCGTAACGGTACTACACCCAGTCTCGTCTAAATTCCAGATCATATGCGGCTCAAAATTGTGTTTTGCAAACACTGCTTTTAAATTTTCGAAGAACCTAGCAACATTTTCTTTATTAAATGAAGTAGCTCTAGATAAAGAAGTATTTTCCGGCTTCCGTATAGACAAATCCTTATTTCTACACATAAACGATCTTAGCCATTCCCTTGAAGCTTTCCCATCCTCTACCCATTTCAACGGAGCAATCTTATTTGCTTGAGCAAATTGCATAGCTAATACTCGGGTTTGAATTGTCGTAAGTCCATAACACATTTTGGATGAGGTTTTTAAATAGTCTGATAACATATTTTCTTGAGTTGTAGTAAAAATTCTTCTATTGCCAATGTTTCGATTATGTGTGTAATTTTCTGTTGGATTCCTTTTTGCCACTTTTACAAGATCTGCTAAGTAAGTTTTAGAAATATTATAGATTTTTGCAATGGACCTAACGGAATTTTTTTTCTCAATCACTTCCCGGACTGCCTCTTCAATTTTCTCACAACTAACTCTTTCCCGTTTTAAAGGAGCGTGACTCATCATCTGCAATAAAATTTTGGACAAAATTAGATTAGGTATATACAGATTTTCACGATAAAATTTCATAATTTAACATATGTACCTAATAATAAAATACAATGGCACTGTGGATGTGTAACAAAATAACCTTGATCTTTGTTTATGTATATTGAACTGGACGCCGAATGTGCCATGAACTGGACGTCCACTTCATAGCACAAATGAGTGTCCAGTTCATAACACAAGTAACATTATGAGAAAAATGTTAATTACTCGAAGACAATCACATATTAGAACGATGTTTCTATAGAATTAAGAAGTTTATTATAGTGTTATAATTATAAATAAACAACAATTATAATGGGTAAATATACTTACGTAGTATGTGAGTCGCAATATCGCAGGAAAAATTACTTTTTTTATCACAAATATTCCGAATGTCACCGCAACTACACAACACCTCACAACGAACTGTCATTAATATGGCGGGCTCTGATGACCGCAGTGTTGCCACTCGTAAAATTATTAACCTTTTAATCTATGGCATCTTATGTAGACAGCGAATGTCCGGTTCAATACACGTCCGTTTCATTGACACTTCCCCCTACTTGTTTTGGTAACAGTAATTATTACCTACCTATTAGGTACTAATTGGGAATATCCGAGGTGTTTTTTTTATATGGTCTCTACTTCTTACCCTCATCGTCCCTTTTTACCTCTGTAGGTAGGTACCTACCTCACAAACCAAAATGTGACATAAAATTTTGACATTTTTATGAATGGTAGGTAACAGCCAACTGTAAATTAACGGGTAGGTACCTACCCCATTTTCACTGTTTTTCCACATGAAAATAAAACGTACCTATTCGTCGTCTTTTTTTTTTGCTTTTTTATACCACAAGAGGCAAATTCAGTAGGTACCTACCACTTTTCTTCTTCTTTCTGTATAGGTACCTACCTACCTATTTCGTCTCAAATTTCTCGGTCATCCGTCTTTATCTCCTCATAATTTGTTAAGCGATATTGGACGATTAATTGGAGTCCACTGTGTGAAATTTTACAAGAGCGAGGTGTGAGCGAACGAGACAACCATACATCCGAACATTTGTGTAAGAGAGATAAACAGAGTTGGTATGTATGTAAGTCTGTACTGAGGGGAAGTGTATGGCTTCGCAAGTTCATGGCCCAAATTCACTCTCGTTTTGGGGGAGTTGACCTATTACGGTAAACAACTATCATATAAATCATTTTGTATTCTAATTTGTAAACAATTTCTTCTTTTTCTTTTTATTCAAATGACACGGGTCTATTCGCTAATCAAGAGTTTATAAAACAAGTACTGTATTCTCGAATCCGCCATTTTGAAAAAGGTATTTTTCTTAAATATTGTTTTCTTTTACTTTTTATGATGCTGAAAGGAAAGGTGTAGTAAGGCGTGGGCGAAGGAAAATGACGTGGATCGAACAGATCACATGGAAGGCCAGGTCAGAAGTAAGAGAAAAAGGACAGGTTGTATGAGAAATCGTATGTCGGCGAAAAAAGTGTGCTTGAGTAGGTAAAGAAAGGAGGTCCGCTCTCTCTCTCTGATGCCTACCCTTTACGGGATACGGCGTGATGTTAAGGGTTTTTCAATAATTATACCTTCACATTTCATGTATGCGTGCTAGCCGTTGCACTTTCGTCCAATAAAAAACGCTTGTCAGTCAGAGGTTGATGATGGGTGTGTGATAAATAGGTGTGACCCGCCTTTAATTGCTCAAAAAAGTGTCAAATTTGTATAATTTTCTGGTCCTTGTCTCCAGTGGGTAGTGTGATGGGTATGTAGGTACCTACCTAATTATGATTGTTTAAATGTCAATAAACCATAAAGGTAGATATTTGCGTAATATACAAACAAACATTTTGTATATCTAAGTACCTACGTATATATTTGACCAAATGCTATTTGCATTATGTTTATCCCTAAATGTTAGCCATCAAACTAGGTACCTAGTACAAATGTCTGAGTAGGTACCTATCATAATATTATTTATGAGATATTGTAATAGAGGCCAGTACATTGCTCTTCCACTACCTACTCGTCATAGTGGCGCTAGCATCGGAATCATTCAGCCAATGCATAATAATTATTTTAAATTTAGAACGCGTACCAACTGATCTCTGATGGTAAACTTTTGAATTAAGAACACATTTGTTTGATTTAAATGCGACTAATAGAGATGTTTCTGTCAAAATTTGCCGCATAATAATTTACTAGCTGATATCACACGCGTTGCTGCCGCAGAAGAAGCGAGTCTATCACTGACTTTACAAACGCTTTTGATACGGAAACACCGCGTTGAAACAAAAATGATGGTGGTGCGCTATTTTTTTAATGAATATGTTTTCACTCGAAGTGAACACAATTACACTTTTGACATTTTTCACACTAAGCAAACGCTTGTTTTTTTTTTTTAAATAGGTAAGTACATATTTCGAATAAATTATTCGTAGCGAGACAAAGATGACAGCCATTTCTTTTCTTTTCAAACTAAAGCCGAAGATTAGAAGTAGAGACTTACCACTACTCACTTCCCATTTTAATGGTGTCGAGTTTTTGGATGGGAGGCGGGCGGTTCCATACGGGTAGGGAAGAAAAGGGCAGGATATGGGTAGGATACGCTAGGGGGGAAGCATGATGGAGGCTTATTCTGACATACAGGTGATGCATTACCTCCTAAGGGTAGCTTTACATGTCTCCACCGACTAATGGATATCCTATTCGAGTATTTATGACCAGAGACAAAAGAAAAACACAAAATATTAAAAATAAATAAACTCTATTCTATACAAAAAAAATCTGATAGTAAGTAAGTACCTACATGGGATGAATTCAAGACTTTAAAGTGGAGCAAGCAGTTTTCATTGTGGTTCAACCTGGAAATTCAAAATTTACTTAGGTAGGCAGGCATTTACAAGTTTCACAAGATGTTCTGGAAAGGTTTTATATAAATGGGTACCTACCAACGTGTTTGACAGTCCGATTTTTAAAAATGGAACAACATTATTAAAAAATTGAGTTTTTTTTAAATCTTCATTATTATTGGCAATAGAACGCCGATTTAGGTACCTATTCTTTTTTCAAAAGAATCAACCGCTAGACGAAAAAGAGAGAAAGCAAGATAACAAATTATGGCGTTTGCGGGTGTGCGAATGAGACAGCTATACTCGACGAAGGACACGGATAGTGATTAATATGTCCATAGGGCAGACATTAATATTATTTATCGATTTTTTTCTAAATTAAGATGTATATTTTTTCGTTGTTTGATTCGGCGTATCACGTGGGTAGGTAGGTAGGTATACCTATTTTTGTTCATTGTAGATAGGTATTAGGACTCACATTAAATATATTCAAATCCCTAAAAATAATTAAAATCTTAACGGACTTAAGCTACAAAATTTTCAAATACATGAAGCAATGAAATAAAAAATCTAGATAGGTAAATATAGGTACATACCGTTGAAATGAAATTAATACCGTAATAGGTAGGTAGGTATATATTGTAGGCCAATAGGTTGATATTAGATATAAATTAAATAGGTATAAAAATAATTAATAAATTAAATTCGACGAAACATACAAAGAAGTGTGTTGGGATGTTTCTATATGAGGCGAAAGTTCCTGCCTAAGAGAGGAGAAAATTCTCAGTGAATAATTCTTAGCTGTCCAACAAAAAACCCTGTACCTACCTATTTATACCAATATCTGTCAAAAGTCAAAAAGCTTAGGAGTGGGTTGTATACCTAGATTCAGACTTTATCATATACCTAAATCTAAGTAGGTACCTACCTAAGTAAATATTTTTTATCAACTTCGAAAAATGGAAAAATTTGTCAAATTTAAATATCATTTTCACTTACCTAAGTACCTACTTACCTACATGTAAAATCTATCTACAGGATGATGCAAAACTTTCGCAACACTATAATTGATGCAAAAGTATGTAAAAACGTTCGTAAACAAAAAAAAATACAAATCCAGTGACGCTTGTTACAATTTTTAATTTTCCCCTTTTCAGTAATTATTAACGTTCTAAAGTTGGTAGTTAGGTAGGTAGGTACCTACTGAGTGTAGCAGTTGTACCACCAAACAAAACAGCAAAGCAAAAGATTTACGACTGTCCGGTTTATTACCTCTAGTAGAGAAGGAGATAGTGGATTACTCAAAAGCCTTTGACCTATGTTCGCATGAGATTTCTGACCTCTGAAAGATAATAATATATCTATGCATCTACTTACCTACCTGTTATAGTAAGGGAAATTAACCAAACTGTTTCATCAAAATTTTGATAAAGGATTTTTTTTGGTTCAATGCATTCTTTTTGAAAAGTGAACGAATTCGAATTGTCAGCCGTCAAAGATTTGCTAAACAGCCTCAAATAGACATCAAGCGCGCTAGGGTCTATGATAATATACTTAAAATATACTTACCTATGTAGGTACCTACCTACACTTCAACATTACAATTATTTATATTATTTTTATACGAAATCAATGAAGAAATATTGTGTTTAAACCTAAATTTTTTAGCTAAAAACATGTTCCTTTTCTTTGCTAAAACAAAACAATTCTTATAGAAGTTCTCGTCATAATTTTATGGAATCCTTAGGTTTAGAAAATCAAATCATTAGATACCTATAGGTACCTGAAAAGTTTATGTCTACAGTGACATAAAAAAATGTCCTATTATGCAAATTCTATTCTTATTCAGTTTACCTGCATAGTTTTTTCGATTGTTTGATTTTGTTCTCAAAACTCATTCAGAAAACAATATGACGCAACGAAACGGCACACAAAAAACCGTTACTATTGCGGCTAAATAAAGCAATTGTTCAACTTGTACGGGACTGTTTTTTGTTTTCATATTGCACAATTTTTTTTCTTCGGGTAGACCACATTCAAAAATAGAACACAATGACATTTTTGTTCTATTCCAAATTCAAATCACCTTCCCGATAACGGTTGAATATTTTTTCTATAGATCTTTGTTTTCAGTTTTTTTTTTAAAAGTAGGCAAGTACGTATACCTTATAGGTGCGTATGTACCTACCTACACGTTGAACGTGACAAAATCATAGAGAATAGAATGTTTTTATCATATTATTTTACCTGCGAGAGAAGTTCAAATCCTTGATGGATACAAATTTAAAAATTGTTTTATATATCATTTTTCTGTTCCATTAGTGTAGGTACCTACCTATTTTTTTTTTATATATTTTTGTATTGGCAACATAAAGTTGAACATTACATAATTAGGTGCCTACTAAAGTTGAACATAACATAATTAGGTGTCTACTAAAGTTTATATGACATTTTCTAAGAATAACCTTTGTATAAAAAGCAATAGATAAATAAATAACATAATATTGTAAATCTTCATATTAGACGTAGCTTAAAATTTTCCTATTCTACATACTCTGCATAGAAGAACTAGCAGCAAAACCTGTCGGATAACAGACATAGAAAAGGATCATTAAACATTTGATTGGCCTATAAATCAGTTGTATAGGTATAAGTATAGGTAGATATATCACATTTTGACATTTCTTGCCGTAGATAGCAACAGTTGTATGTCGGAACCTCTGATAAAGTTGGTATCACATTTATTTGACATGATATTTTTCATGAATAGTAGGTAGCTACCTACCTTATTGTCAAAGGAACTATCGACTTGCCGAGGAATATTACCTATACCTATAACTAAGCTACGGACGAACTTAACAAGTTATGATATTAGATACCTTATTGTACGAAACAATTACGTACCTACTGACCATGTTTCCACTTATCTAGCGCAAAATTCATAACTCCAAAAGACGGTCTTTTGTGCTTGGAGAAAATGATAAATGACTTCCTTAACATCCTGTATACGGCAATTCGTAGATATAGGTACCTACTTATAGGTAGACACCTACTATAACAGTAGAAACGTACATGAATTGCCAACAATAATAATTATTGTTTTTGAATTTCGAATGATTAATTACAATATTTTCTTCGATTCGAACGATTTCTAGAACAAATTTCAAAATACAAAGAATTTATTTCCGGATATCGATACCAACCGACAAGTTTTAGTAGGTATTTATTATCGCACTTAGAACATTATCTGGACAATTATCTGACTTGTAGGTAGGTACCTCGTCTATAGATCAAACTGTACCTATATGCCTATCTACCACCAAATGTAACAACAGCTAATAATCAACAATCATTATAATGTTGTGTGCGACCACATTTACATAATTGTTGCCTATGTATCTAAGTACCTACCTACTTACTTAACTTTAATCTTTTTGGACCAGCTACCTTATTATGTTAATTATTATTAACTTGGACCCAGTACGTAATCGTCGAATTTCGGCCTAACATTGCGAGCTAATCATAGATAAACGCCAAACTATTATTGGTATTTATTTTTTTTATCTGTGTAAAACTACTTTCATATTTCGCCTTTTATGACAAGTTATATTTCAATGATTTCGTTCTAGTTATAAGCATAGGTATTTGTTTAATCAGATTTACATAATATTGAAATAGATACACACACCTATAGGTATATAATAGATGGAGCTATACCTAAGTATGTAGAAATTTTTTCATCCATAGAACGCAGAATAATTGTTTATTCAATAATAAATTATGATTAGGATAGGTATGTAGGTAGGTAGGTACCTACCTTCAAAATTACATATTTTCCTGAAAAAAAAATTTTTTCTTTGAGACTTTCAACATGAAATCTTTGGAATAGTGTAATTGACTTCATCATTCTTTTTGGATCTAATGCCATTATAAAAAAAATGAAATCTTTGTACCTATCACATATGTAATATAATCTATGGCGCAACTTTTTTTGACATTAGGTAGATAGGTAGGTACCCTAGATACAGTGTTTCGAAGAAAGGTCGACGGATTTTTTAAGCGAATAGGCGCATTCTCAATTATTTCTCTATTGTGTAGATATATTCAAATAAAAACAAATACTTATTGTTGCGTAACAAACGAATTTAGACGATTATTATACAAGATAGGTTTTTACTTACCTGTTCGGCTTAAAAATGGTAGGTTTTCATATAGGTAGGTAATATTGTGTTTTGTTTTAAGTAGTTTTAATAAATAATTAGGCATTTCATTTAGTTCAGGTTTGATAACTGAAATAATTACCCGAGCAGTCGTCCAAATTTGATTTACTGCCCAGACTGCTGCAAAACCCATTGCAACTGCATTTTAATTTATGCAGCCTGATGATGTTTAATGGGTGTAAAAAAAACATTGAGTGCATCTTTTGTGCATATTATTGTCCGCTTTAAATGTTGCAATTAACATTTACGCACTGTGGTTTTTATTAAAAAAAAAAAACTTTCGTAAGTATGAACAAAATGATTTTATTGGGTAGGTACCTGCCTACTTAGGTGCTTTGGTATTTTGAAGGTTTTTTTTTGACACCTGTTCAAATTTATTTAAAGCGTTTATGTTTAATAGGTATATAACAGTATCATAATTAAAATAGGTAGGTACTTGGAAGGTATATACCTACCTACTACATAGGTATGTAATATTGCTAATAATAATATTTTAAATGTAGGTAGGTACCTATAAAAAATTCAAGAATTGGTTTTTAACTTTTTTTTAATATTAAAATTAACAGTTAAATGGTAGATAGGTAGGTAGGTACCTACTTTACATTACATTTACATTGTTACATATATCCTACTTATAAATACCTACCTAAAAGATACCTACGTATATTAACTATGTTTTACACACCTATTTATTTGACTAATAAAAAAAATATACCTACCTACCTAATTATTGTATTAACCGAAATATAGATAGGTATACCTTTATATTTATAGGTCATATTAAATAATATTAATATATATATTTAATATACTTATGTAAAAAATATTAAATAAAAAAACTGATTTTATCACAGTAGGTACCTATATTATAGAACCGTTTACATTACAAAAGTTCCCCCTATAAGATCCAAAACAGCTAAAAATGTTAAGTTCGTCTACTTATTATAGATCTTTTGTCAAGATTGGTAATAAATCATGATCCACGATCTATAAAATATTTTGTAATAATATCTAATACCAACGTGTATAGTATAATCTTTGTACAATATAATAATTATTGAAATATTGTAACAATGGAATATGTCGATGTTTGGAGGCCATTATATGGAGTGTTTACCCTAGATAGACTCAACTTAGCTTACCTTCATAACTAAACTTGTCTGCATCTTACTCTATTCTAAACCATCAGTGACGTAACTATAAAGCCACCCATTCACAATCATTCGAAATGTATGCCATCCATGCATTGTGACAGATGTGCGTCATGAGTTTTTTGTTTGTCATATTATTTGCTTTTACCACATGACTACTCATTCTAATATTAAGATTGCTATTTTTATTTCATTTCCTTATCCCTTATTCTCAATAATTTCTGCTCTAATGTTGTCATACTGTTGTAAGCATTTCATTTTGTCCAGTGTTAATAATAATGGTTGTAATAATATATTTATTTATTTATTTGAAATCTACGCAACCAATGGCTATGCTTTTACATACAATTTACAAGCAAAAAGAAAAAAAATACAATAGTTGTTATGCATCACTGTAAAGAAAAATAAGTAGGTATTTCAAAGAATTTAATGAGCCAAGCGGTACCTATCCTTTAGCATTTTTTTTTGAAACTATACAAGGGTGTATATTATTATTATTATATTTATTCTGTTTGCATCCATTCTCTCCACATGCCCAACTCTCAACTTATAAACTTTCATATTTGTCTCAACCTTACTTCCATACCACATTCCTTCCTAATATTTTCATTCCTTTCCATATCCCATAAAGTTTTTCCACATATTCTTCGTAGAGATATCATTTCTACTGCATTTATATCGAAATATATTTTTTTCAAGCCAGCACACACTTATTTGAGAAAGGTAATGGCTGAACTTAAAAAGTATTTACCCAGCCGCAAATCGAACCAACTAATTCATGATCAGTAGCCCTAGTATAAGTTTTCGATGATCGAATATCGAAACGATCATCGAAAGAGTTTCGAATTTTTTTTATACTAAAATGATCGAATGATTCGATCGTTTGATTTGAGAACACTATTTGCACGCTAATAAGCGCTTATTTGCGTGCAATTAGCTTTCGATAAAACTCGTTCTAGCCCCACAGGAGTTGACGTTCCAAATCTATAATCCTTTTCAGCCATCCTATAGGTACTTTTACGAAAAAACAAACAATGAATAAATACCAATAAAAAACGAAATCCAGGCCATTGCCCCATGAAAACATTAAAAAAACTAATGATTCCGTTGAAAAAAATTGTAAAATATTATTAGGTAAGTAAACAATAATTTCCTTTTAATAATTTTTTTTTTCGCGAAACGATTCTTTAATCCCCATAATTAATTACAAAATTCACCATTGTCGACCTTGTAAGTAGGTTCACGTTAGCAGACCCCTAATATTTGCTTGACTCTAGAAATTTTCAATTAAACAAACAATAAATCATATAAACCGTATGTTATGTTACTCTATTTTAATATGTAATTGCCTATTATTAATTTACCTACTAGCTATAAATATCCATGCGGACGACGAGCATTTAAATTAAAAAAAAAATTTATATAAGGAAAATAAAATAAGTAGATACTTACCATTTTATTTTTGTAGATTTTTTAAAAAAAATGTAAAAAAATATCATTTATATTAATAGGTAGGTACATCAATTACCTATAAGTAAATAAATATAATATAGGTAGGTACCTATACTTCTACCTACTTTATTGAGTAGGTACAATTAACTTACAACGGTGAACTCATTGATTGACACATGGCAATTTCTTCCAGCTAATCTCAACATACCCTGTCTAAAAATATAGGTAGGTACATATTTGCGTTCCTTTTAGGTAAAACCATATTATTCATTTTTTATACCTATAAAAAGGTTTCTGTTTTACAATTTTAATTTAGACAATAGGTGCCTACCTATATTCCTAATCTTGATACATATTGCGATGTGATTTAAAAAATCCAGGCGATCACTTTTGCAACGATAGGTATTCATCAATTAGGTAATGAATATCAGCCTATATACGAAATTATAAGGATATGATTATACTCGAAGGATAGTTTGTCACACGACACAAATTCTGAGATACCTATATTTATCTAAATACAATTTACAAGAAAATTTTCAATTCCTTGATTTTTGCAAGGAAATAATATTATTGAATGAAAACTATTCTTCAAATAATATCAAGTTACAAACGAACTAAGAAAATTACTTAGGTAAATTAATTAATATTAGGTTGGTAACTAATTGTAATTTTTTTATACCTACATACATAGGTAGGTATTATTATTATTTTAGTTCACAAAATAACTTCCCCGAATTCGACGAAATTATACCGCACGTTTGGATCATGCAAATCGATCGCGCCGATTCGATGCCGTCGACGAACGTGACTGTCAAGGATGTAGGTATGTAGGTACATCGGAATCTTGAATTCTCGATGTGTCAACACATGTGGCGCCATTTGAAGAGTTGCAACTTACGATCATACCTATATATATCACGATCGACAGGGTTATTTATTAGATAATTATTTAGGCACCTAATGTTGCATTGCAACTTTGTTGAAAAAATATGTCGCTGGTTGGCAGTCGAAAATAATTCCTTACCTACCTATCATTATTCTTTACATAACTCTATCTGTAAACTGTAAAAAAAAACTCGTCTCAATTTAATTTGAAAGAAAGTGTTTTTTTCGTCGAATTTTTCTACATTGTTGCAAAAAACCTGTTTCACCCAGTATCTACCTTTCGGTAGGTACCTACCTACTTGTAAGGATAGATACAAGCTTACAAAATTAGGGTAACCAGCAAAGTGGATGAGAAAGTTTGGCTAAAAATATCTATTGCTTCCTATAATAGCTCTTTGTCATTTTAAACAGTCTTCAATATTGCACTCACAAAATCATTAGGTAATTTTCTATACAATTATTATGTAATCGACAGTTTTTACAGTCTGAGGATTTTTTTAAGGTTATAGGTACCTATCAACCCTTTTCAATCCTAGACAGAATATCGTTACTTAAGGCACTAATTTTAAGTTAAAACACATAGCCTGACCCGACCTGGAACCGAACCCTTTAATTTGCTTTATTATACTAAACTTCCTCTCCTTGAGATTGGGGAACAATATTATGTATAGTAGGTACCTATTTTAATTTTAAATGTTACTTTCACACATAATAAAAATAGGACCCTGAAAAAATCACGTTTCTACTTACCTACTTTCGAAACTTCGGCCGGGGTCTAGGCAGCAAAACCTTTTCTTTAAGTCACGAAACATAGCATAGGTAGGTATATAGGTATCGTAATTATATGTTGGTACAGAATACAATAATTAGGTATGTTATGTGTTTAGGTTAGTATGTACCTAAACAAAATAAAAACTAGTTAAAAAATAATATAATTTTAACATCTAGATAAAACATTGATTAATTTAGTTTTAATTAATATTTTTAGGGAGCATTAAAAAAACAAACAATGGTTAATTTAATGAACTCAGCGAAACATGTTTAGATTTTTTTATTTCTTGTAACTGGCAAGTTCTCAACACTATTTCCTATTCTGTATATACCTGGTAATTTGCTTAACAAATAATATGTCGTTTATTTTAATTTTTAGCAAATATGCGATTAGTACAATATTTTTATCGTAGGCCCGAATATAACGCATCCCCGAATATATCGCAACCCCGAATATAACGCAAACCCCCGAATTTAACGCGACTCCAAAATTTGTAGGTATTATTAAGTTATTTTGAAAACAAAAATAGGTATAAAAGAACTCAAATAATGTAAAAATTAACCAGAAAAGTCTTTATTTAGGTAATTATTTGTTATAACACAGTATGTAGGTAAAATTGATTATAATTTTGAAATTTGACGCAAAACATAAATATAAATACCAAGTAAGTACCCGGCCATACTATAGGAAATTTTTCGACAATGTAGAGTAGGAAAAAAATTAACTGTCCACTTTTTATACTTTCATATACCTAAGTGTCTTTGCTTGGTTTATAATTTTAACTTAATAATTTTTAAGTGGACGGTTTTTTTCGCACTCTCTACGAGTACATTGACGAAAAATTCGTTTGTAGTCGTTGGCGAAAATAAAATTGTCTACGAGGACTGTTTCGATTCGCGCTAAACCCCGAATTTAACGCGAGTCAATTTTTTAACGGAAACTAAATGGTCGAAAAATATCGCATTATATTCGGGCAATGTAGTACAGTATAATGTAAATTATTGTTTGTTTGTTTTTAATATATCGTTTGCCAACGCTATGATTAATTTGAGATCAATGACCTTACAGAATGTCTGAAAAATGTTCGCTATCCATTATTAGTTTGATTTTTATACATCAATGTTGTAGGGAATAATTATTGTTTTCTTTTTAATTAACGGGTTCAAAATGAAGTTGTGGGTAGCCCAGTGGTTCAGTCGCCGACATGTATAGTGGAAGTCGTGGGTTCGATCCCCCGACCATCATCTTTTTCATAACACTCGCTTTTCTCTCTGTGAAACATGTCAAAAGTGTATACCTATGTGTGCACTATGCGTGAGTCCAGATTAAAAAAAACCAATAAGTAAAATAAATTGTCTTTATAATAATTATATATTAATAATTATTATTTATGATGCAAATACTTTAGTGTGCATGAATTTAAAGAAAATTTATACAAGGTGATTGAACAAAATGATTAATGGTAATCTATGTTTCATTAACCATGATAGAAAAAGCATAGAACAGTAGACAAAGGTATGTAATAATTATTGTTTTGGCGTCTAAGTAGATACCTAATAAACAATTTACCAAAACTCAGTACAATAGATGATGTCATAGATAGATTACGCCCTGGGCAATTCGTATGTTTAATATATTTTCATGAATTTTTGTGTTCTTCTGTGTGTATTGTATATTCGTATACCTACGTAGGTATCTATCGTCGAGAGGTATAGGTACCTATACTTATTTGTTTTTGAATAATTTATTCAGTCCTTAGACGTGTAAAATTGAATCAGATTCTTGTAGATTTAGCACAATTTTGCCAATCTGTGAGTTAAATAAATAAATTTTTATCACTTATTAGTAGAATTTGGCGACTTTTGAACAAAATACTTAATATTCCAATCCCTGTCGTTTCAAAACCTTAATATTTTCTACCCTGGATTGTCATCTTGTTTCCGATAAGGCAAGACCGGTTGACTGCTAGAAATTGCTCAAGTAACTAAAACACTCTATCATTATACTGACACTTTGTTACGCCTATAGGGCTCGGGAGGCAAAAACATGAAAATATTATGCAATACCTATAAGCGAAACAAACAGAAAAATTTCAAACTACTTCGGTTAGTATACTAAAACCCGTGGGAGGTATTGTGTGAGGACTGCCCTCCCTGACCCCTCTGAGTAATCCTTTCAGAGGCTCTTCTAATGAATTTAATTTAATGGTTACACGACCGTGTAACTTGCAACACAAAACAAGTAAAATTTAAATCCTCATATAATACGAACTTGGGTATGAACAAATATTATGATTAGTAAACTAGATACTCAAACCTCTACTGCAACCAGCCAATTAATCCAATTTGGTATCACTACACAACAACTATTATTTATTTAAACACTACTAGCAAATAAACTCAATCACTAGATGTAACTATTAATCTCTACTTGTTTATTTTAATACGTCACTACGCAATTACAGTATTCCCGACACCTCTCTACGCTTATTTCCAAATATAAACCGAAATTACACTTTCACCGAATAACTAATTATTTTACAATAAATCTACATGTACTGTCGAATCAAAACACTACGTCAAAACTCTAAAACAACACAGGCAACCGTTAGTAGCGTAAGTCAATGTGCGTGCAACTACGTATTAGCGTGTTATGAGGGCTCGCCTGGCAATACAGCTATTTTTAAGAAAGCTTCCGAGAGGCGGAGTCAGGACAAGGAAGGGGAAAAAAAAAATGGAGTCAAAGGATGATCTTATTGGTGGAGGCGCCTGTGATGTAGTGTGCGAGGGAGACAGGGTAATTGTTTTTATAACTGATACAAATTGTCTACGCGCGAACAACTTATAATGAAATAATTATACATAGTTTTTTATTTATGAATCTTTCATACTTAGTAATCAATAAATGTTTTTTTTTTTTACATGATTTTTCATCTTAACTGATAGGTTAGTATTATGATCTACGTTTTTCATAACCTTAATTTAATACATTTCTTAATAGTAATCTTATACTAGATTAATTAAATCCTATCATTTTATGCTTACTTATCTCTTAAAATTAGTTACACCCTTATTAATATAATAAATTGTACATCGAAATCTTATGAACTAGACATGTTCAATAATTGTCTTAATATTAATTCTTATTTTGATTACTAATATTGGCCATTAATCAATTCTATCTTAGGTAATTCTTAACCTACACATAGGTATATTCCTTCTTAATTAAGATGCTTATCAGTAATTAAGCTAACATGCCTTAATGCATAATTAATCTTATAGTCTATAATATCTTATATTACTCCTTAAGCATATGTGTTATAATTTATCATTTCAAAACAACATTATAATCTCTACACATTATTTATTCAGTATTTAAGTCTTGTTTAAACCATAGTCTCTTATAGAACAACAACATACCTACTTATGTTCGTTTACAGTTACAACTACATACCTAGTTTGATAATAACCATAATACCCTCTAAACAATTCTATGTATCATAACAAACATATTTTATTACAAGGGTTTTTTTTCATTATTCTAATCCGCCAAAACAATACCATGCACTAAAGAGGTTATCTACCCTACTTCGAAGCATCCAAAAAAAACCCGTTTCACTAGAATATTGTGAATCCTATAAAATTAAACAAAAGACTATGTTAGCGACGAACTGTCGCCGTGTTATTGTTTTCTTATCGCTCGGAACCCACAATGGGATCTACACACATCCCCTACTTTCATGATTTCTCAGAACAGATTTTTGAACGCCTCAACCGATCATAACATCCGCCCCCTCTTAAACGTTCAAAATCTGTTATTTAAATAACTGTAAGCTAACTTAATATAACCTTCTAGGGCGCCAATACATTCAATGGTAATATCTAGGATAGCTGTGAATGTATAAGCCAGTTATCCTAGTTTAAATAAAAAAAACATCCAACACCAACATTAACTACAATTCTATATATGTTTTAAACGTATTTACCACTACCAACTATATACTTCTAAGTTCTACCCACAACCTCTTTTCTTTTTTTGTTTTTTTTTTTTTTGTATTTTTTTTTTTGTTTTTTTTTTTAATAATATATAATTTCTAAGTATGTCCTATATTTCTAATATAACTTATTTTACTTCACTACTTAGCCTATATTCCGATCGATAAGAAACTCAAACTTTAATTTAAGGTTCAGTTTCCTGGACCTCTTCCTGTTGAACAGGGGCTAAATTTAATTCGTCTGAATGTACTTTAATAGGTTTTCCTTTACGATCTATCCAGTAAACGTTTCCTCGTCCTACTGGTAATAGAACCGTATAAGGACCGGAGTATTTTGGTGCAAACCCAGCATGAAAACCCGCTACGCGTTTTGAGAGTGGATGTTCTCTCAACATAACCTTCTGTCCAGTGACATAACCAGGGACCTTTCCGTTGGTCTGGGCGTATTTACTTCTATACCGGTCCTGGTTTTGACGAATATTTTTATTTATATCTAATCTATTTGATCTTTCCGGCTTAGTATTTGGGGCTACCGACGACCATTCGCCAGGTCGTTTAATTTCGTAGCCAAATAGAGCTTGGCTTGGAGTCATTCCCGACGCGTCGTTACGTCTTCCCCTAATTGACTCTAAAATTGAGCTTAAGTGCTCATCCCAACGCTTGTGTTCACGCCCTAATAGGTGAACACGGAGCAATTTTTTTAATTCTTGATTTCGGCGTTCTGTTATGTTAGCACGGGGTAGGTAAATCGCTGTGGTCCAATGCTGGCATTGCCACCTATCTATTGCCGAGTTCCAAGACTCGTGACTAAACTGTGGTCCGTTGTCTGAGAGAATAGCCCTAGGATACCCATACCGTGAAAAAATCTCTTTCTCTAACAAACCTACAATCTGTGGTGCTCTCCCCGATCGCATAGGAAATGCTTCTACCCATTTTGTAAACATATCTGTAACTACTAATAAAACCGTATTCCCCTTAGCTGATCTAGGGTATGGGCCCATCAAGTCAATAGCTAAAATCTCAAAAGGATTTTGTGCTACCGATGATCCTAAAGGCGCGCGTGGACGACTTGGTAACGCTCTCGCTTGAGCACAAGTCATACATCTCTTGACAAACCTTTTCGCATCTCTATTTATGCCTGGCCAGATAAAATATCTCCGAGTCGCTCTAAGCGTTTCCCTTTCACCAGGGTGGCCAGCATGCCTACTGTTATGATAAAAATTTAAAACGTGAGGGATCATAAATTTCGGTACAATCAATTTCGGAACTGATTGTCCGCTAACCTGTCTATATAAGTAACCATCAATTAATTTGTATATCTCCAACCAATGCCTATCACGGGCATTTGTTGGTGGACTGTTGGCAGAAAGTAAGCTTTCCAAATGGTTTATCATTCGAGACAACCGTAGATCGGTGCGTTGTGCACCCCGCACACGATCTGCCAGTTTTCCAGACTGCTGATCTTCAGCGTCCCGAAGATCCAGACCGTTCTCAATGAGCGTCACCTGAGGTAGACCTCTATCTGCTTTCCAGCCCTCCTGGCTAACATTGGGGTACATTCCCCTATCTAACGAATCAATATCCTCAGTGATATTAGATTCGGCCGGATTTCTTGACAAGAAATCAGGTAACTCATTTTTCCTACCTGGGCAGTGTTCTAACGTAAAATTAAACTCCTGTAATAACAATGCCCACCTAGTTAACTTAGCTCTTTCATCTTTAACCCGTTCTAGCCATGTCAACGCCTTGTTATCTGTACGTAGGATGAAATGTGTACCTTCCAAATACTGACGATATTTCTTTATCGCCCAAACAGCCGCGAATGCTTCCTGTTCGTTCGAATGCCAGCGTTTTTCTGCATCAGAAAAACGAGCACTAGCGTAAGAGACAATATCACGACCGCCATCAGGTCGCTCGTGATATAGAACGGCGGCAACGCCGAACTTGCTGGCATCTGTTTGCAATACGAATTGCCTCTCGAAATCTGGCCTGCATAGGTAGAGTGGCCTACTTATAGCAATTTTAATGCTATCCATTGCATTTTGTGCTGAGGCATTCCATTTGAATGGCCTCTTCGTGCTCAACAAATCGGTTAATGGAGCTGCTATCTCTGCAAAACGGTAAAGATACTCGCGCAACCAATTCGATAAGCCGAGGAAGGACCTCAACTTCTTTCTTGAAGTAGGCACTGGGAAGTTTGCAATGGAGATTGCATGTAACTTCTGGGGATGGTTACCACTAGCCGAAACTACGTGACCTAAGAATTCTAATTCTGTGGTACCGATCCTGCACTTATCTGAAGCGCACCGCAAATTATATTGCTGTACCCGTTCTAAAACTAATCTCAAATGATACATATGTGAAGCCCAATCTTTAGAATAAACGATCACATCATCGAGATAAACAAGGCAAAAATCGCGTAGATATCCAGCCAAGACCTCTTGACTCATTATCCTTTGAAATGTTCCTGGAGAACCTTTCAAACCAAAGGGCATAACTCTAAATTGATAGCAAGCTCCGTCAGGGGTTGAAAAAGCGGTTAAATGTTTACAATCCTCAGACATTGGGATCTGCCAATAACCTTTTTGTAGATCAAATGACGAGAAATATTTCGCGTTACCTAAATCTTTTAACGTTTCATGAATAATGGGTAAATGTGATGGTTCGTCCTCAGTGACGTCGTTGAGTTTACGATAATCTACACAAAAGCGATATTCATCCTTCCCTCGCTTGGGGACCATAACTACCGGAAAACTATAACATGATCTACTGCTTTCGATCACGCCATCAGCCAGCATGCCTTCCAGCTGGGCCAAGAGATGCTTCTTTTTCTCATCAGAGAGCCTATACGGAGGTAAACGAATCGGGCGTGCATCTTTCAGCTTAATCTCGTGAGGTTGTAGCGGAGCAGGGCCAGAATATGGAAGAAATACCTCTTTAAAATCATTTAAAATACCTATAAGACTCTCTCGGTGTCCGCGAGGTATATCAGATTGCAACTCTGGCAATTCGACATCACACTTCATTTCCCCACGTACCGGTATCAAATGCGTCGTCACTCTTTCTACTCTACCGAAATGAAGGCAACCCCTATGAAAATCTATAACGCATTTTTGTGACGTCATCCACGGCACTCCGAGAATAACATCATCCCTAAGCTTATCTACGACTAAAAACTCACAAATAACCTCTATACCCTGAACTAAAATATTTGTCTCAAGTCTAGCCGTTACCTCCATGTAAGCACCATGTTCTGCTAAATATAATCTGTCAATATGAGTCTGTTGCTTACGCAAATTTCTAACTAATCGGCTACATACAATATTATACGAAGACGCAGAGTCCACCAAAGCCGTACATTCTATATTATTAAACGACACTCTAATACGCGGGAGTAATGGCGTTCCCGAATCTACAATAGCTACACACTGCGGTTCTTCAAAAAATTCTATCGCATCTAAATCTACATCTGATAACCTTTGTCTATCTCTATCGCGTTGTGGACTCTCTACCTCTTCGGAACTTGAACCCAAAAGTCTAAGATTATCGCGCTCAACATCTTTACCCTTACCTTCACGATGTAACCACGCTTGAACCTCGACTGGCCCATCACTACTTTCGCCCGTATCTTCCCATATTAGCACCTCATCTAACGTTTCATTATTATTTATAGAAATTGGTTTAGAAACTATGTTTCTAGACCTAAGCTTCACATCATTATCAAGGACCTTTGCTACAGGTTGAATAGTCGGTCGTAACTCTGATTCAACCTCCCTATGTTCTAATCCGTTTTCTAGTGATTGCCCTGAGACGGCTTTGATCCGGCGTTCCGTCCAGGGCCTTGAGCGTTTAAATTAGCGTTCTGGTTTCCGTTTTGCCTACCCCTGTTTTGATTCCAATTATTTCTATCCTGTCCTTGCCCGTTTCTATTCCAATTATTTTGATTCCCATTTTGACCCTGTCTATTATCAAAGTTATTCCTTTCCTGTCTATTATCAAAGTTATTCCTTTCCCGTCTATTATTGTTCCTTGTATTTCTGTTCCTGTTCTGATCATGATTCCTATTGTCCATTCTAAAGTTATTTCTATTTTGATTACCCCTATTTTCAAAATTATTCGACTGATTGAAATTATTATTATTAGAGTTTCTCAAGCTACCCGACTGATAATTATTAAACCTTTGCCTATCTGACTGGAAATTTCCCCTACTATTATTATTATTTCCCTGTCTATGGAATTGTCCGTCGCTATTCCTATTATCAAAAGTCCTATCGTTCCTATTCCTAGTCAATGGACAATTCCTTTGTAAATGCTGCCCGTTGCAGTTGTAACATGAAATGCTAGAAGTTCGCCTTTGAGGCTGTTGTGAAGCTTGTGCCGGCTCGTAATTTACAACTGGGTATACCAGTTCTGTCGGGAAATCAATTTCAGAGACGCGGTTCTCTAAACTGTCAAACGTGATGTCATCTTTGGTGAATTCTCTACGCAGAACATTGGTGTAACGTGGCAGCATCAAATTTAATAGGTGAAAAGCAAACTCTGCTGAATAAATGACATCGTTGCCATAAACCCGGTCATAAACTTTCGTCTTTCTACTTAAAAATGAAGAACCAGACTCATTATCTTGCTGTTTATGTGAGAGTAAATGGCCAGTCAATGCGAGTCTATTATTGTCGATCCCATACCGTTGTAATAAAAGAGCGCTGAAGGCCGACCATCTCAGCAACCCATTTCCACGGCTGGTCCACCAGGTCTTGACGTCACCGCGAAGTTTCAGAGCAGCCAACCTGACTTTCTCCGATTCCCTAATGTTCCGAAGAGCAAAGTACTCCTGGCAATCCGCGATAAATGCCTTCGGACATTCTTGAGGTAACCCGCTAAAGAAGAAGTTCTCATTGAGAACTTCATCTCTCACATAAACGATCTGTGGCCTTGTATCAATTCTATCTCTCGTTTCTAATATGTCAGCTGGTGACACATTATGGTCATCCTCGTCATGTGACGAAATGGGTGGCGTTTCGTCAACGCCTAACGAACCTGCCGATGCAGCCCCATTTCTCGTGACCACCGCGAAAATAAAGAGTTTACAAACACGTAGTAATAACTCGAACCAATTGAAAATAATCATTTTACTTGTCGATGTTTTAAAATAGGATTTAAACTAATGAAATTGACGGATAGTAAGAAATATCTTATTGGATTCTAGTATAAACCGCGACGTCTCCACGTGTTCAAATATTGGAAAATTCTATAAAATCACTAGAAAATAATAAAAATTGAAGACTCGTCTCAGGGTGAGTTCGTCAATGCTTAATATATAACTAAACACACGTTGGGCGCCAAGTTGTTACGCCTATAGGGCTCGGGAGGCAAAAACATGAAAATATTATGCAATACCTATAAGCGAAACAAACAGAAAAATTTCAAACTACTTCGGTTAGTATACTAAAACCCGTGGGAGGTATTGTGTGAGGACTGCCCTCCCTGACCCCTCTGAGTAATCCTTTCAGAGGCTCTTCTAATGAATTTAATTTAATGGTTACACGACCGTGTAACTTGCAACACAAAACAAGTAAAATTTAAATCCTCATATAATACGAACTTGGGTATGAACAAATATTATGATTAGTAAACTAGATACTCAAACCTCTACTGCAACCAGCCAATTAATCCAATTTGGTATCACTACACAACAACTATTATTTATTTAAACACTACTAGCAAATAAACTCAATCACTAGATGTAACTATTAATCTCTACTTGTTTATTTTAATACGTCACTACGCAATTACAGTATTCCCGACACCTCTCTACGCTTATTTCCAAATATAAACCGAAATTACACTTTCACCGAATAACTAATTATTTTACAATAAATCTACATGTACTGTCGAATCAAAACACTACGTCAAAACTCTAAAACAACACAGGCAACCGTTAGTAGCGTAAGTCAATGTGCGTGCAACTACGTATTAGCGTGTTATGAGGGCTCGCCTGGCAATACAGCTATTTTTAAGAAAGCTTCCGAGAGGCGGAGTCAGGACAAGGAAGGGGAAAAAAAAAATGGAGTCAAAGGATGATCTTATTGGTGGAGGCGCCTGTGATGTAGTGTGCGAGGGAGACAGGGTAATTGTTTTTATAACTGATACAAATTGTCTACGCGCGAACAACTTATAATGAAATAATTATACATAGTTTTTTATTTATGAATCTTTCATACTTAGTAATCAATAAATGTTTTTTTTTTTTACATGATTTTTCATCTTAACTGATAGGTTAGTATTATGATCTACGTTTTTCATAACCTTAATTTAATACATTTCTTAATAGTAATCTTATACTAGATTAATTAAATCCTATCATTTTATGCTTACTTATCTCTTAAAATTAGTTACACCCTTATTAATATAATAAATTGTACATCGAAATCTTATGAACTAGACATGTTCAATAATTGTCTTAATATTAATTCTTATTTTGATTACTAATATTGGCCATTAATCAATTCTATCTTAGGTAATTCTTAACCTACACATAGGTATATTCCTTCTTAATTAAGATGCTTATCAGTAATTAAGCTAACATGCCTTAATGCATAATTAATCTTATAGTCTATAATATCTTATATTACTCCTTAAGCATATGTGTTATAATTTATCATTTCAAAACAACATTATAATCTCTACACATTATTTATTCAGTATTTAAGTCTTGTTTAAACCATAGTCTCTTATAGAACAACAACATACCTACTTATGTTCGTTTACAGTTACAACTACATACCTAGTTTGATAATAACCATAATACCCTCTAAACAATTCTATGTATCATAACAAACATATTTTATTACAAGGGTTTTTTTTCATTATTCTAATCCGCCAAAACAATACCATGCACTAAAGAGGTTATCTACCCTACTTCGAAGCATCCAAAAAAAACCCGTTTCACTAGAATATTGTGAATCCTATAAAATTAAACAAAAGACTATGTTAGCGACGAACTGTCGCCGTGTTATTGTTTTCTTATCGCTCGGAACCCACAATGGGATCTACACACATCCCCTACTTTCATGATTTCTCAGAACAGATTTTTGAACGCCTCAACCGATCATAACAACTTATCTATATAAAAGTTTGCATAACCTATACTTATCCAACCAGATATTTGTCATAGCCATGGCTAAGTAGGTACCTACCTTAATATTTTTAAAAACATTATGTTTTTGAAAGTAGATAGGGTAGGTAGGGTACCCAATGAACTTGTACCGAAACGAAAAGATCATGAATGGATTCTACCACACTTAAAACGGAGAGCAGGTTCGAAGAAAAAGAAAAATGAGATGATATAAGAAAAAAATTCCGTGTAGGTAGGTATATAGTAGAAATGAAATAGCGCTCCATTTTCCTTACTTTCACTCTAAACTAAAAACTGTACCTACAGTAATTTTTTTTTTTAATTAATTAAGAGTCACCCTGAAAAAGAAGCTAGTTGGTAGATATGCAACTCATATATTACAATACATTACTTATTATGAAATTAATTACACACATACATACATGCAGTAGATATAATAATATTCACATACCTACTTTGTCTCCAGACATTTCAATTAAGTATAATCTAAAACGCACCGACCTTCGTTCGATAATATCCACCAATAAGCTGTCACGCCGACCGTAACAACAGCATTCTGTTCCTAATAGAGAAGTTTTCATACAATAATAATAATAATACTACTTCCTATAATATTATCATTGCGTTAATAGAGGCGTTCGTAAAGTAATGACGCGTAAAAGTTTTTTTGAATATTTTAACACGGGCACTACTCAGCGAACGCACGAATATGTTCGTTTTTTTGAAATGTGTTCGATTTTGTTCTATTTTTAACGTTTTGAATTTTGTTGACGATGACCTACCTACATACATATGTATATGAAAGAAAATTGTATTAAGTTGTCATTGGGTAGGTAGGTACATAATATATTAGCTACCTAATCATAAACAATGCTTCGTTAATTTTTTTAATGGCTCGTATGACAATGACTTATAACTTTGGTCCTTGACCACCATTTTGTCAATTAGTCTTGTCATGTACTTAGATACCTACCTAAGTACCGAAGTAGATACTAACCTATATAGTTGTCATCAATTTATTACCGTCTGTACATAGATATCTTCATAACAATCATTAGGTATAAAATATATACTTACTTACTGATAAGTAGGAATATACTTATGCCTACAAACGTAGGTAGGTATAGATAGCTAATACCTATATTAGTGGAGATACTTTTCGCGTTCTAAGGATGTCCTAGCTTAATAGAAAGTGAAAGTGATGAAGTGACAGCAGAGAGAGAGAAAGAGTGAAACTACCTAATATTTAGTGCTGGAAATTCTAAAGTGGCGATAGCTCTATCTTATCTATGTGCATATACCCAGGTACATATGATGCAGGTAGTTACCTACCTACAGTAATCATTTCCGTCTCCAATCCTTATATTATTAACTAGATCAGTAAATAATTAAAATGATCAATGTGCTGTTAAAAAATATTCGAATAAGGCAAGTACATAATTAAAACAAAACAATATGTAAACAAAGAACCGAAGTAGGTAGGTATAGTTTAAAAAATAATAATGGATATGTAGGTACCGGACATAATATTTTTTGGGGTGCTGAAGTTCGTCTAATGATATAGGGGAAGTTTTTCATAAATTGAATTAAATAACCCTATGTGGTCGGAAACCTACTTCCTCTATAATATACACACACAATGGAAAAAATTGAGTTTTAATCAAAGTTTAGTGTGTGCTCATTTTTGTATTGACAATGTTCGCCATCAGGTGGTCAAATTTTTTATTGAAAACACATCCTCTAGGTCAATTTTGGGTTTAGGCAACTTCCATTTACTCAAAGTTGTAGGTAGGAAATTATTTCATAAGCTCAATGGTGAGATATCTATTAAAGATTAAAATAATAAAAAATATCCAAGGTCAGAAACTCCATCTAACGCAATGAGCGATGTAGAGAAGGATGTTAAACAATAATATAATAATATAATATAACACTTTTCTATACAAAGGTGTCAGTATAGCCGGCGGAACTTATTGCCTGAGGCAATTTTTTCCAGTCAACCGGTCCCGTCCAATCTGAGACAGGCCAACCCCGGGTAGAAATTTCAAGTGAAAAAACACTTAGAAAAACTCTGACCCGACCGGGAATCGAACCCGGGACCTCGGATCTGAAGTCCACGCCAGTACAACTAGGCTACCGAGGTCGGTACAATAGTCTGAAAGACAGGAAGCGAAATCAATGGATTAGAGTAAGGACCAAATTTGCCGAAGAAGTAGCGTCACCAATATAGTACCTATGGATCTGGGGAGGATATAGTTAGGTATAGAAAACCCTGAAGTGGAGGCCAGGTCATAGAAACCAAGGTAGGTCACAGCTAAGCTGGAGAGAGGCCGGAAATTATTGGCAAAAGACAGACAAGTTGAGAAGGAAATAAGCCTTTGTCCAATACTGGACGAATAAAGACTGTTCAAAAGAGATCAGTTACAAGTGAAAAAAATCTAAATGCCTTTACCACTAGTAGGTACCTATAAGTTTTCGATGATCGAATATAGAAACGATAATCGAAAGAGTTTCGAAAAATTTTCATACAAAAATTAACGAATGATTCGATCGTTTGAATCAAGAACACTATTTGCGTGCAATTAGCTTTCGATTAAATTCGTATCTACTAGCCCCACTGTTTTTTAAGTAATGCACACTTGTACAAGTCTCAAATCGTGAGAAAGTCCGTATTGATCTTTGTACAAAACAAACTTAATCTAGCAATAAACTAAAAAAAAATAGTAATATATCATCCATTGTACCTATTTGGATAGGTTCATCGTTCGTCCATTTATAACATGAGGCCATCCATCAAATCCAGACTGATTTTTTGTTTTATTTTAATTTAAATTTGAAACCAATTACAGAATAATTTGTATAGACGGATTAACATACAATTTTTTTCAACACACACACACCTCGACACTATCATATTATAAAATAAATTCACTAACACATAAACGAAAAAAATGTATATTATTAAAAACATTTGGCAAGCAATAAAGCACTCAATCAAAGAGCCATTACTTGATGCTAAAATCAATCCTAATTTTATGTGTTCTTAAGAATGTAATTTGCTTGGAAATTAATTTTCACATAAGGTTGCTTTTCGTATGAATTATGTATTACCTACTAGAAGTACTAGTGGTGTTTTTGTTTAGCTTTCGTTGCCCGACTTTGTATATTGTACCTTACACACGTAGGTACAGTGGAGTCGTCTTTATACGTAGGTATGCGCTATTTTAGTTTGACTCACTACCACTATGGGTTACGTGTAATCCGTACTAGATTCTTACTTTTTTCTATTCTATTGTAGCGGCCATGTCGTATCGTATGACGACATCATCCACCAATAGCGTTTCTCCATGATGTCGACACCCGATAGCAGCCTGCTACATCGTACAAAGCCTATATATCTTAAAGAAAAAATAACAACTAATGACTCTAACAATTCATTACTAATGTTCGATTTTTAAATGGAACAAACCACTACGGGCTTACGACCGTCTTCTACTGTTATTTCGAAGGCTGGCTTAGTGTGATCACTTTACGTTAACAACGTTCGCCATTAGGTGGTAATGTTTGTCTCCGAAACTCCTAATCATGAGAATTCTCAACATGTTCAACATGTCGAAAAATCTCATGTATGCAACAAGTAGAAATTTAATAATAAAATGAAAAATAGAGAAAAAAGTTGGAAATTGTTGAGAACAAGAGAGCAACCAAATTTAAAGACTGCGACTGCTGTCATGTATTTGGCGCCAGGATATGACTATATCCATTTTTGTTAATGTCTCATATTTATTGCCTATTGGCTTTGTTGGTGCACAACGTTCTAATTATGTTTAGATTCTTGTGACCTTTTCAGGACTAGATCTTAAAGAAAAAATAACAACTAATGACTCTAACAATTCATTACTAATGTTCGATTTTTAAATGGAACAAACCACTACGGGCTTACGACCGTCTTCTACTGTTATTTCGAAGGCTGGCTTAGTGTGATCACTTTACGTTAACAACGTTCGCCATTAGGTGGTAATGTTTGTCTCCGAAACTCCTAATCATGAGAATTCTCAACATGTTCAACATGTCGAAAAATCTCATGTATGCAACAAGTAGAAATTTAATAATAAAATGAAAAATAGAGATAAAAGTTGGAAATTGTTGAGAACAAGAGAGCAACCAAATTTAAAGACTGCGACTGCTGTCATGTATTTGGCGCCAGGATATGACTATATCCATTTTTGTTAATGTCTCATATTTATTGCCTATTGGCTTTGTTGGTGCACAACGTTCTAATTATGTTTAGATTCTTGTGACCTTTTCAGGACTAGATCTTAAAGAAAAAATAACAACTAATGACTCTAACAATTCATTACTAATGTTCGATTTTTAAATGGAACAAACCTATATATCTGCATCACCACTACAAAAATACCACACTATTAGGTATAATTAAAATTATATAGGTGTCTAAAGAGGTTTGAGAAGTCCGTACCTTCTGCTTTCCTCCTCTGGGATACAGGGTGGTGGGTAAAAAATCCATTTCATCAGTTCTGCTTCGAAGGATAGAACTTTTTTTCAGAAGGATGTCTTTTCTTGGAGAGAATAAGACACATGTATTTTGAATAATTGTTTTTTACCTGGTGGAAAATGCCACTTGGAAATAAGCCAAACACACTAATTTGATCGAAATATCAACAATTTAATAGGTACCTAGGTAAATGGAGGAAAAATACATTTAACCTTAAAAATAAGAAATACAGAATGGGAAGTCGGAAATTAAAATATTAATAGGAGAAACGTACATAGGTACCTACCTACCTACCAATAAAATTAGAAAGTTGAGAAAAATAACGTTTTTTAATACAATTCAACACCGGCGAATTATGATCTTAATTAATGGGAGTGCACTGTGTCCGGGTATAATGGCCGTGTGTAATAGTTGTATGTAGGTACAGGAAAGGTATGATTATAGGTTATGGTCGGATAATACACTCGCCACGTGAACACCAACACATATAGGTACACACTCATATCTATACTACAGTTAGATATTATACCTACATACAGGTACAGATAGCTATTATTATGTTAGGTAGGTATATATAGATACACATGCATATGTAAAGTTATAACATCGTATCGATAAACTCTGCAGCTTTTCGATGTAATTCTTGTACCCATGTTGAACAATTTTACATTATTTTATTAGTGAGAAATTTCGCTTTGATAAGGCAAATTTCCCAGAGAATGTTAGCCTTTAATCTAAACTTACCTATAGACTAGAAAAGGTTGTCAAAACCTCAATATTAAATTATTATGCCTACGTATATTCAATTAAAATAATTAGTATCTACCTAATAATAAAAAAAACAATGAATTTCACACGTCATTTTTACGGTTAAAAATTAAAAACAATTACATTAGGTAGGTACCTTTACCTATTATATTGGTAGATAAATTTACCTACTTATTAATTTTTTATATGATTTATTCGATTCGATTCGATATACTTAGGTACCTACTTATATGTATTTTTTAATTTAAATTTACGTACCTACCTACCTACTTTCGTACCTTTAAATACATCTACCTAATAAAAATTAGTGAATGCATAATGAAAAACCAATAATATTTGCCTTAGCACAGGGCCACAAAATTGGCCTGTTTGGGCAGCATTTTCACATTGTCAAAAAATTACATTTCTTTATTAGAAAAAAAAATCATTACCAGATTTTTATAAAATGCAACAAATCATGATTAGTAAGTAATAAAAATTATAAATCTCGATGAAGCTATATACTTAGCTACTTTTCCACCTTTATTCGTATATGGATATTAGTTGGTATACTTATTGTAATTAGATGTTCACTTAGTATATATTTTGGTACGTAGATATTAAAATAATTGTTGCCAGATAATGTGTGCCTACCTACGAAACCTAACCCGACAGTCCACAAGCAAGATTCCATTAAAATTAGCACTTTGCTACATGTAGATTGTTACCTAACTATACAGGAATTTATCTGTGTCAAATGGTATGAAGTATGCAATCAGCGATTTAGGGAGTTCGACTATTCACATCGAAACATCGACAGGATAAGATATTATTAAATTTTTACTAACAGCATAGGCGCCGACCTCTGGGTTGATGATTGTGATGAATACCACAAATTAACGTTCTCTGTTGGAAGTATTCCATCAGAACATTTTGTATGGAGAATCATTAAAATTTCCACCACTGCTTTTGCTTTAAAACAGTTTTTAGGTATGATGTCGTAAAGATATAGCTTAATTAAACTTACAGGGTAAATATATTCATAAATGGGAAAGGTTTTGAAAATAGTTACCTAGGTAGGTAGGTATGTGATATTTTTTTGTAAATCGTCTTCAAATTTTTTTAAAATTTGATTTTTGTACCTATCCTATTTTTAGATTCAACATTTTTTTGGCACGATGGTATCAGATAGACACATAATTATTCTTGTGTCCTCTAGGTTTACCTACTATTCAGATAATTTATAAAAAAAATACGCATTATAGGTACCTAAATTATTACTTCAAAAAGTATAAAAAAATCGCTTAACATTTATTGAGGTATTTGAATAGCTTTCTCTATAGGTACTTCCGCTTAGTCTTACTTTATGGGATACCCTTTATATTCGACAAATGGGCATAAAAATCTATAGACATAATAAGATAATATTTCTAATTAGGTACCTATGTCTTTAATTTCTTCCAATACAATCGATGAAATTCTACGATGATTTAATTCTTCGATGATGATATTAGCATCCCTTGACATTTTCTCAAATGTTTGGGATTATCCTAACTTAGTTAGTCATATGACGTTGGTCTTTGTTGATGTATATGCATAATTGTAGTTATATTATGTAGATTCATAATTTTAATCTTATTCAACTTGTAACTATATAAATATACGCATAGGTACAATATAGGACCTATGTAATCAGCTATAATTTGATACTGAATTGATATATAGGTAGATATTTGATGTGTCGATGCATTTATGAAACGGTGTATGTGCATAAATAAATAGGAAAATAAAACGATATTACTGAATTGAATGAAATATTCCTGATGACCAACCTAAAGGGAGAATTTTGAATAGATAAGTTTTTTAGCATAACATTTATATACCTACCTACAAACCATATTTTGAAATCGCTCCAATAAATTTTCTGGAAATCGAAATTTCTCAGTCTCATTGGGATTAATTGCAGTGCGGGTCTGCGAATTCCCCTCTAAAATGCAATAAAGCCATTACACGAATCTTCATTTGCATATTTTTAAACGTTTTCAGGCATTGTTCAATTTGCAGTTGAAGAAATAGTCGCTTCACAACCACCGCAATCAATTAGTGATATTGTCTTAAAAAAGATTTTATGTAATATCAAAATATGGCGATAGGTATTTACGTGTATCATGTGAAAGAATTCGTGAAATATCGAAGATGATTATATAAAATACCTACATTAAAAAAAACGGGATGAATTATTATCATAGTTAACCGTAGAACAATCATCAATGTAATAAATTAGAATATGATTTATTTATTTATTTTAAAAATACAGGTACCGCACGTTTAACTTAACAATTGAGCCATAAAGATCACCCAATATTATTATTTTTATGTAGGTACGTAGGTAATAACAAAAGACGATTTGTTTAAAATCAGTTTTAGTAAAAAAAAAATAGGTGATTTTGTGTTGATTTTGGATGACCGCATGACAAAACGTTTGCGTCATTTTGGCATTTGTTTCGGTCTAAACAACAAAAGGTAACCGATTTTTTTGTGCTAATTTCATAAATTTGCATATTTCGACGTTCACATCGGGGAGTCGGTCTACGTAGGGCGGTACATACCTGAGTACGGCACCGGTGAAAAGAGATTCTTTTCAACATCATAACACCTTTTAAGGATGACAAAAATTTAAATTTAAAAAGTGTTCTAATCGAACATTTTTTAAATTTAAATTTGTCACTTTAGTTCGCGTTCAATCCGCTCGGTTTGATAATATGATCGCCGGTTTATTTGAAACCCTTTTGTTAGGCGAAGAGACAAAAGCGGATGTTCCGTACGAGATTTATGGGGTAAACAGCTCCCCTTTTCTCAGCGAATAGCCTGACGGTTTAAGATAGTGTTCTATATTCAATTTAAACTAGACAATAACGTCATTTTGATTCAAGTGCTTTACACTCCTAATAAATCTTCAAAAGAAAAACTGCATTTCGAAAAATTTTACAAACGTTTTATAAGTAGGTACTTACCTACTTTGATTTTTTCATATTCGCAACACAACAAATATTCGAATTTATTTAAAAAAAAAAGAATAGAAAGCCGTTTCGCGTGGTCTTTGGAACGTCGCGCAATAGACGAACACTGGTGCTAGGGCGAACATGGAAAAAAGCCATTAATAATTCACCATAGCGAAAAGATGACAACTCAAGATTTGTTCGCTGTAAATTATTCTAGTAGGTACCTACCTGGGCGTAAATCAAGAAGGTACTACCATATTATACCGAAAGCAATTTTTTATAGCGTGCAACATTTTTCAGATAAGTAAATTGTAGTCGATGGTACATTCATAGTATGCAGCATATAGAATCATTTACCTATAGGTATACTTCTACATATGGTATATAGCCGGGTTCTTTGTTTTACTTGATAGTTCAGAAAAAGAACTAGCTACGTAGGTAGATAGGTACTTACTTCTAAAAATTACCCCACAAAAGAACACAGTCATAACCGTTTTCAACGTGGATATTTTAAAGCATTCCTAAAATGTGACCTAACCTGTGATAATTCGCTTATCTCGCCTATACTTAGATACCTTAATAAGATGAATGAACAAACGAAAATATTATTAAAAAATTCTCTTGAGTACTAAAAAACCTCACTTTTATTATAATAAAATGCAAACAAAATAATTTGTAGGAATTTACATGAACGAAATCGATACGCTATTGAAAACTCGTATGTGCAAAATAATAAAACTACCTAATTGACAAGCTGTTACCGTCAGCAAGACATTATTGAGAGATAATAATGACTACTTATAGATACAATAATTATCCAAACAATTTAGTTTCTAATAATTAATTGATCGAGTCATTGTTGTAATTTAAAAATAATAATTTGCATGCACTTGTTAATAATTATCTCTATAACACACACTACTTACTAACACAGAACTCTTCTATAATTTCTCCTTAATAATGTTTTATTATTTTATCTATCTATAGGTGGCGCTCTTGACTTAGGTAGGTTCTCAACAAAGTACGGACATTTCAATGACATGCAATACTAAGGTAGAAAAACTTATTTTCCTATACCTACAAACTGCATACTGTAATAGTAATCGGATCCATTTAATTGAATCCAAAACAAACGGATAAGGGTTTTGCATGATTTATTTGGCACCAAAAATGAATTTTTGGCCAAAAATTTTAACATTAGATTATGAGATTTTAGTCAGAGAGTGAAAAAATGTAAATTTATTATGGAATGCATGAATCAAATGTAGAATCTTTTCAAAAGATGTTCTTTTTTCAAATTTTATTGATGAGTTTTCAACAGATACAACTTTTTGCAATAGCATCAAAAACTCTTAGATTTTGTTATTTTTTTTTTATTTTTTTTTTATTAACTAACACTAATCTCATTTTTATTTAACACAGTTTCTTACACTAAACATTGAACTAACTTTCGTTACTTTTTTTTTCTTTTTTTTATTAATCAATAATCAAATAATTTTGACTCGCTCAAAGTGAACACAAATACCTACACGCTTTGACATGGTGAGTTTGGGTCGTGAAAGAGGAAGATGGTCGGCACCTGGGATCGAATCCACGACCTCCAGTCGAAGACTATTCTATAGGATGGTTTTAAAAAAAAATCGTATAAAAAAAACACATAAAAAGTGCAACGCACCCTAAAAGTAAACAGAAAATTTCAATTTGTAAGATGGGCACACTTAATAAAAAATGATAGAATCATTGTATGGGCCGCGCGGGGTGATTGATGTAATTAATAAAACATTTTTACGAGGTGTTACATTCACTATATCACATACATTATTATGGTTATACTCCGGTAATAACATTTATTCATATTGGAGTAGTGTTTATGGTCGGGCAGGGTTGCCACGTTTGAACAATGTTTTATTTATTTTTTTGAAACTAAAGTATTTTATTTGTGTTTTTTTTATATTTAGAATAAATAAGTGGTGATGGTTATGTGACTTTTTATTTAATGATGATTTTTTTTGTTGTTTTATTATTATTGTTTTTTTTTTAAATTTTGTTAACCATTTTATCATGTACCAAGACGTGAGAAAAAACCAAGAAAAATGTGGAGGGACGAATCACTTTCTAAATCAAGTCCACTTCAAAATTTAGGCATAGTTTGCTAACATTTTATATGCTGTGATTGACAAAACCTGGGTGGGTAAAAAAATACACAATAATTATTTATTTATTCAAGATTTACGGCTTTAGAGCCTTTAACATTGGATAATTTTTAAACATACAAAAAACAATAGCAACTTTTGACAGTTTGTTATGAATTACAAAAACTTAACCTAAAATAATTCGTGTAAGTACCTACCTAATGTTGAACTTATTTACGTATAATTTTTCATCTTTTTCTCTTTTCTCAACTTTTGGTCATCCACTGCTGGACATAGGCAAATTTTTACGGTGTCTTTATCGTCGGGTCGGGATCATTTTTATCCCTTATTTTCCTTCATATTTTTTTTGTCATTCAGTCATTTTTTGGATTTCCGTCATTTTCATATATTTTTCGATAACCTATTAATGTTGGATTTTTGAAAATAACACTTGAATCAGTTTAAACAAGAATTCAAGGCAACACAATATCCGCTAGAATTAATTTCAGCCAAAATTTGCATATTGATCTTTATGCGCTGGTTACGACAATTTTAGAGAGATTATCAAAATTATCCAAAATAGAGACAGACTATTATTAATATAGGTGATATTATGTAGGTACTTATAAAAAAAATAGGATGCATCCCTGCGGGGGTCAAGTGCGTGTCAAAGCATCATGAAGTCCCGGGGTTGAAATGAGATAATCCCTCTCGTCCACCCCCTGCAAATATTTCATTTTATTATTATTATTACTAGTGTGCATATCATACGAAGCGCTACCTGCTACAAGTTAGCTATAAAACTACCCTCACTGTACCACCTAATGTCGCGTTTACATCTATCCGTTTTTTTGTTGTTGTTTTTAAACAATTAATTAATAAATTTGTAACAAATAAAAATAAATAAATACACTTTTCTATACAAAGGCGTGAGTATAGCCGGCGAAACTGATTACTTGGGTTAATCTTTCTTAGTCAACCAGTCCCGTCCAATGTGAAACAGGCCAACAGCCGTACAAATAGAACGTTATTCTTCGAATACACCCAGAATACGCAAAAGTGCTACTAATAAAACAAGGAATAACCTATAATAAGAATGATACCCATGCCAATTTTATTCCTGGCTACCCTGTGGTATAAAGAAGTAATAGCGACGAGACAAACTACCACTACAATCTTCATATTTTGACACTTAACATACGAAAACTTGCAACAAGTCCGAGCTGTCAATGAATCGAATCGACCTTCGGCAATATTCGAACCGATTCGTACATACTCGTGATATTCCGCAAATGAATATTCTCGAAGATCCAATCGGGTTCGTACGGATTGCTTATAAATCAACCTCATGATATGGAACAACCACAAGCTTCATTGATAAATGCGAGGTTGCCAAAGTATTCTTGCAGTAGGTACAGTTATGACACGGTATAGGGATGATTATTAGTAGCGTGTGGTATAAAAGATTTATGCCGGAATAACTGTTCCAGTCATAACGATGTTTTTAGACGCCCAAGGCGAGGCTTTAATCAGCGCCCCCTCCCCCCTAAATTTGTTCATTCCTGTTTTGATCCGGGAAAATGATATCCTTGTTCTTTAGAGGCACTCCATTATCCACCACCTATAGACCTGCCGTGTTTCGGGTTGGAAAAACCGGCAGCTATTACATATAAATAACAGCATCACGGACCACTTGCTTTTCGTCGTTGTTTAGGATAGTCAGGCTTGATCAGTACCTACCTAGCTATTTGAACAGATTCTAGTCTAACTTCCCAACTAAAACTTTTTATTACAAACTTGGCATTCGAATGGCATAGCATATGGGTGTTTACTGTTTATTAAACTCATTCAAAATATTGCATTCCTATGGTTTTTCTCCGCTATGAAGTCGCTCGTTCCCTGGATTGGCGACGCCTCTTAGCCAATATTTCCTGTTGCTCGCTCGGTTGCAATGAAAATCAAGGATGAAAATGCTATGAGTTCGGATGTGAATCCCTGGACTGTACTACAAACAAAATAGAATTTTAGGAATAGGAAAGTAGAATTTGTTTTACACACGGCGGCGCCCCCCCCCCCGTATCGCGGCGCCCAAGGCGACTGCCTCGGTCGCCCCACCAACGCGACGGCCCTGCATAGGATAACCTCTGAGAAATTCTTCAGAATAAAGTTCTTTACGTAATTGCAACATTACTACTTAGCTCGTCACTAAAATAAATGTAACAATACAATAATTGTTCTCAATAATTTGATTATTAGACATTTTTCAGGTCATCGGGACCCTTAAGCTAACCTGGAGTGTACTAAATTTAAAAATTTCAAAACGTTACAGTGTAAAAGACAAGAAGGAATGGTTGTATGAGAAGTGGAAAGACTTTGGAAAAAAAGGATTGATAGACGTTCTCATCGTTACTTTTCACTCACTCTTTCTCATCTCCTACTTATTAAGTTCAGGTATCCAAAAACACAAAATGCGTTTGAAAATGTTGTTGGGTTTCCAACAATCATTTCCATAGCGATGAGAATAGTGTAGTAAATTTGTTGAAAACTGAAATAATTAAAACGAGTCAAACATAAATCCACCTTTACACGTTCGGAACAGCATGGCAGATACAGTGTAGTCCTCATTATCCGTAGTAATGTTATGAGAGATGACGGCCGGACCGCCACTACACGAAACGCTACCGGACAACGACCGGATAAATTATTATATCCTAATTATTATTATTATTTCCCATAATATTTGCCCTCAGTCCCGTAATGTGTATTTTATGGGAGTCCATTGTGTGTCAGTGGGTCATCAAATCTGGAATATTGTCCACTTGCGTCTTTTCACAACAACAAAAAAACGAAATAGACCAGGAATATTTTGTACTTGGTACCTATACTCAGATGTTTTTTGATGGGGGTTTTCAAAACATTACTAGTCTTTGATGAAGATTATCATGAATCGCATGGTTTTTTCTTCATTTTCTTCACCGTAGATATCAAAACATAATTGCGCACAAGTCCTTTAGTCCCTCTTGAAATGCGCATGCATATAGAGCACTATATATGGTTTATCAGATGGTTGTTTATTTGCGTCGAGCCAATGCTGGCGAATCTTTCCCCATTTGGGAATATGTTTAAAGAGGTGTCATAGACTACATTACATCTTATGAAATTATGATTTCCAGAAATGTTTTTCTTCTTTTTCGATGGCTCTACAGCTCATATCGAACATTGTTCTTCCTTAACCTTCGTCTCCAAAATACTCTGTGCAGAGCCGGCAAGTTATTCTACTGCGTCCCTCTTGACCTTTTCCCAAAATAGTTTGGCCATGTCTGCTCTTTTCTTTCCGCCCGGATGTCCCTCCAGGATTCTCTTCGGTCGGTATCCGTGAAGACGGCATTCTCTGATCATGCCCTGCTCATCTGAGCCTGACTTCAGAGCCATTCAGAGATCCTGAAAGAGCTTTGTAAATATTTTACAGCACATCGTTATATCCCATTGTTCAGGATTCTACATTTTTCTCGGGCCCAATGTCTTTGATACATTTTCATTTTACATCCTATTGATTTGTACCTATAGACTAGGCAGTTATTTTCTTGGTTTGGCATCTATAGATTCTGGATTTTTACTGATTATGAGGTCCATATATGTAGCTCTAAATTTTTCATCAATCTGGTAATTTGCACGGCAATCGAAACAGAAGTTTGACGCTAAGTCGATTATTCTAGTGGAACTGACAAAATTTTTTTAAAATAAGCAACAAAAATTTATCTTAACGAGAGATGAAAAGAAGATTGTGCATAAACAATTTTGGCTTAGATTTCTATCCTGTTTAAAACTATGCAAATATAGTCAAGTTCAAAACTCCACAAACATCAGCCTTTAACAGCAAACTATGCCACCAATGTTTTCTATTCACAACGATATTATGTACTTAGATAGATCATAAAAATGATGACTTATCAATTCAATCAATAAAAAATCCATTGTCGGTTCGTGATGGCAGAATCATCTTATTAAAAAAAAAGTATCTAAGTAATAAAATTAAGGTTATTTGGTATCTACTTACTTTGTACACAAATTGTTTGCATGTCTCGAATGGGTGTTTGCATTATTTTTCAAGTAGGTAGCTATCACGTAATTTTACTCGGAACGAGCATAGGTAGGTAGTAGGAATAATATGTAAATATACACGAATATTGTTTTTATTTTTAAGTCAAGCAAAATACCATAGTAGTACCCATCAGTCACCTAACGAAATACCATTATTAGTAATTATATTTTAATTGTTGTTACATGTTATTAAAAAAAAACATAAAATAATAAAACAATTGAAAGGCAATTATGGAGTCATGCATGGTGGGTCATTATTCATTTGCTTGAATCTGATAGCGACCAAATGAGATTAGGTGGCGTTCTTGTTTTAGTTTAATTTTTTTTTCTTAGAAATAATAGTTATTTATGCGAGAAATGGCGATATTTTTTTGAGCTTGTTACTTCAACCCTTTATTTAAAAATTGTCGTGAAAAAAAAATCGTGTAAGATTTTATCGAAATTTCATTATTAAAAGACACCCTTGTCGTTCGTTCTATTTTCAAATAAATTTAAACCGCGAATCGTTCTTTATATTTTTTTGTTTTATTAATAAACACGGTGTTAAATTTCGCCTCGCAGTTTATTAATTTCAGTTTTAATACGTTGCTTTTATAATTTCGTTCTGGATCAAGTCGAAATACCTAATTAATTTTGTTAAAACACAGCGCATTTCTTATTAAATTTAATTTCGCGTTCAACATTTACGGAAACATCAAATTAAACATGGTCGAATCTTTGGCGTTGTTCTAAATTCAAAAAAGGAAAATGAAATTTTCTTCGGTTGTTGTTTAAATATTTTTGTATACCTATTATTATTCTTAATACATCAGCCTTCAAACTATGAGAATAACAACTAGACATCACGCCGAGAAATTAAATGTGTACAAGCATGAAAATCGATGATGATGGATGACCATCTAGTCATTAAGTAGAGAACAATTTGAATTAATCGAAAACATGTAGACACTTAAGCAGCCTCACGATCCGCCAATGGAATGTCAAAAATGACAAAATTTTAACTATAACTACTTACACTAATTAGGTTTATGTTTTTATTAACGTCTTTGCCAATATTGATGTCAATAATAATTAATCGATTTATCTCTGTGCAGTTTTGTACAATAGGTAATCAAATTATTTTTGTTTGAACAGTTTTACACTAAAAATTAGTTTTTTTTTTAAATATTTCATTGTTGTCTTCATATGGTAGTTTTATATTATTCTTAATGGCTTGTATAAAATCAGAAACCACTACTAGCTAGAAATCTTAATAAAATTCATTTTATAAAATAATGTTTTTTTTTAATCCTCCACGGTGCAATCAATTTTCTCACATTTCAATCTTTTATTGTTTTTTCTCCTCGAGGCATATGGAGGGCTAAATTTAACACAGGGTCGCATCAAGACTTTTTTATGATGTTTAGGAAGCCGTTTATTTATATCTTCAATATTCATACAGCAAACTGATCGTTATTTGTTTTCTGTTATTAATAATACGTTCTTCAAACTTATTAACCTTCCTCTCTCATATTTTGGAAGTGTATCCAATGTCTAAAAATTTCTTTCATAGTCCTGAGTTTAGGTTGGCTCCACACTACTCCACATGTAGAGTTTATGCCAGTTACAAAGTCAATCAAGTCAAGTTATCTTCCGTTTTTTATCAAGTGCCTTTAAATAGTCAACTTTTTTCTTTCGTGTCTAGAAGTGGTTGGTAGACTAGCGGTTACGATGCCGGCTTTCTCACTGATTCGTGTGCAGTTCGTGGGTTCGATCCCAGGTGACGACCATATTCCTCTTTCACGAAACAAGCATTGTGTGGCTTTTTTTTTTTTTTTTTTTTTTTTTTTTTTTTTGGCTTGCTGTAAAAGAGTCAAAGAGTGTATTTGTGTTCACTTTGAGTGAACACAGATTCATTTTTACAAAAATATGTCTTTTTGTGTGTCCTGCTATAAAATGCAGAAGGTATCCAAGCAACTGTAGGTAGGTCGTTTACTTTTAAAGATGGTCAAAAAATCCGTTGAATATATGAAGAACATCTTGAATGCTGTCTGATGGTCAAGTTTCACTTTCAATCATATTATAACATTCCACATTAATAATCACGATTGTGCGTTCTTCTCAGAAGTCCAAAAAATCAAACTCTATATAAAATCTTGGGTTCGGTTAAAAATGTTTCGTCTCACTTATATTGTTCAAAATCTTCCATCGAAGTTGGCAAACTGTTTTTAAAATAATAAAGATACATCTCAATAGGAATTGTATCAAATTGTACGGTTGAATTTCCTCTCTAACTCCTCTTCTGCCGTTGTGCCGCTGCGGTGCGTTGAGGGAACGAGCAGCGTCGGTTAGTCAGAGGTCAGGTATCTGTGTGTGCCGCGTTCTTCGGTAATTGTTTCAAATAGTTGCAACGTACGTCGTGATTTCTGATAACACTCCAATATAGTACCTCCGCACATTTCTCATCAAGCTCTTACTCGAACGTGTTCTTGTGTATGTAATATCAGGCATCACACCAGAAACGCAAAAATGAAACTAGACATATATGTAGGTAGGGATAGAGCTTAGGCTGGAAAAAGCTGACTCCCATCAATTAGGTAGTCTTATTTTTAGGCAGGGCTGCTAATGATACTGGCTGCAGATAGTTGACAAATAATATACAAAGGTGTACGAACCTGTATCGTTAACAGTAACGGAATCAGAATAAGCAAAATCCAACAGATGAAACGCTAGGGACATCCCAAGAATCAGCAAAAAAATCTTACGTTAGCCGAAGTCTAGAAATTTGCTGCAAAACAAACCATAGGATTTAACTTCAAAGGGAAGAAACACGGAGATAAACTTACAAATGCCTTCAAAAATTACCTATTGATAATGAACCTATAACTTTTGACAAATGTAAAAATAGACTACTATCAAGCGCCCTTAGCCGAAACTATCAACAGTTGTTTATAATTATTTTTGAAATTTCTCTCAATCGATTCAAGAGTTGGGCAGATTTCATTGATCACTTCAGCCGCATTTCAGTCGTTCAGACAACATTATAAGAGTCGTAAGGAATTTTCTGTCGCGTTTCATCATTTAAATATGTTTTGACATTTTGTGAGTTTATCGTTGCTGTACCAAAAAGATTTCTTCTTGTTTTATTGATATTCATTATCATTATCATCTTATTGCTAAGCCCATGTTGACTAGGTTTGGTGGATATGACTATATTTTGTCGCCTATAATCAATAAAATTGAGACACCGCTATGTAGGAAAATTATTTATCTTGATTGATCTTAATAGCGTTATTTGATACAACTACCTCTGTACCTGCTGGTAGTTAGCCAATGCATCTCCGCAAATACATGCACGTACAGGAAGCAATAATTCAATGGAAATCCAAAAACATTATGTTTAAAGTGTTAGCTTTCCAAAAGTAGTATGGAGTATGGAGTACCATAAGGATCTCCGCACTTGCTTCGCAAGAGAGAGAATTTTCCAAAATCTGAGTTTATTCTGATTGCCTACGAATAAGACTATTACAATATTTGCATAAGAAATCGTTAAGAACTATTGTGATGTCAAAAACAACATACTGCAACAAAATCGGACCGATGTATGGCGTTCCACAGGGTCTTTATTTTGGCCCCTATTATATTAATTATTTCATTCGAGGCTAATTCTAGATCTTCATTATATTTACTTGGCTGTTTTCAAATTGCAAATACACACTTTTTTTATTAAAAATTCAAAGAATCTATTATTTTGTATGAGTTAATTCTTGGGTTTTATGTAAGGTTAGATTTACCTTGCGATTATTTTTTCAATGTTCATGTTTATAATTTTAGACTCAACGTTTGTACCTTCCTGTACACGTAACTTCGAGCACATAATCCGAACGCATCATAGGAGTAATAAATCTTGTTCGACTTGTTCTGCGACCAATCAAATATAATAACACGCACACACACACACATAATATAGGCACACAAACACAACACAGACCTACCTTCAAGACTCACACACCTACATACCCAGAATCATAATACATATTATAATCTCTCCCAATGTTACACGCATACAATTACTTACACATAGTTACTATTACGTATTTTTGATACATAGATAGCCGTGATTTGGGATAAGTATACCGCAAAGTTCTATGAATAGTCTGATCCTGTGCAGCTGATCTGAAAATATGGCTATGCTGTGGAAGAAGGTCATTGACATCGTGGGCATGAGATGCCTCTGTTTGCCTTTTTTTGCAAAAATAGGGAGATTGAAGAGCGAGTTTTTATAGATACTATGATCAAACGTGGCAAAAGTGTTGCTTAACCCTTGATTTGAATCTTTCATTCTACTTAATTTTATTATGCTATCTTTTCTACTTTTTGATTCTTCTTTTCTTAGACCTTTTAACTTCTTTCTTCATTAGTCTCCTGTGATGCTTACTCCTTACTAACTATCCTTTATCTTTTGGCTGATTGTCATGTAGATCTGTTAGTTTGGGGAACGCCGTCAAAAACCTTCTTCTCTATTTTCTCTGTCGTAATTCGGATATGAACTACTTAGTTATCCAAGATTTGGTGAGTACCTTTACCTAAATAGTTGAATACTTAGATTAATCCACAACGTATTCATAATATCTAATTTGGATATTTTTTGTTTTGTTACAGGTATGTTAAAACTCTTCAATTTTTGGAAACCTATTTCTTATAAGTTCAACAATATATTTGTGGCCTGTTCGGCTACATGTCATCGGAATCTGCTACTGGTAAGTACATACCTAGTGATATTTTCCATATTTTTTAAGCACTTGTATATCTTGTATTTTAGAAGATTATTTATTGATAAATTAACATGTACCCAGGTACCTACTTACAAGAGGTCCTATAAAAGTTGTAAATACCTATAAAGGTTGTAGAATTTTTAAAGATTTCTAGAAAACATTTTGTAGTCTAGTGTGCGGATTTGCAGGTGGCTTAATTTTTTGGCAAAAAGATTAAGTAGGTAGACTAGGTCCTATACCTTTTTTGAAAACAAATTTATAAGCAACACATTCTGAATGTTTCTGCTTAGCAATAAAGCCATTATCAACCCTCCCTGATAACTCTATTGAAATTCTACCATATTCTACAGCCTGACCTGTCGGTAAAGAATGTTAGGTGTATATCCCCCGTATAAATCTTTGTTCTGTTAAGTTTCCATAATACATAGATAGGCAAAGTTTTGACCTGGGTAGTTCCTATATAGATCAATTCATTAAAATATAGATCCATAGATCACCATCGAATATAACGTTATTGTAGTTTACTAATTCGTTGATTTCTAAAAATCCTTTTTTTTCTAATTGTCAATAAAACATCAAACGATAAAAAAAGATATGAACAAACTCTGCAGCCTAGATATCTAGGAGTCAACTTCTGAATAATGGTTCTATTCACGGAATTTCAGTTTTTTTTTTGAAATTTCTAATTTGAACGGATATTCTTTCTGTCTCTGACTAGGTCTAAATAAAGTGCCGTTTTCATATTGAATAATTATAAGAATATACCTATAGATATTTTTTTTACTTTTTAAACCTAAGCAAACCATAGGTGCGAACGTAAGTACCTACCTACTACGTGTTTTTTTCCAGTTAAATACAGGTTATCTGAAATCCTACCAACGGTATACCTAGATACATATCAACCTAACTTCGAAAATTAGAAAATCTCATAAAATTGATTTTTTGTGCGATTAGCCTTAGGTAGTTAATTAGCAAAAAGTCTGAATCGACGCAATATCCACACCCTTCGTTCGAGCTCGAGTCGGATGGTGAATACAAGTGGACATGGATTGTCGGCGTGTCCAGTTAGGTATATACGGAACACTGCGTCGATCCTGTGGATGTGATTTATTTTTTGTGAATATTGTTTATGAGGATTCTCTGCTTCGCAAGATCGTAAATAATCAGCGATTCCGATATAGAGATGCCGATATATTGTCGATGAAAAATTATCGATATTTTTTGGTAATGATTTTTTTATATTAGAAAACCTTGAATATTCGTAATAATAATTAAGTAGAGACGTATCTACCTATAAAAGACTCATTTTTTTGATGAGCGAGCTATGTTTTTCTTTTATATTCGAACTGTGCTTATAATAATATATCCCTCAATAGGAGAAATGTGTGCAATTTTTAATTTCAACATTGGATAAAGAGAATCATAAGTTGAATTTTGAAATATTAAAATTCCTCATTTATTTGTCTCGGTTAAAACTTAAGTTGGTGTGACTGCAATTTTCTGACTTATCCTAATCTCGCAGATAATGATACCAACTCCTTATTTTCAAAAATAGGTATATAGGTACCTATAATCAATTTTGCTATAATTAATGCTCATAAACCTATGGAGCTTCTAAAGGTCTATCAAAAATAAACTTCATCACAATATTATGAAGGACTAAAATCGCTTGAACCATTTCATCATGAGACGACATTGAGAAAAGTAATAAACGAAATCAGTACCTATAATAGGTAGGTATCTTCTTTTTTTACGTGCCCTGTCAGATCCGCCCAACTTTGGCGATCACTGCGACAAACTTGCCCCTGTCCTGCGCTGCTCAGGACAGTTCCTCTACAGTTCGGAAACCGGACAACTCCCTAACACTAGGACATCTGTTTCCTGTCAGGCTCTCGGCGTTCCTCTATTTACCCCTTCAGTATAAGGTGAAGAAGGTGGTACTTATCTCAGTAGTTAAAATATACCGAAGTCAAAAAAAAGGCCTCAGAATATGCCTGTTAATTCTTAAACGAATAGGTTTGATTTGTTAAGTTTTGAAATTCATTAAGTACAAATAGATGCTAAAGCTCTTATTAAGAATTTCAGGACGTTTTTCGATGAATCGATGATGACATCTAAACCCCTAAATTAGCTATCGCTTATGAATAAAATGATAAATTATATTAATATTCGTTTGAATATTGACATTGTGACCGAGAACTGAGGACTGGATCTCAGGACCACGTCGCTCTGCCACACAGGTCTGAGGTCCACTACTTCTGGTCCCATAGGGACTCAGTGCCATACCGGCTCTTAGTGTTTTGGGATGCCGTGTGTTTCGCTTTTTATGCGAGGTTTTTATTTTTGATCTCCGATCACACACGTCGTTTTAAAAAATGAATTATGGGTCCAGTCTGATAATTTGCTTTTGGGCGCGGATGTGAAACGTTAGCGAAAGTGAAGCAACCTTTTTTTATTTAATATTGTTGGAATTTTCATGAAAAACACATCGATTTTGATTATAATATATTATGTTGACCAAAATATAAATAAAATATTACCTACTGTATATTTTTTCCATAACCTAAGTAGGTATAATATTTTTTTAGGAAATACGCACATTAAAAACTTTTAATTCGACAGAAAATGAAATTTTTTCGACATCACCAAATATTTTGTCCCCTACACTTTCTTTCTTTTAGGTAGATACATTTTAATGCATCAATAAAAACAAAATATTATCAAATATGTAGGTACCTAGGTAAAAAAAATATTAAAATATTAGATATATTATAGGTATAAAAATGTCATCTAAAGAGGTAGGTACCTACCTACCTATCTGTTGAATACATTAAAATTGGTAGTAAGTATTTCAATCTTTTGTATGGACATTTTGCCTCCTTACAGTTTTAAAAGGATAGTAAGAGCTGAGATTGCTGGTCGTGAAAGAGTAAACTAACTTATGTTTAAATTGTATAAATCCATTATTTTGTCATGTCTGAGATACGAGTTGTGGGTTTAACACGTGCTCCATGCGAAATGTCACCTGTCATTTTGACAGTTACACCGACAGCTTTTGTTTTGTTAAGTCAAAAGATACATATCTGCGTAGGATGAAAATTATAGGATTTATTATTGGAGGATGTTTTTTTTTAAATGTTGTTTCTATTGTCTTAGGTGGAAGGAGTGTGTGAATATCGATAAATGAACTCCAGGTTCGAATCATGTCTCTTTCCTCTTTAAATGGAACCCCAGTTAATATACTTTGTATGAAACTTTACTTTGCATGACAAGTAGTAGTACCTACCTATGTATACTACACTTTGTATGAAAAAACTTAGGTAAATGTTGTTATTTGTTTATGTACCTATTGCTCACAATTGTTTCAGAGTTTCTCATCGTTTAATATTATTATTTCCTCAACTTTCACGAATATTTATACGTTTGTTAAATTAGCCATTGAAATCTGTTCAGCCGTTCTCCCGTTTTAGCAATTGTCAATTTTTATGTACCTACCTAGATATCAATAAGTTTAATTTATATGTAGGTAATATAGGTAGATAAATAAACAATCATTATTAGATTTAACCATCGCAACACGAATGACGCTCTTCGAGATGATACTTAGACATGTTGTAAGGTTTCCGAATGGGAGTTGGCCGCAAGAGCGCAGTTCTCTCTTCTATCTCTCAGAAAGACACTCTCTAACCGTGTTCCGCTCCTTTAAATAAGAGCTTTAGTTTTGTATAAGAAGTAGAAAGTAGGTAATTATTAACATTTCGCAAGATCGGGCTCTGCGGAGATATCTTTTTGCCTCTCCATGCCTCTATGTGGGGTCTGAAAGGGAGAATGTATCTTAATAGTCTCACAGGTTGAGAAAATATTAGATACATTACGATTAAAAAAAAAACCTTTTTACAAAAAGCCCCGCGTGTAATAAATTTAAATAATTAAATACACAACGGTTGGACGGCATTTAAATCATCCGAACAATAATTCAAAAATCAACGGGGACACTTTGTAAAATGGATCATCCCGTTTGTATCAACACCTCGATGCGTTACCTACTTGAACCAAGAACTCGTTTACTTATTCACACACGATTGTCTCAAGAATTCTAGAATCGTAAATTTAAATTTTTGAAAATAAAATAAAAAATGAAACAAATTAATGCATTGTTTATGGTGTGTTTTTTAATAATGTATAATTATAGTGAGGATAGGTATACCTACCTACCTACGAACTGTAGGTACCTACCTTTAAATAACTTGGGTAGGTACCTATAGGTATAGGTGCATCATTAAGTAGGTACGTATGTATGTAGGTTTTATGGTTTCTAATAATTTCGAATGAGAGCCATGATTTGTTCTTATACTATGTAACCAAACTTTAGTAGGTATATAGGATATAGGTTTGCTATATTAGGATCCTAATCTCAAGAATAAATGAATCCGTCAGACAATCAGGCTGAAGGCTCACAAACTTCATTTTCTCGGGCCTTTAAAATTGCGTCATACCTATACCTATATTCTCAGCTTCGTAGGTAGGTACTTTCCTACCTATAGGTCAGTAAAACCATCGACTAAATAAAATAAATCAACACTTTTCTCTACAAAGCTGTCAGTTTATCCGGCGGAACTTATTGCCTGAGGCAATTTTTTCCAGTCACCCGGTCCCGTCCAATCTGAGACAGAAAAACCCAAGTGTAGAAATTTCTAGTAAAAAAAAATCACTTTGGAAAAGTTCTGATCCAACATAGAATCAAACCTGGGATCTCTTTGTCAAAGCCTATTGCCTACCACTAGCCTAGGTAAGTACAGGTCTGACCTATGACAAACAGTAAGTAGGTACCTACCTACTTAACTATTTCCCTCCCATGCAGTCAACCATTCCTTTTCAATCTTAGACCAAGATATAAATTCGCAGGTAGGTAGGTAGGTACCCTATATAAATAAAAAAAATCATCTCATCAATAAAATTTCAATCTATATATATGCTTTTCATATTATAGGTACTAACTTACTCACCTACTCAATACATACATCATTGTTAGATAGAACCTGTTTCATTCATACAATAATAGCCCATCTCTTTCTAACACATGGTAAAATAATATAAAAACACCGTATTCTCTTTCAAAATACGTGCACTCGTAGAAAAAGTCGAGGATAGATGTCGCTTTTTAATATTGTTATTGTGAAAATGAAAATATTCACTCCGGAGGCATCTGTTGAAGGCGGCGAGAAGCTTTTGTATATGGCCTACGCGTGGTTTGCTTCATGGGTGGGTCGTACAAAATTTCCTTTGCCTTCATAAATTTGTAAGGCTTGTACCTACATATATTATTAGCGGATACTTATGTGATTATTAGTTTAGTTTTATGAAACTTATCTATGAATTTGTAGATATAAGTAGGTATTTATTTTTTTATTAAAATCAATAGGCATGTGCTCTCTAAAGTGAACACAAATAAAAGTTTTGACTTTTTCACAGTAAACTACTTAAAAAGCTTGTGTCTTGAAAAAGGAAGATGGTCGGTATCTGGGATCGAACCCACGACGTCCAGTACGAAAGCTTACCTACCTATCTATCATTAAATATTTTTTTTTGCTTAATTAATGAAAAAGAAAAATATTTTATTAGAATTATAATCAATTACCTACTTACTAAACATTATTTCAAATTCTATTGTAAGTAGTTATCTATATATACATACTTAGATAATAATATGTAGGTAGGTACTTTAGGTATCTACCTACATAAATGTATACCTAAGTACCGAATTTTCGTTGAGTAAGTAAGTATAAAAAGGATGCCGAATTAAGAACATCAGATGGTGGAAAAGAGCCCTGTTCTTCTTTCTTACAACCTACTGTGTATCGTTCCTTCAAAGCAGGGCTAAGGTTTTAGGGTGCCATAGGTTTAAGAGGAGTCAATAATTGAGAAATTTGGATGGTTTCATAATATGGGGTCATAATGTTGAATTGAATATCTACCTACATATATAACGTACCTACCTACCTACTTACTGATGATTGCTTTATATAGGTTGTATTCTTATAGGTAGCTACCTACCCACTCCATAGAAGCAGATATGGATGTACCTACCTACTTAGTTAGGTAGGTACCTACCACACCCCGAATAATAATATGTAACTCTACCTCCATTTTATACAATACAAAAATGTTGTACCAACAGAACTATATAAGAAATAATACAAAACAATATATCACTGGTTAGAACTATAAATCACTCTCCTGGCACTTAGAACATGGAAATTATAAAAAAGGAAATAGGTATATACATGCCTACCTACACACACAACGTAACATGTATGCATCTATACCTACACCAAATTAGGTACCTACATATAGGTGTATTCCTCTTTATCTATAGGTACATAATTTTGTGCATATCTCTGATATAGGTTCGCCTTTTCATAAATATGGATATAAAAATATTTTACTTTTGAGATGCATATGTTCCTGAAAAGGTAGGTAGAGAGGACGGATCTCCAACTCTTATAAGGCCAGATAAATTCTATACAAAGCTACTTTTAGTGACATGCCATTGGTCATGCTACATTGTCCTGTTACTGATGATGATCTGACATTTCTTGAGGGCGAAATCTTTTGATCGATTAATCCTTTTGGCATCTATTCTTTCAGTCTTATTGTAGGTATTCAGCAATTCTACCAAATTACATGTAGAGGCTGAAAGGAAAGGTGTAAGAAAGTGTGGCCGACTGAGAATGATGTGGATCGAACACATCCTCAAGGAAGGCCAGGTCCAAAGTAAGAGAAATAGGAGAGGGTGTATGAGAAATATTATATCAGTGGAAGAAGCGAAAGAAGTATGCATGGATAGAAGGAGTGGAGGTCCGTTCTCTCTGCCTATCCCCTTACACGGCGTGATGAGTGAAAAAAAGACAAAGAGGCCTCAAAATATCCCTCAACAGTTCTCGTTCTAGCACAAATTCAATGATTTTGCAACAATCCTACCTATCTTTCACGGGTGTCATTAAAAAAAAAGAATTGATTTAGTGATGATGGTGTATAGATAGATTCATACTGGTACCTTACCCCTTATCAGCGACTGAAGCTCTTTTGGGAGAATTGAGAATTGATAGATTGTGTAACCTGTCTGAAGCGAAACGATAAGGCTGGATGATATATCACCTACATTAGAATTTCTGGGTCTGATTGGTTGGAAGATAAAATATAACACATAGATACCAACCTAAAAAAAATATCTCTTTATTCCTATATACTTACGGATGTTTATATTGCATCTACATATCTAGCTACTGATATGTTTTATCGATCTCACAAGTTTAGTCATCTATAAGTAAACGTGTGACTTCTAAACATGATTTCCTGGGTTAAAATCTCGGTCCGATTGGTCTGGTGAGACATTTTCAAAACGTTCTTTGACCAACATAATGTGTAGTTAGTTTTATATTGAGTCTCTTATGCAGTGGGTTCCTAAAGAACGGGCCGTCATCTGACAAGACGGCGTCTTTCAAAATTATATGACAATGTTTTTCGTTACTACGGAAACAATATTGACAACGTTCTCAACTGACATATCCACCGCTTTTAAAAGTAGCGGCGTATCCGTAGGAAAACAAACCATTAGCCTTTTTTTAGATTATAACGAGGTACCTACGTTATAACTTTTGAATAGCCAAAACTGATTTAGACATTAAAAGTAAATAGAAAGGTTGTAGGTATACCTATATTTAAAAGTTAGAACCTTACCTATTCAATCCCATCAAAGTAATGACAAATAGGTATTTACCAATTTTTATTACTACTTTTTCCAACAAGAACAATGATAGGTCAATGTAAAAGCGTAAGTAGGTAAGTACCTACATATCTACAAAAGTTACTTAGGTATTTGAAATGTTTAAATCACAAAAAAAAAACTTTTTTTTTTCTTTTGACAGTTATGAATCTATAGGAATATCACTATTGCACACGTTTATGCTATTTTTTTTTATTTATTTTATTTTATTTATTCATATAAAGAAATACAATATTTTTATACAGCATATCTGATTACCCAATTAGGTGAGACCTGTTCTAGGGTAATCCTATAAAAACAGTTTTTGTATGAATACAATACAAAATACGAAGACAAGATCATTTATAAGGCAATCCTGGACAATGATTATAGGTAGGTAGGTACCTACCTACAACAGTTGGGTAAAAAAATATATCATAAAGATTAAAAGTTGGACTTATCCCTAAGGATCTCTTCTAGCTAACCTATCAATACGTATAATACCTAGTTTGGAAACAAATCAGGACCAAAATGACATTTTTTTTTTATTATTTCAGACCTACGCTTTTAAATTTCTAATAGGTGCAAAAAGTATAAAATAAAAGTAAAAAAAAAAACTCATACAATTCCAATGAGTCAAATATTCTTTCATAAAATCTTATTGTTGTTTTAGAATCAAACAGAATTCTTACTGTCTGCTAAGATTCTACACAATTCTAACAAGACACCAAAAGGTAACCCGAAAAATTTGGGTGAATTCTACAGTAGGTAATGGTACCCTTCGGAGACCTATTCAAATTAGAATTTATGTTCGAACATATATAGGTACAAACCCACATAGAATAATTATTTTTATTTCGAATAAATCTAACGCGACATAAAATTCTTTTATACTCGAATATATACCAGGTCAAACCATAAATAATCCCATAACAAATTACCAATCATTAGGGAAGAACAAATGAATAAAGCTTTACCTGTCATTCGGTTTATTGGTCGATCTATGCTATCTATGGTTATATATTTCACAGCCATTATTGTTCAACAGAGTAGAAAACGAATCAAAACAAAAAAAAAATAAAACAATAACGCCAGATTGAAACCATAGACAAACGCGCGCACAGCGATCATAGATCAAACGAAAATTTATCGTTTTTTGAACGCTTAGTATATATAGACACCTACCAACCGACAAAATATATTATTCTACCGATATACAGTCTGGTTTACTTTTATTTTTTATTCCAATTAATTTAACTTTGGACTCATTATGAGTAGGTAGGTAACTATTATATAAAAGATTCTGTATTTAATACCAATTAGGCATATATTTTTTTTAAATATAGGTAGGTATACCTATCTAAAATTGATGTCTGCAAATAATAAGTAGGTACAATGTTTTTACAAAATATAGGTAGGTATGATAGCTAGAAACGAACTAGTTGAGCATATAAAAAATGGGTGTTTAGATATAGAATAACATCTGCAATATAAAAGGAAGTCGGGTTAGTGTGAATAACTCGAGATCGGCTGAACAGATTATTCCGATGTTTAATTTATTGGATTCTTCTCCGCTCCGGATAACATAATAGGTAGTAGAAAAAAAATCAACATAATAAAATAATAAATTAAAATGAGTATGGAACCGATTTCCTGCGACGCCAACGCCATCTATGACAAAATTTGTAACAACAAAATTACCTATTGTTTACCTAACAATAACCATTGAGTTTTAAAACATTGGTTCGTAGATTTTTCATAGAATTTCTTATGCATGAGCTTTCAGAATTAATTTTTAATCGGCGCTACGATATTTCTATACCAATGTTAGGCGGGCATATTTAAAGCAAAAACACCTGTAGGTACATAACGCAGATTGCTAAACACATTACATGTGAATAAATAGGATATTATATACGATACGATATTAGCTACCTATACTTGATATTGAATAAAAAATTTAAAGGATTATATTTTTATACCATACATCTGAAGTGTTTATAAAAAAAATAATAATAATTCCAAAAAACCAAAATGGTTGTCTTGCAGCAGGGGTCCGAAAAGGTTCCAGGTAATCCGTCATTCAATTCTACCCACACGTACAAGGCCCCACCTAACCTAGAAATGCTTTTAACTTCAGACGAACCCTCAACTAAAAAAAAAACACACACACCTCAGGTATTATAATGGATAGGTAGGTAGGTAGGTACGTTATATTGTATTAATGGCGTCTTCATATATCTATAGGTGTATGAGTGTTATATTATTATTTTCATTTATTACTTAATATTGCATTTTTACTGTTGGCGTAGGCACAAAATATTTAAAATTTGACAGTTCACCTTATGATATTGAAAAAACATTTTCTCCCAGGGCTATATCTAGGTCTGATAGGCAGATTGAAAGCGATTGAAAGCGAAAAATGATGAATAGTTGGTACTTACAAGGTAGATAAATATTATTTTTTATTGCAAATACTACGGTTACATTGACCGAGTAAACAAAACAATATGTCAATGAAATTAATTAATGTAATAATTTGATAAGTTCGTCTGTACCTACCTAGCTCGCTATTTTGAAATATTTTTTTTTTCATACAAATCATCAAAAATGAATCCGACTACGGGAGATATTTTTCATAATTATTATTATCGTCAGCAAGTTGGTGTTTTCTATGATAATCAATCAATAGATGTTCGCGAGTAATACCTACCGTTCCTTAATGCATCAACTGCTGCTATGGGATGACATTTCAAATTGTCCGCAGTTCAAAAATAGATAAGTATGTAGGTACTTATAGATTCTATGTAGGTAGGTACCTATCTACGTAGATAAAATAACAATGGTGATGTTTTATTCTACTGTTTCCTATGTATAAGGACCTACCTACTGATGTCACTTTTTTATTAATATATTATTTTCTTGAATTCCGTGAATTTTGGATACTTACATCTCTAGGATACTAAATTTTATCTACGACAATCATCTTCCATTCATCCGAAATGCATCGTAGACTATTAAATCATTTCCATAGATAAAACACACAAGACTATATAAGGATTTTTTGTCGTTGTCTATGATTAGCATGCTGCTAAATCCTACAACAGTGACGTCATTTTAAACACAATTCTGTGGAATTAAATCTCTGTAGGTATTATGTTTTTTATTTAATAAATAGGTATAAAAAGACATGTAAGTAAATAGATAAAAAGGCATGTTTCACTCTTGAACCTATCTAATATTTAATAGGTTGGAATTTTTAATTTATTTTTTAAAATGAATCTGTGCTCACTCAAAGTGAACACAAATACACTCTTTGACTCTTTCACAGTAAGCTATTTAAAGCTTGTGTCGTGAAAGAGGAAGATGGTCGGCACCTGGGGTCGAACCCAGGACCAACAATTAAAAAAAATCACAATATGGCTAGGTAGGTAGGTACTTACTACATCCTATACTTAATAAATGTTTTTCAGCTAGGTAGATAAGTAAATAATCAATAGATAAATAAATCGACACTTTTCAGTAGGTACAAAGGCAGGTATAGGTATATCTATAACGGGTTGACTGGAAAAAATTGCCTCAGGCAATAAGTTCCGCCGGCTATATTGACACCTTTGTATAGAAAAGTGTTCGGAAGTATTCGGAAGAACTTGTTGCCTGAAGGACAGGCTGTCAACCCCGGGTAGCAGTTTCAAGACCCAAATTGAAATCGAACCCGATACATCTTGATCAGAAATCAACCCCCATACCTTACTAGGCTGCCGAGGTCAATAGATGGTTAATTAAAAGAAAATGTACCACCTACTTAACTATTTTTCTAGCTGATGTGATATTATCTTAATGATTAGGTACAATGAAAACGGTAAATATTTTTTAATTTTAAAGATTTAAATCCGATGTCTCTCAATTCTGCTAGCATTTTTAACGTTTCTCCAAAACTCCCAATTTGACGATTATGACCGTAACAAAACAGGTCGGACTCAAAATGGGCCTCTACACACAGCCCACGATATAGCCAAGTAGACGTTTTAACCCTATCAGCACGGTCGGATCTCATCCGCACCCCGGGTGGGTACCAAATGGTTAATTTAAAACGTATTAGACATCACAACAATAATATTTTGTATGTTTTATTGTTATTATTGAAATATTCATATTTTTTATTTCTTTATTCAAACCATCAGCCACCCACTACGTTCGGGGTGAGAAATATTAATTTATTTGTTTTTTATTGTGTGACACCTTGTTAAGGTGGAATTGGTGAGAAGTCCGGAGGTGGTTTTTATTCTCGGTGTAGGCGTTGATGCGTATAAGGAAAATTAATCCCTAAAAAAAACTACTTATAGTCGACATAAAAGGAAGCTAAAGCATACCAATTTGTATTTTTTTTGTTAATGAATTTGGGCGCACCTTAGGTTAAGATACACTCAGCATACTTAGGTTAAAATACCCTCAGCGGGGCTAGAACTCACGACCAGGGGGGTTTTGCGTGAAATTTAATTCCGTCCATGCATTGCATCCAAAAGCACATAGCGTAACAAAAATTTAAGACCCATACTTTCTTTAACTAATTAGGTATTACTTTTTATTAGGTATAGGGTATAATATGATCGAGCTTTCAGAAATATTTTTTAACATACCAAGGTATTTTAAACATATTTTTTTATAAATTACAAAATCGAAATCAATATTCATAGTAAGGACTAGGTACAGGACAACATTTTTCGGGAAGGCTAGCTAAAAATAAAAAAAATAAATCGTTTTTCACAACCACTTCCGACAAACGTCACAGTTTGTATGAGTTTAACAACAGTCACGTGGTACTTGTCGGGACCATGTGCAGTAGCACATCATCCGTCTAGTTTTACTTATAGGTAGGTAGGTAGGTAGGTACATCCCAAAATTAATATCCTCATGTCCTCAAAGCTGCATAATGGTATGAAAAATAGGTAGGTACCTATATCAAATACCTACCTTAGATTTTCAAAAGGTCATTGTGTTTTTAGAGCAGTTATACCTATAGGTACCTAGGTATAATAAACTATTTATGTAATAGGTCAAACAAACGTTTCGATAATTTTCTATATAATATTCTAATGATATTATTATTATTATTCGTTCAGTTTATAAGCTGTGAACTGGTGCAGGATGTTGGTGGGACGGGGGAGGAATGGAGTGGTACAATCCACCTGATACGAACCCCCCAAAACACCCTCTTTTCATTCTGGTAGTATTGTGTTGTACCGACATTCAAATCCCACCCCTCGGGTCGGAAGAGATTTCAAACTTCGCATCGAAGCATCGATTTTCAAAATATCCCTAGTCATTGTTCCAATCCAATTTAAAAAAATAAAACTGTAAAACCAAATAGTTCGAAAAAATATTATTTTATTGTTGGTTACTTATTTAGTTCCAATTGGTGATTATGTATTCAGAAAGCACTGCGCACTATAGGAGTAAAAGCTAAAATTAAGATGTCTAATTTCACTAATAAAAAAATGTAGTTGAAAAAATATAAAATTAAATACGCGCATAGATGAAGTTGAGATTATCTGGGAAAAACATTAATAATCTACCTTGATGATTTATCCAATTTGGTATTATACATCAGATATACCTTTTCGATGTATATCTGTACAATACATTTTTGTGATAAAAATAATTTAAAGTATAGCTCCATTATATCCCAAATCACTAGAGTAGGTTTTCGAAAATCTTCAAGTATAAAAACAAGATATTATAAAAACTATAATCCAGTCGGATCTTGAGGCCTCGAGTTTTCTCGGTGCCGATCACTTCCACTTTCACAATATAAGCTTAGTGTGAAAGATGACGGAAGGGTATTTTTGTTCACTTTGAGTGAGCCGAGTTTGAAATCGAAAATTGGAATATTCAGTCTCTTGACTGCAAGAATAGACGACTTTCTTATAATAATTCAGCAAAATAGTAGATTGACGTATTTGTATGTACCTATATAAAAAAATCAATTTTTCAAATCAAAAAAAAATTCTTTGATTCGATGATACATTGTCCTCCCTACGATGGTTTCGTATATCCAACATATACCAACGTATATTTATATATCGTTCTGTATGAACGTGGCGCATAGCGTTATAGTGATTTATTACCCCCTACGAAACTTTCATCCCCTCTCCCTTGCCCCGTCTTTCTTTTCCCTACCACTTGTACCTACCCTTGGCTGATGGTCGAGGGTATGTTAGTATTCAGCTCACACCTTCCTGCGAGGTAGACAGAGAGAGCTATACTTTACCAAAATACCTGCCAACCTTCCCTTCTCTCACGGCCTTCGTATAATAATATTCTTTTGTTGTGTTTTGGAAATACATTTTACCTGTTTGAAAAAAAACGATAGGTTATAGGTAGGTGGTAGGTACTATAATATTATAATTTATTAAAGAGACTTTTACAGGATTTAGATTCGAGGACATCCATCAAACTTTTGTACGTGATTATCCAGGAATATCAGATTTCTGGGAATCTATATGACTTCCATATCAGTAGATATCTTATTGGTACATATTATTAAAGAGACCGTTATGTATGTACGTATTTTCTTGTGTCATCACATCACGTATAAATCGCAGACCTTGGATTTTAATCATCGCTAACCCTTGCAATTATAATTGTGTTAATGTTCAGCAAAAGAGTTAGCCATCTTTTGAAGATCTAAAACCACAAGAAGAAGAATAAGTCAGCACTCGTTATCAGGTGGTCAATGGTTTGTATCATTCCACACTCGCATTTTGGTGAGTCCATCCATTCCTGTTTGTATAAGTTCGAAAATTACAGCCTACATCAATAATTATTTTACACCATAGGTTTTCAAAGTTGTAGAGAGCTAGGCAGTTCTTTTGTTCAATTAGCTAGTATAGGTTCTTCAGTAGCAATGGGGACAACGTTATTGCTATTATTTTGTCTTCAATCGAACAATCTGTATTTTTTATTAAATCGAATAAATTGACTACTGACCTCCAAGTTTATTAACTTTTTTTTCTTATGTAATAAACTTAGGTAAGTATTCTGGTAATGATGGAAGAAAATAATATATAGGCGAATATTATACGGAACATTTTGTTTTGCTTGGTGGTCTCTGCGAATGACAAATGAGCTTGCATAGCAGCGTTCTGAATTAGCTAAGAGTCCCCTCATGGTATGCCAAGAATAGATTATCATAAATCCTATACAATAATATGAGGTCAGTCTAAAGAATGCGAGAAAACTGCTTACTTTGGAAATATATTTAAAAAATTTATAAATTGCCCCAGTAAAAATGCTGATTTCAAGATATACCTACATAGGTATCATGAATGTCTTATTTATTTATTTAAATAGCCAAATTTTACGTAAGACCATACTTCACACATAGGTACCTACTTGCGTTTTCATTCTTCATCGAATTACCTTCATAGACCCTATGACCCTAAATGGGGTAGGTACTTATTCCTAAAGTGAGAATGGAATGATCACACCAACCTCATAAGCTTTGTGGTTTACACGTTAACTTTAAAAAAAAATTCGGATTAGACTTCCGGACGTGTAAGAATTTTATGTTGGCCTCAGATTGGAAAGGAATGGTTGACTGGGAGAAAATAGGTAGGTAAAGTAGGTTATTATTTGACATTAGGTCAGACCTCTACTTAGGCTAGTGGTAGGTAGGTATATAGGTTCTAACAAAAAGATCGTGTCAGATTTTATTAAATTTTTATTTCAGTTGTTTTACCCTGTACCTACCTATAGAAAATAGAATTGTATAGAAAAAGTAACCTCAAAATTGTGTTTTTTTTTTCTTTAGGCATAAAAAGCAAACATAACTTCTCTCAAAACCAATATTTTATATTACTTATAGGTAGACATCTCATAAAACTTCGCGCATTCTGCGAATCATTAACTTTTGTTGTATTCCTGTGTACAGAATATGAAACATACACGTTTGATAAATTAGACAGGTGCCTGTTTACCACCCGTTTGGGGAGGTTGTAAGCCCTAACACGATCTGCTAATTGCCAGAGGTACATAAAGCTCCTTTGTGTACCTACCCACAGACATGTTCATTCACTTCATAATGCTGTTATGTAAGCATAGGTAGGTGTCTACATTATATCCATTTTTGTTGGTACCTATACCCATCTGATGTTGAGTTTTTTGTACATCTACACTTTGACATTTAGCTATGTACCTACCTATGAACCTTGTGTTGTTTTCAATATATTATTGAAGTTACCTGCTTATACCTAAACGCATTATGAATGCCTAAGCTACATGCCTACATAGATGCTTACCTACGTACCTAACTTTGCAAATGAAAATTTCAAAATGTTAAAAAAAAAAAAAAACGCCATGTTTATTTTGATAATACACACTTAAAGGTTATTAGGTAGGCACCTATCATTTTATCACAATTCATTTCAATTTTTGTTTGACAAACTACCAGTTTCAGAATTTGAAGTAGGTAGGTATAAGGTATCTTCGTTGTACCTCTATAAAATATGACTCATGCATGACTAGGGAAAAATTTGCCAAATTTGACATCTGAATTAGCTTCTATACAATTTGGAAATAACAAACGATTTTTTGCCAAATCAGCTCTTATATTACCTATAAGATAGGTACCTACCTATGATTTTCTTTGTAAAATTATAATATAAAACTCATATAGTAGGTAAACCGTGCAGTTTTAATAATATGTATATTATGGGTAGGTACCTACCTATCTATTTATATTATTATACCTGAAGGTGTTTTAACACCTATAAGTACCTATAATACTTAATTGATAAGTAAATTACATACCTACATAATATTAATATTCACTTAATAATATAAGGTAGTTCCAGTAGATATATACCTACCTAAGACATGTAAACAATAAACAATTTTTTTGCATAAGTAGGTATATGATACTTTAAGCACAAAATAACACAACTCTTTCAACGAATAAGAACATCGTATGCGACATTTTTTTATAAAATATTTTGTTTTTTATTTGAATAACAATTATTAGGTTATCAAAAATGAACAAACTTTAGTAACTTTACTGCCTAACTACCTACCTAGAGGTTAAAGCATTGTTATGAGGCAAAAAAAAAGTTTTATCTAAGAACATTTTTCTGCTTTTGTACCTACCTACTGAATCTAATAAAATAAGAAAAGATTTTGGCCATGTTTAGATTTATTTATTTTTTCAATGTTTTTATGTGAGTAGGTACTTACTACCTTCACAATTTTGGATATGAGTTTATACAAGAGTACAAGTGTAGGTACCTACTAAGTAAACCTTAAGTGTTATTTATATATTTTTTTCTTTCTTGTTTCAGGTTCGTTTAAAGACAGTTCTATTCAACCTACATACCTACACCGACCCAACAAGCACACATTGGTTGTAAAAAAAGTTTAAAAATGTTCTAGGTATATATAGAAACTATTGAAAACTATTTTTGCAACTAGCTGTGTTTTTCGGTTTCACACACCCACTTCCCAACTATGTGTAAAAATTATGTGTAAAAAGCATCGTACCCACCCAATTTATAAGGTTAGTGGTTTTTTTATTTATATTTTTCCACTAGGTATGTTATGCATTTTTGTTCTATCATCTAAAAAAATTGCAATGTTGATTTAATAAGTTTTGGGCCTCGTCCTAGTTCGATGTTATTCCACGATGTGCGATTGTAGTGGTACAATCGCGCGCTGGAAAATGTACATACCTACAATATTATGTTCTCAGTTTAAATATTTAAGTCTACATACGTGTAGGTACGTAGGTACATGTTCTCTGTTTGAAAATCCATCGCGCGATCGAAAGACCATCGCTCATATCATGATGATCCCGCGATCACCATAAAATGGCAAAATTCAAAACATGACGTTATCTATTAGGTATTTTTAATTAACTTTTTGGTAGTAGGTAGGTACCTAATATAAATAATTTAGTTATTTTTGCAGTAGATAGGTAGGTACTTAAGTGTTTTTTTTTATAAAAAATGTAGGTAGGTCTACACATAAGTAGGTACTCAACCGTACCTCTGCAAACATTTAACTTCTCGTACATACTTACATACCTACAATTTGTTTATAAAAAAATTGCGGCTATAATAATTTTTATTCTTCTGGGTGGTCTCGTGCATCGAATATATTAAATGCTATTAATTTATTTATACACCTTTTGAACATAAAATAAATAATGTGTGTGTATTTTATACCTTGGTAGGTATATTATGCAAATTATTATGTATAATAAAGTTGCTTAGATTCACTATAAATTCATTACGGATAATAAAGAAAGTAAGAATAAAAAGCCTAAGTATATGTACCTACCTTTCTTTTAAATACTTACCTATATGTTTTTTTGCAAATCTACTAGTAAGGTAATAACCTAGTAAACTTAGGTAGGTACCTACATATATTTTAATATACCTAGACACTTTCAATACCTATAAAGAGTTGAATAAATCAACTAGAAAAATATCGATTTTATTAAACTTCAATATGAATCTCATTAATATTGAGCAGCTAAAGCAACAAAATCTTCAGAAGACTGGCGTGGAAAAGGGTCACTAATTGTTTGATTGTCCTATAAATCAATCAAGGAATATATTACCAACCGTAATTGACATTTCTTCCCGTATAAATAGTTGTAGGTATGTAGAAAGAAAGGTTTGATCAAGTTTTATATTTTTTCATGGATTTGAAATTAATTTCTCGCGGATACCTACCTGTTATTATTAATCATTGTCAAAGCAACTACCTGGGTATCGACTTACCGACGAATAATTATTTTTGATAGTAAAACATTTTTCATAATTGGATGAAAAAGTGATTCAACAAAAAATACCAGCGAACTACCTAATCAATTATTAGATATTTTTTTATTATATGAATGAATCCGTGCTCACTCAAAGTGACCACAAACACACTATTTGACTCTTTCACAGTAGGTAGGTACCTAAGCTACTTATTAAAGCTTGTGTCGTGAAAGAGGAAGATGGTCGGCACCTGGGAACGAACCCACGACCCCCGATACGAAACAGTACGAAAGCCGGCGTTGTAACCGCTAGTAGGTACCTACCAACCACATATAGGTATATTATCCAAATTAAAATATTAGATTTATAAAAGGTTAGAGGTAGGTGCTGTTTTAAATCGAAAATAGCCCTCCAAACCTATCCTTAAAGGGATAAACTTACCACTCCAACTAAGTAGGTAGGTATTTAATCGAGATTTAGACAATTGTATGTTTGGGTAAATATACGTAGCTAGCTACATACGATTTTTTTTTTAAATAGATAATGCATCTGTTAAATTGCCGAATTATGTACCCTCTATTGTAGTGGATCTTCCCTTTAGAGTCAATTTACTGTTATTGGCTGGTTAAAATATAGGTACGTAGGTAGATACCTATCGGGGCTGAAGTACACGGGAAAGTGTATTATCGGAATTAGGAGAGATCAATAGGTAATTCGACGACCAATTTTTTTTTCTTTATGAATATTTAATGTTTTGGATATTATGAAGGCAGATAGGTAGGTACCTACTAGATTAGAACTATAGGTTAGAAGGCATATATAGTTGACGAATATGTAACAACTAATGACTCTAAAAATTCATTACTGATGTTTGATTTGTAAATGGAACAAACCACTACGGACTTACGACCGTGTTCTACTGTTATTTCGAAAACTGGCTTAATGTGATCACTTTACGTTAAAAACGTTCGCCATTAGGTGGTAATGTTTAAGTCTCCGAAACTCCTAATCATGAGATTTTTCGACATGTTCAACATGTCGAAAAATCTCATGTATAATAGAACAAGTAGATATTTAATAATAAGTAATGAGATATGGAGATAAAAGTTGGAAATTATTGAGAACAAGAGAGCTACCAACGACAAACATACATTTTTAAATTCAAGATAGTAGAACTAGGGGTAGTTTATTTTTTAACTGAAACAAGACGCATTTTTTAATTTAGAAAATAGGTGAATATTTTTTATTGAATTCATTTTAAAATCGAATAAAAAATGGTGAAAGTTACCAATTCATAAATCTCTTGGTTGTCATAACTTTTTTATTGTTGGCAACACAATAATAATATTAGGTGCGAATACCTGGAAGATGAATTGTCTATATTTTATTTTGAATTTTTAAAAAAAGAACACCGTAAAGTTTCACATTATGATTTTTTTTCGTTGTTGTTGTTATCAAGCGCATAGACAATAAAAACGATATTTTACACAGAAAAAATAATAATAAACAAAAGCGGACAACATTCCGGATAAAACGCCGATTTTATTTTTTAAATTATTGTTCTTTTGTCTATTGCGTAATATTGTTCTTTTTTTAACAAAAAAAGGAACTTTCTAAATTTTTTTTTCATTATTTATCGTAGGTTTGTTCGCTTTACGTGAAATCTATTTTTTAGAATGTTTTGCATCAAAAAAACATAAAACATTCTATTGTTTGCCTTTCAAATAATGTTTCTTTCTGTCTATGACAATATTTATTATTTTGCCAATTTTTTAAGACTCTATGAATTATAAATTTAGAACAATGCATTTTTTGTTGTTCCTTATTTAAAATTTAAAATTTGACATTTCTTCTGTAGATATGCATAGAATTAGTTTCTTGTTGATAGTCATCGGTTTAACACTTAAGATAATTTTCGCGCGTGGGATTTTTTAAATCGTCTTTTCCAAAAGGATATAACTATATACCTACCTACAGGTTTAAAATATTAATATAGGTACCTACCTAACAACCAAAAAGTGTAATTTTGCAGAGTTTGTACCTTAATCATTAAATTCTAAAAAGAGTCATTGTTTTTAGAAATGTATGGGCTCTCGTCGATTTTTTACGGTCTCAAGTAGAGCTTTTAGAGGTCTAGTGTAGTGAAACTCGTAGTTCAATAAAGTTTTTGAAGTTTAAGGTCATCAGAAATATAATTTAAGCTGAAAAGCTGTTCCAGGACCTATGTTCAAATTTAGTTTATAAGGTGCTGTGCTATTTTTTAAAGACTCAAGTATTCGCATTTTATAGATCACTCTCTCGAGAGTGAATTGCCACATTGTAAAGAAGAAGAAGAAGTATTCGAATTACAGTATCTATTTACCTTTGGGGATAGTGATTGGTGTCTACATTAGTAACTTTTGTGAGGAAGAACGTGATTTCGAACCCTAAGGTTGACAGTTATGTGTTAGGTGAGTAGGTTCTTACTTACATATTCTTGTCTATTTCCTGTTTCTGAAATATTATCTCGATCACAAATAATTTAAGATTTTGGATAGTTAAGTAGGTAGAAATGCTTTGCCAAAAAATCACGAATTGTTCGTTTTTTTGTTGAACATTTTCAGAGAATTAATATTTTGGCATGCAGTAATAATGTTCTCATCATCTTACGAAGTATTGCAAAAAGAAAAAAAAAATCTGTTAACCATAAAAATATAAATATTTTGGAGTAGATACCTATTGTAAATTTTTTAATAAAAGAAATTCCAAAAAAAAACACAAAATGTGGTGTCACTTATTATCTATGACTAAACAGGATAATTCGCAAATTAGTTTTGAGTCAAAACAACAATAAAAAAATATATTACTAACACATGATTTTGGAAACATTAAAAATGTATTGTTTTCAAATAAACAAAAAAAAAAATAACACAGATCCTGCTAAATAGGTTCACATTGTTTGTTGAAACTTGTGGTTTTTTATTTAAAAATAAATGCGATGCCATTTGAAAAATGCACAATGGGCAAAAGAGTGTTCAAGAAAAACATGTGTTGATGAAATCCTCAATTATATTTCTGTTTTACGGTACTTACCAACTTATTTTGGCACTTATGTATGTACCTAGATACAACTGAAGGTATACGAATGTTTTATTTTCAATTTTAAAGCGTTTTGAACCTAAGACCTTCAGTGCATCAATAAGAATAGGTAAGCTACACGCCACAAGGCTATCAATTGATTAAACTATAATAATAATTGCTTATTTTCTTGGACCAACTGATAATTTTAGGTTCACCAAGGGAGTTCAACAGGGATGCGTATTGGGTCCATTACTATTCATTATTGTCATCTGAGAAATTGTGCGCGAGGTGCGTGAAGTGGCTCAGAAAAATCCTACTGATAGTAGGTAAGTACGATAGGGAAAATCTGTACTTTTGTGAAATTGCAATGTTCAATAGGTTTATGATTGAGGAACTATAATAGCACAGTAATGCAAGATTATAACAATACAGCACTCTTGATGGCTTATTTCGATTCAATACTATAGTAAATCGGTGTTCATAACAAATAACACTTGCCTTGGTAGGTTTCTATTTGTTTACCCTTGATCTCATAGAAGAGATCGGTTTTTTGTCTAGGTACCTACTGTTGTAATTATATAATATGCAGAACAGCCCTCCAAGAAATAAATTTTAAAACAAAAAACATCCGAAATAACTCACTCAATAAGTTAATTACTTGAAAATGTCTCAGTCCCCAAATTCCTTTCAAAGACGTCTGAAGGGCTCCCACCCTAGTAGTTTCTCTCTGCACACCCCTTGAGGGATAACGCTGTCTCACCTCGCTAAATACACAGTGAGAAATATTATGTCTTATCTTAATTTATATTCATGACTCATCGCGGTTCTTGTGTCCCGTAGACATTATTTTAATATGTTTAGATTCTGTCTCGAGTCCTGGGATTTATATGGCATACAGGGACCAGACAGGGGGTTTTCCTCAATTATACTTTTTCTTAGAATACTTAAGCAGCGTCCCTTGCGGGCTGGACAGAGATGAGATAGAGCCATGCATAATGAAAATTCATATAAGTAGAATATACACTTCTTTATATATCTACAGATGAACCTGCTTACGCTGTGTTTTTATATAAAGGTTGTTTATAAGGATTTTTTTTTATCTATTCAAACATATTATGGTAGGTACTTATAGTAGGTAATATCTAATTACGTTCTCACTTTTCATTCCTGTGGGCCTAGACAAAATACAGTTGGCGATCGACTACAAACGAATTCTTCGACAATGTAGAGTAGGAAGAAAATTAGCTATCCACTTTTTATAATTTTATATCAGTGTCATTGCTTAGTTCAAATAATTGTTTACTTGTTCCAGTGGACAGTTAATTTTTTCGCACTATACATTGGCGAAATCTTCGTTTGTAGTCGAACGCCAGTTTGAATTTGTCTACGGGGGCTGATATTTAGTTTTGTATGTTTGGCCTGGGTTAAAATATAATCAATGGAATTAATTCCTGTCATTATTGATTGGCCAGTTACCTACTCATCTAAGTATTTAACAACCTTGAATGACATAATATGGTAGGTAGCTTTTTTGCTTAGGTACCGACTTTAGAATATAAGGTTCCTAGCTCGTTTCTTCTTTGGGTCAAAACTTGTTCTGTGTTCAGTCAATTCAATTTGAGGGGCTATTAGTAGTTTAAGCTAAAATTTCTTATAGGTAATAATAAAAATATGAATTTAAATGTACTTAAACACGTTTTAAAAATATAACAGCCCATAAAAATATGATGCAATAAAATTTGATTATTGTTATCCTTGCTAATAAAACTCTCATGCATCCCTCTCTATCATTCGGTATGAAATTATAGCTGTCCTTGTCAAACTTATTGACTAATATTTCTAAACAGGGGTGTCACGTATTAGTTTTTATTATCTATCTCAATTAAGGTGGAACAAATAGTAGTAGCTACCTACATAAACAGTCTTAAGATGCATGGCCATAATATTTTTATACCGGGATTAAAAACCTTAATTAGGCTGGTGGATAAAACAGACAAAGGAAATAATATGCACCCTCTTGCAATTTTTTTTAACATGTTGAATCGTAAGTTATTTGATAAAGCTCCCTATATAGATATAGAACCTACATAAATAATATATAAGTAGATGCTTATCACACATTTTGACTCCTGATTTAATTTTTTTTTTACATAGGCACTTGTTACTTTCAACTAGATATGTGTTATCTCTTTAGGTACTGCATTTATATACTAAGTACATTCTTCTTTGTCCATGTGTTAGTTTCACAGCCATAATCACCGATGATAACAGGATTGCGCTATGCACTATTCTTTTATTTCGGGTTATTTTCTTATTTCGAAGACTGCTTAGTAAATATTAATGAAAAAAAAATACCCTGTAAGTGCTAACTCTATGAAGGAGCCTTCAGCACATGCGAGCAGGTTTTACATACTTGGAATTATTGCAAACATTGCCAATTTATTCAGCCCTTAGTTTAATGAATTTATACAATGTTGCGGTTTCTAGAAAGCCTGAGTTATCTGCATGAAACATCCCCTAGCCGTTGTGGTACCTATTGATAATGTATTGGATCTGTTAGCCACTTTCTACCCTCTCCTTTCAGCCTCCAACCCTTCGATAACTTGAAATATTGCCTGATTCATCCAACTATATTGAACGTTCGGCTTAAAGTTTAATTTATACCCGTTACATACAATTTCGGACTGTTCATACTATAATATACTCTGTAGGCAGTAATTTACTAATGTACGAAGTGAATAAATAAAAAATATTCTTAATTTAGCTGAAATATCTACTTAGAAAATTTTTTCAAGTCATTTGAGCAAAAAATAAGACTCAATGGCTTTATGTTTAATGTTCTGCCACTAAAACATCCTGAAAAAATAATTTACCCTTTAAAGATCTAACAAAATTATAGTTTCTGCCTGGGAGTCCTTTTCCATAGGAAGACCAAGATCATGCAATACATGTCTGAATGAGTCCATTCTCCTACATAATATGGGCATTGAGCAGGCAAGAACCTATTTCGTAGCTTTCCTCATTTAATATTACTATAGACCTATTGGTCTAGACCTGTAAAAAAAAGTAAACGACTTTAATTAATTATTTTACCGAAATATCAATGAACCACAAACCAATTCGTGAAATTACAGATGTTGTATTAAATTAAACACAAAGGTTTTTGTCTCCATCACGAAATGAACTTAACCGAAAAAAAATTCTATAGATTTTTTTTTATCTCCAACCTGTTTCGTTTTAGTAAAAAACCCAATCCATTTCCAGACAGTATCATTATTTTCATTCGAAAAATCCACCGGTAACGTATTCCTTTTTAAACCGCATATTCTCGAAAAAAAAAAGCACAGGAGAATTCATTTCATCATGATTGAATCAATGTTTCTTCTGTATTTTCTTGTAGATATTTTCTATAAAACTTATGTTATAATATAAATGCCTATTACGTGAATTGTTCAGTTTCTGTTCAATCCGTGAAATATACAAAATGTTTGTACAAAACGTGTAATGGTCGATGTGATTACCGAATTCAAGTATAAGGTACCTACCCCTATTTTTTCCTATAATTATTTCATAATACCTACAAATGCCATTTTTCTATAACTCCTACTCTTACCTATTCATAGTTAGGGAAGCAAATAAATTAGCCATTTTATGTTGATTTTCATAATTATTTTTCTCTTCAAAATATTATAATTATTCCGAATTATCGTAAATAAAACATACATGATTGTTCTTAAATTAGCATGTCAAAACTGTATAGGCAATATCAATAGATCAGAAATGACTTAACCCATAATGCACAATCCAGTCTAGGAGCTAGAAAATTTGTTAATTCATAGGTAGGTAGGTACCTACATTAGTGATTATCTACAATTGTATTTGGATTTTGCCTCATTTGATAGGTGTTCTATCAAGAATTTCTATGAATTTCACGATTTCGTCCAAGCGATCAGGTAATTCACGTATTCAGCAATTGTTGACCAATTCATGAATTGGACTTTTTCATATATACGACGGAACACACTCTGTATATTATGTTGGTTTAAGAAGGTATATTTTTTTCTTCTTCATTATTCTTTTCAACTCCTCACAGACCGGAGATAGAAAGAATGCAAGCTTGTTTGGTCTCCTATGTATAGGTATATAAACATCTTATGTGAATCTTAAAAACACTTATCGGTAGGAAAATGCGATAGAATTGGGTATAGAAGGGGAATATATTGGAAAGAGAGATTACATTAGATTGAAGAAAACGTAATAGGAAGAAAGGATGGGTTGAGAAAAAGATACAATCTCTCATCGAGAAACTTAGAATGGAACCAATGGAACTTAGAATGGTACATTGAGAATGTAATTTTTTTAAACCAAGGTAGTTTTGTATTTTCTACTACGAAATACGCATCAAGTAGTTTATTGTTTTTTTTTTCTTAAGCCTAATGTATTTTTTTATTTATTCAATGCAACTGTATTTAATAGTTCATGAGGTGGTTGATAGACCAGCGGTTACGACGCCGGCTTTCGCACTGTTTCGTGCGGAGGTCGTGGGTTCGAATCCCGGCCGTGTCGACCATTTTCTAAATAGGTAAATACGTAGGTATAAATTCGTTTTTTTTAGCTAAAATCTTAAAAAAAACACAAACTATCTACAAAAATAATAAACCTAACCGAGTACCTTTTTTACCTACTATGAAAGTATAGGTAGGTAAGTACTTACTTCGGTAGCAAAATAAAAAAAAATATAGGTAGTTAGGTACCTACCAAACTATTTAGAAGCATAACTATAGCTTGTCGGAAAATAAAAAAAAATTAACACTTATACGTAGGTACCTAACCTATATGAAAACATGTGAAAAAATTTTACTTTCATAAATACCTATAGGTATACCTATCTCAGTATACCTAGCTTTTTCTTACATAAATTTAACTCTTTTGTAGAATTCTATTAGGTACAATCCGAATTATAATTTCTTTTTCAAATTCTTTCTGAAAAGATATAGGTAGGTACCTACCTATCGCAACGGGTTTTTACAAATTAATAAATGCAGACAAAACTCAAAATAGGTAGATAGGTACCCCCCTACATAATTTAATATCTAAGTAGGTATATTGGTACAAAACACTTTTATTTACATTTTTTGAAATTCTTTCATTTTATTTATAAGATTAGTTAGGTACCAATAGGCATGTGCCTACCTTCCGAACGACAAATTCAATCGGGCGAAAAATTTGTTAGATACCAAAAATTTATAAGTAGGTATAGAAAAAACGGACATATTTCGTGAACTGTGTACCTAAGTGTAATTATTGTGTATTGGTCCGTATTAGGAAACATATAAATCAAGATTTAATCAAAACAAACGCTATCTAAACAGTTAGATAACAATATTATTATCTAAATATATTTTTTCGTCTAGAAAAATAAATAAGAAAAAAAAACTTTACTTATTTTATCAAAAATTATTGCCCTATGCACTTACTTGTATGAAAGCAATTTTCCGCCTGATTTGTCTTTCAGATTTCAACGTAAATCTCGCTCCATATCCATTGGTCATTTTACCCCCAAAAATATTGAGACCCCTTTTCGCTAAGCATGTGTATTTTTTTTTTGAGAATAATTTATTTTGTAAGCTGGGGTGAAGTTTTTGAATAAATATATTGAGCAATATTGCCTATACACGATATACCTAATGTAATACCTAGGTACCTATTGTGTATAGTTATAACTATCTAAAAGTATAAGGATTTTTAATCTTATAATGGAAGTAGGTAATTGTACCTATCTGTTGTTGAACATTTATATTTTGTCTACCTACCGGTAACACAGGTAGGTACCTATTTTTCCTCCTAGGCCCTATATAGTACCTAAGGCAATAGGCTAGAGCCGACTCCATCGCATTGACGAGAAAGATACAGCAATCTGGAAGGCCTCCCAAAATGTACCTATCCTCATTCCAAAAGCAAGATTCAATAGGTATTAGGAAATTATAGAATAAGTGTAAATAAGGTAGCTAATTCGGTAGGTACATTTTTTTTATAAAATGTGTCATTGGTTGGAAATTTTTAAAACACTATTAAACTTAAAGGTAGGTAGGTACCTACCCAAAAGGTACCTACATCAGCTATAACTGCTGTGCTTTAAAAAAATTTTTTGAAATGAAATACGCAAGTTCTAGGTACCTATTTTGGTACGCGCCTATGTTAATTTTAGAATTTAGTAGTTATTTTAATGAGCAAATAAGTATCTATAAACTTATAGAAAATAATTACCTACCTAAAGATAAAATAGTTAAAATTAAGGTATATACCTACCTACGATTATAAATTATATTATGTACCTACGTAGATACCTATGTAATTATTTACACCTGTTTGCATTAAGCAATGAGTTGGTATCTATACAGCTAACATAATATAGGGTTGTTCTTGCCCTTTTTATAGTCATTTACGTCATCCCACATGCGCATGCTAACCCTAATTATCTGATTACGACATCATAGATAGACGTGGTCACATCACTGAAATTCAACCATATTTTTCAGAGTGGTGTAGTAGATCTAGGCAGTTATTCTTTTTCGCGTTAGTTTCAAGGTTATATTCTCAGAATGCGGTATAAATTCAGTTCCTGCCTACCTAGAGAATACCTATAAAGTTTTCTTTACTTAAAATGCTTACAGCCGGTTTAAAATGGTATGAAATGTCAAAAAAATATTTGAAAGTTGGTAGTGTTACCATCATGGAAATCAGCTATGGAAAACATAGGTTGTTTACCAACATTTTCGCGATAATCTCTGTTAATCTGTCAATTTCATTTCTCAATAGAACATCAATATGCCATTATTGTTGTTAATTTATTATTATGGTTTATGAATTAGTAAACTAAATCTGTAAAGAATAATATTTTTCCTGTTTTGCCATGTTTTCCACCCAACATTTCAGTCATTTTTATCCTCAGTGTCACCGTATACAAATGTTCAACATTTGTGGCAGAGAGAGAGAGAGCGCGACGAAATTTTTCAATGAACTCCGGCGGTACAAGATTGAACTACACGTCCCAATAACGGGGCTTTCAATAAAGTATCATTTAGTTGTTACATATGAAACGCGTTATTTTTTTAAGGAAACTTAAAGTCTTCTTTAATTTTTTATGAAATCGGCTATTAGAAAATCATTTCAAAATTTCGTATGGAATTGAGCGTATTATTCACTTACAGCCTGTACAGTTGTGCACCAACAAAGCCGATAGGCCATAAAGATGAGACAGTAACAAAAATGGATATAGTCATATCCTGGCGCCAAATACTTGACAGCTGTCGCAGTCTTTGAATTTAGTTGCTCTCTTGTTCTCAATAATTTCCAACTTTTATCTTTATATTTCATTTATTATTAAATTTCTACTTGTTACATACCTACATGAGATTTTTCGACATGTTGAACATGTTGAGAATTCTCATGATTAGGAGTTTCGGAGACAAAAATTACCACCTAATGGCGAACGTTGTTAACGTAAAGTGATCACACTAAGCCATCATTCGAAATAACAGTAGAATACGGTAGTAGGTAAAAAGGTAGTGGTTTGTTCCATTTAAAAATCGAACATTAGTAATGAATTATTGTTAGAGTCATTAGTTTTTATTAGATCAAAGTTTGCAAGCTTGTCTGTCAAAAGCCTGATAATAGATAAATATGGACTTGATTGTAGTTCGTCAAAAGAAAACAATTTGACAGCCCTGCAATCAACTCGTAACTATTTAGTTCCGTCCAACGATTATACTTGCACATTAAATCAACGTCATGAACCCTTTGTGTGCAGTTTGCACATAATAAAACTGCACTCTACATCCCAGCTTAGTTCAGTAGTACCTATCCATATCATGAAGCCAGGCTGAGCAATAAATATTTCATAGGGCAAACTAACGTCGCGCTGGGTTGCCATTCGTTATTCTCATTTGACAGTTATAATTACCTTTTATTTTTGTTAACGGCCAACATTTTACGCATCCTTCCTCCTGTGGACATGTTAATATGACCATTTTTATTGTAAAATACGGTAAAAAAACGGAACTGAGTAAGTACATCAGTACCTACCTACCTGCACTAAAATAAAATATTACTTACTAGCAGTCTGTTCCTGCTTCGCACGGGTAGGTACATAGGTATTTAAAAAAATAATTCAGTTTTCTTAATGATCTTTATAGATCCCTAACTTTATCAAAATATTCTATAGGCTATGTTAATCTGGAATAATGTAGCATTCCAATGGTCCCCTCCCGTCCGGCTCGTACCCCAGTGACTCCTATATCTCTGCCGCATTTCAAATTTTTTTTTTTTAATAAATCAACACTTATTGTGGCATTATTATAATAGTTAGACGTATGCTGTTGCGACACTTTTTGTAGATAATTATGTCTTCTACAAAGTTGTAGTACATTATTTTACTCTATATTCAATAGTTTTCGCAGCGTTCGCGATGTAAAGAATATTTTAGGTAATTTTTGCACCTTATTGGAGTTTTAGTAAGGATCAAAAGCTATATGAAAATAAAATATAGCCTATGTTCAGCGGGGAGAGTGTAGCTTCCCAACAGTGAAAGAATTTTTCAAATCGGTTCAGTAGTTTCGGAGCCTATTCCCGTCAAACAAACAATCAATCAAAACTTTCCTCTTTATAATAGTAGTATAGATGTAATTTTTTCGGTCTGTCCCCCAGAAATGTGAACAATTAGTTCTTACACGATATAGTGCATGCTCTGCAGTGGTCAGAAATTTCGGGTCCACATTTTGGACCTTATAACAAATCAAAATACCTATACTTATGATTATTTTGCAATGACTGTCGTTCATAATACGAAAAATGAAACAAAAAATCTAAAATCGTACTCTATCTCCAGCATATTTGTATAAAATAGGTACCATATGGTCTGGCCGCACTCATCTTCCGATGTTTGTCCACGCGGCATCTCTTATAGATATGGTCCCATTCTTGGCATTCAAATATGGAGTGTCTGGGCAATGTCGCTTTCTTCGGAATAGACATAGGCACTGGTCATTGAGAACGTTTTCTATCCTATACAGCTACATAATAATATGCCTGGAAGCCTCTATAGTCGGTGGATTTGCGTGAGATGGTATGCGATTTCCCCAAATTCTCTCGATATCCAGGATACCTATCAAAATGATTTTAAAATACACTGTTTGTCACATGATTCAGAAAGCTTGAATTGAGAGAAGACATTAAAAATTAATTAAGTATCAAGCGTGAAAATTAATATTTTGACATATTCCAAATGCGGTCCAAAGCGGAATTATTTTCGCGCCACGTATAATAACATCTATATCTACGTGCAAATGTGAATTACTGCTGTCCACTTCCTTGCTGGAAACATAAAATATTTTTACCCAAACAAAAATTAAATTTCCAAATATTTATGCGGGCGAAAAACATTATTTTATCGTCCTGTAAGTCCTATAGATACCTACCTACACATAGATAGATGCGTAGTTATAAATGAAAAATAATCATTTTCCAAAAAAAATTTAAAACAACAGATCTACAAAGTGCGAGAATCAAAATTCACTCCATAAAATAATAATAACAATTTTTATTATTCTTTTCAGTATTTTTCTTTTTTTCCTACGTTGTTGTTGCTAGATTATTTTTTCAAATTATTATTATGTACTTTTTTGTATATTATTTATTTTGTTTGCTTTACGTATTGGAAAACCTATAACGTATGTAATGTGTTATTTATTTATTAATGTTTCATAAAGTGTATTTTTTTTTATTGTGTACTTACCTATATTTGTACATTTTTCAAATAATATAAATAGGTAAATAGGTACCTGAAACATGTAGCTGAATACAATTTTTGTATACGTATATGTATGCATTTCAATCACAATACCGATCCAATTTCAACCTCGAAGTGGTTGGTAGACTATTATACAACACCGGCCTTCGTACTGTTTCGTATCGGAGGTCGTGAGTTCGATCCCAGGTGCCGACCATCTTCCTCTTTCACGATCACGTCACAAACTTTAAGTAGCTTACTGTGAAAGAGTCAAAGAGTGTATTTGTGTTCACTTTGAGTGAGTACAGATTCAGTAAAAAAACGATGTCAATACCAAATTTAGATTTTGATTGCCATGCATAAAAAGAGTTTCACGTAGGTCAATTTCAGGCCAGTATTGCTTTATGAAAAAAATGGTACAAGTAGGTACGTTAGGATTTATACAGTCTTAGTATTAAAACAGTCGACAGTCAGACGTCATTGAGATCGGGATTGTGTTGCAGTAGGTCGGGATTGAGGTTAGAAGCAGATAAAATAGAAGAGGTTGTATGAGAAATGTTATGTCGGTGGAAGAAACTAAAGAAGTGTGCTTTGAATGAAAAAAAGTGGAAGGCTGTTCTCTCTGAGTAAAAAAATACATTTGCAGGGTTTAAAAGCTCACTAGATGTTTTAACATAAAGGGTCTCATAGTTCACCCCTAAAAACATCCATCATTATTTTTGCAACAACAATATCCAAGAGTAATTATTATTACGTGTTACCGTGCACCCCAAACGACCCCATTTGCAATTAGCGGCACCTAAACAAAACACCCCCTACACCATGCCCTCCCCTTAGGTAAACCTATATTATGTATCTATACGAAACTACCCTGTGTGCCCTCTAAATTAACTACATCGCAGTCTCTCAAAATGGCCGATTCGCCAGAGGCCGTTTGGGGGATGAATCCTAGGACACATCTACCCCCTATAATATATCAACCAGTCTTCTTCTTTCATTTTTTACTAGTAAGTGGCTACCTTGCAAAATGTATAAGTAAGTTCTAGTAGCTAGGCTATTATATATCTACGCATAAACTAAGTTTAATATGAAAAAAAAAAAAATTCTGGCATTGAATATTGAATAATATATAAGCGACTTGGTGACAGGAAAATTGTTAAAAAATCCGGACTCGAGTGATTTTGGTGCCTATAGGTAATCATTAGGTAGGTAGGTATAATGTTTTTTTTTTTTAATAAAAATGAATCTGTGCTCACTGGAAGTAAACACAAATACACTTTTGACATCTTTCACAGTAAGCAAATGCTTGTGTCGTGAAAGCGGAAAATGGTCGACACGGCCGGGATTCGAACCCAAGACCTCCGCACGAAACAGTGCGAAAGCCGGCGTCGTAACCGCTGGTCTATCAACCACCTCGTCATGTATATTATTTAAATAAATAAGAATAATTATTGTTTAAGTAAAAAAAAAAACTCATTGTAGATACTTAATCTTTCAGTTTGACAGAAATTACAATGGTTCGAATTTTTTATGTTCAAATTTTTTTTTTTTTTAAAGGAACAAAATGGACTTTTAAAAAAAAAAATTTCGAACAATTTTCATGTACTTAACCGAGTATATTATAATAAACAAATAATAAGTTCTTTGTCCAATTTGTTTTGTTCTGTTAAACTTGTTGTGAAAAATGACCAATTTGAAGTAAAAAACCTATTACTACCTACTGTAAACAATTTCCTGACATTTCTATCGGTTAGCCCTTTACAGTTTTTCATCTAAAAAAAATGTCGTTAATTATTGGCTGTGCGCCCCATATTTTAAATTTTCTGGCAAATGAAATTAACACATGTGTTTTATATGTGGAAGGGACGGACATATATCACCGTCTCCTTTTTATTCATTCCCCACATCCAACTGGATGTAACTACATGACATAATATGTTTTTTAATAAACACATATTATGTGTTTATTAAAAAAAACTCACTTTCCACGTACCTACCCATGTTCCTATGTATGCGCTCAATACCGAAAATGTCTATAAGTTAGTACGAATTTTCCCAAAAAAAAGAATAGGTACCTACAATAAAATGTACCTAATGTCAAATAAGCAGATAGGTAGGAAAAGAAAAGATCTAAACTAATCCTTCAGTTAATTTAAAAACAATAGGTACCTACATTCTTTAAAAACAGATGCGACATTCTGAAATTGCCTATTGCTAGGGTGTTTTTTTTTTCAGTCTTATACACAGAACTATCTAGATAGGTATCTACTTTTTGTAAAAACCGATTCGCTTCTGTTGGTCGTTTTTCACGGACACAGCTTTTCAATAAACATAACTCAAGCCGACCCTGTGAACATCTAACTGCGACGACAATCGAATCTATGGGCACAGTACGCAGGGCCGGCTTTCGATAAAATACTGACTTGGATTAAACTGAATTAAAAAAAAAAAGCTTTGGAAATATTTTTTTGAATTTAGAATAGAATTTCGAGGTGACCAATTTTTTACGTTATTTTTTTTTTTAACAAACTTTAAATAAACCCCATATTTTATAATTAAAAAAAAAAACAGATATTGATACCAAAGATCCCACCAGGCTGCATGTGTGTGGGTAGACATACTAAACAAAATAAGATAATGTTAGGTAATTATTCGTGGATTTCGTTCGAAGAATTTAACCGCACCTAACGTCACGTGATCAGCGGTAAGAGACATCCGTTATCCATTCTAGCTAGACATTTACATAAATCTGAAGAATATTTTGCTCAGAACACTATGGCAATGCATTTTAAAGTCACGGGTTTGTACAAAAAGTCAAAAATATTTTTCTACAATTTTGCTGAGCATCCAAAAATCTAGAGTTTCGCCTCGATCTATTTTAAATGTTTTTATAATAAACCGGTATAGTATTGTCGATTCATTAAAAAAATGTATTAAGGTATTTTATACCTACTAGGTATAAAAATGGTCTTTTTTTCTTAAAGGCTGTTAAAAGAACCAAATTCAGATTTATTTCATAAATAATTAGTATCTGCTTAATGGCTTTGTAAGTATTTAAAGTCGATTAGGTTAGAAATAGTTAACCCATATCGTTCGATAACGGTTTTTAAGCATTTTTTAATCCCGAAGCCACCCCCCTTCGGCTTAAACGAACGTTTTTCGCTCGAAATGAGATAAAACAAAAGAAAAATATCAAACGAAATCGGCTTCTAAATCCAATTAATTTCTATGCGCCTCTCTAATTAACTCCCTTAGGTGATAAATCATGAGCACGTGGTTGGACGGGAAATATTCGCACAATTGTGGGATCGGAATGGGGGGTGAAATTCGTGCCATCAGCCCTAATCTAGCTCCCGATATCGCAACATTTAAATTACCAACACCTCCATATAATATGTACGAACAAAACAATAATATATTATCTAGCGACGAATTTAAATTTATTTTCTTTATTCGCGCAGATCGATATGAATGGTGTAATTTTTTGAACCATCAGTTACATCTATATTCGCGCTGTACGATATGAATGATATAAATTTTTTGAACCAGTTACGTCTTTATTCGCGCTGTACGATATGAACGATATAATTTTTTGAAGCAGTTACGTCCATATTCGCGTAGTTCGACATGATTTGATGTACCTACCTATTTTTTTGAAACAACTACCTACGACTTTATTCGTTTAGGTAGATTTTTAAAAGATTATTACGGCAGTTAGGTTCGTCTTTATTTTCATTCGAATATGTGGATGGATTCGAATTCACCTAGCTGTCTCTTCATCAATTATTACATCCGGTGCAAGAGAAATGAAGTGCCTCAGGAGAATTTTGTGTGTAAGATGGTACCACCGCATCACAAACGACGCTATAAGCTGGCGCACCCTGCGTGAGCCTATCAATTCTACCATTATGTGGAGGAGATGGACTTGTCTGTGATATGTGCTAAGGATGACAGTTGGCCGAGGCGATCGCTGTTCAGGGTCCCGAAGATGAGGAAGACCCTCTCATACTGTGTTCCGCTTCTTCGAAGCAGAGTCGAGGAATCTGGACATGGTATGGGTGGAGGTTACATTGCTATTGCTAAACATTGCTCAAGATGGAGCGTAATGGAGAGATCTTGTTGCGTCCCTATGCCACTAAGTGGGGGTGTAAAGGGAGGTTGGATTTGGATACTTCCTTATTCATAAAATTAACCAACTCGTGAACATGCATTTCTTGATGGATATATTTGAAAATAATGTTCAAATAAAACAATGTTCAAATAAAACAATGTTTAACTTATCCACAAATTTTTATTTTCCCGACTAGTTTCGTAGGTACACGTCCTACATGGTCACGGGATCATGGTCAGTTTCTTAGTCTCCCGTGACCATGTAGGACGTGTACCTACGAAACTAGTCGGGAAAATAAAAATTTGTGGATAAGTTAAACATTGTTTTATTTGAACACTTCCTTATTCGCTTGATAATATAAAATTTCTTAGGATTTTCATCAATATAGATGCATCTTGTGTCCTATAATATTGGACAGGCTTCAATGCACTCGTAGGTACCTACCATATTTCATCCGAAAATAAAATGCCTAATTATCTCAACAAAAAGGGCTTTTCGCTAACACAAGGAAATGGTCTAGGTTTGTATTTATGGAGATAATAAACAACTAAAAAATATACGAGGAATTAAAGTCGCATCGTTGCACTATCTTCCAATAAAAACGTTTAACATTCAGTCTAAAAACAGGTGTAATTCATCTGTAATTGATCAAAAACAGTTTGAAATTCGTTTAATTATTTGGTAATTCGCTCCAGAAGTTAAGAATTATTATTTTTGAAGGCATTGGTACAAAGTCTACAGCGATGTACAGCGTGATTATTTATATATAGGTATATAGAATCCCAATATTTTACTTACATATAAAAAAGAAAAACAAATTAATAAAGTCATATATCATTTCTTACACAGCCTATATTATGTATATCTGTAAATAAGATTATTGGAATTTATACCTACCGAAGTTGGTATAAGTAGGCATACATAATAGGAACCAGAGGTGGTAGTACCAAGACAGAAATAACTTTCTCTCACGCAATACAGTTGTTAGATCATAATAGGAATGCTGTGGATACTATGGATGTTATTTTGTTCATATACTACAAACAAACCTATATCTAAATAGATATTTAAGTAGGTATATGTATAAGTTTATCAGTTTTGGGTATAAGGGTTTTATAGTATAACCGTTTCAATGTCGTATATTATTCTAATTTTTCACGCATTTTCTTTTAGATAATTAAGTAATATTTTGAGCAGAAATTTTAATTCTATGATGACTTAAAAAGATGGAAGGAGCACTTCTCCCAGCTACTGAACCCAAATACCAATGTTACGGCTGAAACTGCCGAGATTCCCCTAGAAGACGGACAAGAGGTCCCTCCCCCATCTCTCGCAGAAGTCAGACTCGCAGTCAAGAAACAAAGCAACAATAAATCCCCAGGCATAGATAATATACCATCTGAACTACTTAAATATGGAAATGAACACCTAATTAAACTGATACACAATCTGATCACAAAAATATGGTCTCTAGAAGAGATCCCAGAAGACTGGCAGATGAGTGTAATATGCCCAATCCACAAGAAGGGGGACAAGATGAAGTGCGAAAACCACCGAGGAATTTCATTGTTGAGCACAACCTATAAAGTCTTTACATCAATACTTAAAGAAAGAATTGAAGAACTTTCGGAAAATATCATAGGCGAGTACCAAGCTGGATTTCGGAGAAACAGATCCACAAGCGACCAACTGTTCACAGTGCGACAGATCCTGGGAAAATTATGGGAATTCGATGTTGATATCCACCAGCTTTTTATTGATTTCAAACAGGCCTATGATAGTATCAGCCGCGAGAAACTATATGAAATACTACTATCATTTGACATACCAGCAAAACTTATAAGACTAATAAAGGCAACAATGCGGAGCACAAAATGTAAAGTCAAAATAGGAGGAGAGCTCACGGATGAGTTTATAGTGTCTCAGGGCCTGAAACAAGGTGATGGCCTGGCCCCCACACTATTCAACCTAACCCTCGAATATGTCATAAGAAAGTCATATCCTAATACAAACTCCAATATATACTTCCAAAGCAGCCAAATAGTTGGATACGCGGACGATCTAAACATTATAGGAAGATCCACAGCTGCCCTACAGGAGGTGTTCAACCCCCTAGAAACAGCAGCCAAGGAGGTCGGACTGCAGATTAATGAAGACAAGACTAAAGTAATGAAACAAAGCAGGACCGCAAACACTGATTCACAAAACAGCCTAACGTTCAAAGAAAGCTATAATTTCCAAATAGTAAAAGATTTCACCTACCTGGGTTCATCCATAACAAATCAGAACGAAGACCACATCGAAATTAAAAAACGAATAGATGCTGGAAACAGAACATTTTTCTCTCTCCTGCCGGTACTCAAGTCAAGAAGTGTCCACAGAAAGACCAAAATCACCCTCTACAAAACAATAATTAGAACCGTGGTAACATACGGATGCGAGGTGTGGACGATGACAGCAAAATCATCAGAACTGCTGGACATCTTCGAGAGAAAAGTACTGCGCAGAATTCTGGGGCCCGTGCATGATGGCGATACCTGGAGAATGCGATATAACGAAGAGCTGTACAACATCTACCAAGCTCCCAGGCTCTCTGTGCACGCAAGACTGAATAGGCTTAGATGGGCCGGACATGTACAGAGGATGCCATCATCGCGGGCACCGAGGAGAATTATGGATGGACATCCAGGAGGTCGAAGAAGGGTTGGTAGACCAAGGCTGCGATGGGAGGATGAAGTCAGGAAGGATGCCGAACAACTTCTTGACTGTCGGAACTGGAGGACCGAGGCAGAGGACAGGGTTGTCTGGAGGCGACGAGTATTGGAGGCCAAGGCTCGAATTGGGCTGTAGCGCCATCGGAAAGAAAGAAAAAGATGACTTAAAAATGATTAAAGCCATGGAACTCAGTGAGGAATCAGAAACTAGTAGATAATCCGATGAACCATAAAGAACTGCCTGGCTCAACACAGCTCAGAAAGATATGGTGTAAAATTGTTAGACCAAGATTGTGATGCATGTTATACTGTACCTATCATTTCTAATATTTATAGAAACAGGTATAAATGGAGTCACCAGCATGCGCTTGTGGGGGTGATACAAACTAGTTATCTGGTAAACATGTGCACTATTCATTCACGCATTTCAACATGAACTAGGTATGCATACATAAAAATATTATATTTCCCTTGGTCGACGCATCACGCATGAATTGCTGAACAAATTTCACTTGTTTTTTTTTTGTTGTCATTAAGTACTATTGTCAGGAGAAGATTCTTGTGAAAGAAAAAACATAGAAAGTTTCGTGTAACGTTTGAAAATTTAAGAAAATTTAATGTAGGTAGGTACCTTACCTTCTTAGTGTTTTTTACAATAGTAGGTATAATAATTTAAATCTAATTTTGAAATTCAATTGGCGTTTGAAATAAACTGTCATGCAGTTGTTAGATAGTTAATGCTATTGACAGAATGCAGATGGAAAATAGGTAGGTATATGGTTTAAAACAGATGCATCGATCAGAATTATATACCTAGGTTAAACAGGTAAATAATTTATTAATCAATTCGAGTTTAATGATATTATTAATAGTGCCTATACAATAGACAGGACAATGGCTGGCTGTCGGGAAAGCTAGAACCTATAAAATAAATGTTTTGATACATTTCACCCACCTATGTAGAAATATATAGGTATGTAGAAGTAGATACCTACTAACTGCTCATAAAGTATCGCGAACAAACAATATAATAACCGAATACCAAAAAGTTCGTCCGAACAAAACATCACAATTGCTTTGAAAATTGTGTTATGAAAAGTTGCGCGAAATTGCACAAGCGACAGAGTTGTTAGTTATGTTGTTGTACCTACCTAATAACAATAAAAATCGAACAAAACGGAGTTGACTGTGTTTTATAGGTAGGTACTAGGTACCGATAACTTTGTTCCGTATAAAATGTGCTTTACTGTTTAGGTAGATGACAAACAATTGTACCTACCTACCTACGGTTTTTTGTTTTATATGTTATATTATATTTCGCTTCCTTGTCTATGGGTAGGTGTATTGTCATTTCGACACGACAACTGTTTGAATTTACAAAGCAATTTCGATTGGTTTTTTCTGTCATACCTATAAAGCTGACCTTTTTGCTTATGGTTTTTATAATAACTACTATGGTAGGTAGGTACCTAAGTAGTAGGTACCTATTGATTTTTTGATATTCGTTTAGTTTATAACAAAAATAAATCTACCTAAAAAAACTAAAAATATTTAAAATACAAATAATCATAATAAATGCCTTAATCAATCAATCAATTCTCCATTTTACACCCCACACAGGGGCATAGGGAGCAACATGAGCTCCTTCTATAATTATTTTAATTTTTCAAATAGGTAGGTACCTAGGTATAGATACATTCTGAAGCATTTTGGGTTTGGCATAATATAAAAATATGCTAGCAAAACTAATCACATAATATTAGGTAGATAATATGTTCTTTACTGAGAATGTAAAATAAGTAGGTAGGTATATTATATATAGGTACATATTATATGTATGTAGATAGGTATGACATATATCTGAAGCTATAGGTATAACTTTTGATTATATTTTTTCCAATAACTCCCGTAAGGCAGGTAGGTAGGTAGGTACACTAACCTCGTACAATAATGATATCTCTAAATTGTTATAATATGTAGGTAAATATCTACCTATTCAAATTGTGCGTGATACACTATCATTGATATCTATATTATTGCCTATATTGGATATCGGTAATATTCAAAATAAAGTTATTTAAAATAACTCATAAAATACTAGATATACCTACCTATAATATCCCTACCAAAGTACCAACCTATATAAAACAAATCCACGTGCAAAAGCCTGTTATAAAAATGGTAGATAGCTACCTACATATAATAAGTACCTACCTACATAATAATTCAGTTAGGTATGGAAGTATATAAGTATCTACCTATTTAATTTCTTATGCCATTGCATCACGCGGCAATCGCAGAGTTTAATTAAGGTAGGTACCCACCTACCTATCTACGTTCAATTTTAATAATCGCTGATCCTTGCAATCATAACTGTAGTAATTTTAGTTTTTTTTTTCGAATTTATTCATTAATTTCCGAAATGGTAGAATCTCTATATTGAATTTTCAGTGAGTAAAAAATAGGCAACATTTGAATGTGTACCTAAAGCAAGACAGTTTGACCTGTTCTGACCATGTTCAGGTCAAAAGTAAAAGAAATAGGAGAGATTTTATGAGAAATGTTATGTCGGTGGAAGAATCGAAAAAAGTAGATACTTATGCTTGGATAGAAAATAAAATGAGTGGAGGTCCGTTCTCTCTGCCTACCCTTAAGGGAGAAGGCGTGATGGGTAAAAAAAAAATAAAAGGTTACGTTTTTTCCAATAATCAAATGGCGATATGTTGTATTGTTCTATTGGTACTAGACATGTCATTAATAAATTACCATAGATTATCCGCGAGAAATACGATGCGATCTTATCTATGGCGGGTGTTGTCCGCCTACAAAAAGTGTTTCTTTACTTCTGTTAACATTATTATGATTATATTCACCTTGCTAATGGCAACATTGTATACCTACCTACGTCGATTTTGATGTATTTCTTATTAATTTATTTACCTCTATTACCTACCCGTATTGACATTAATATTTCCTTCTTTATTTTATCTGTACCTACTCCTTCATTGGTTCAATCAATCAATCAATCAATCAATCAATCAATTCTCCCTTTTCCACCCCACTCAGGGGCATAGGGAGGCAACAAGAGCTCTCCATTGCGCTCGATCTTGCGCAATGTTTATGACCTCCTCCCACACCATGTCCATGTCCCACAGCTCTGCTTCGAAGGAGCGGAACACAGTGTGAGAGGGTCTTCCTCGTCTTCGGGACCCTGATGGGAGGAAGAACAGCGCTCTCCTCGGCCAACTGTCATTCGGCATCCTTAACACATGTCCCAGCCAAGTCCATCTCCTCCCCACAATGGTAGAGGTGATGGGCTCACGCTGGGTGCGCCGGCGTATAGCGTCGTTCGTGATGTGGTGGTACCATCTTACGCCCAGAATTCTCCTTAGGCACTTCATCTCAAAGGCTGAGACTTTTTGTGGTTGGTTAAACCTTTGGGTGCAAGCCAATAATTAATAGAAGAAGAAGAAACCTTCATTGGTTAATCAATTTTTTTTTCAAATGAACCTGTGCTCACTCAAAGTGAACACAAATACACTTTGACTCTTTCACAGTAAGCTACTTAAAGCTTGTGTCGTGAAAGTGGAAGATGGTCGGCACCTGGGATCAAACTCACGACCTCTGAACGAAACAGTACGAAAGCCAGCGTTGTAACCGCTAGTCTACCAACCATTTCGCTTTATCCTAATTCATTCCTTCCCCTGACAAAAAACAAATACGAAAAAAAAGAAATAGCGAAATTTGTCCAGCAGTTCACGTCGATGACCAACATTAAAATAGGGCTCCATTTTTATATATAGAGATTCTCTTTGGCACCATTAGTTATACAAATCAGATAGCATCCAAAATAATGAATGCACTATTTATAAATATGTATTATTGTACTTAAAATTGCAATTAAAATTTATTTCCAGTACGAAAATGTTAATCATTGTTATTTTCAAAATTAACACGCGCTAAATTAGCATTAAATTTAAATAAACACACAAAAACGATGCGAATAAATTAAAATTAACATCAACGAAATCTGCAGCGATGTGCACAATAATTTTCAATTTTAATTTATATTTATTATGTATTGAAATAATACAAAATGATTGAATTTAATTTAGGTATATATTATTTATTATTAATCATAAATGTTTTCATACATATATGTGATGTATACAACTTACTACTGTTGTTCTGAAATGGAAATTTAAATACAAATCATAAGTAGGTATTACCTATTTATTAAATTACTAATTATTATTTCATAAGTAATTTAAATTATGTAGATAGGTACATACTTACACAGTTTCATATAACATTATGTCCTATGGGATTTTTGGTCTAACTTTAAGATAAATAAATAACAATTAAGAGGTAATATTAGGTAATATTCAATTTTCTCAGTGGTATGAATTATCGTAAAACATGAATACGAAATCATTCGATAGTGAGGCTGCGGGTTCGATTCCAAACAAAACAAAATTAGATATATAAATTACTTTTCTTATCTGGGAATAATAATAAACCAAATTCGCGGTTCGATTTTACTTGGAAAATTCCTACCAATTAACCAAATATTTCCACTTAAAAATTTTCTACATCAAAGGGGTTTGCTAACCTCCCCTCCCCCTTTCTACGGTTGTATGTGCACGGGAAGAACTTATTTACTTATCTATATATAGGTAGGCACAAGTCGACAGAAGAAATTTATATGTAAAAATACAATTATTTTTTAAGTAGAATCACACACAGATATAAATATAAGCTGAAGTAATTATATATATAGGCTCGGGTTTAATCGAGATTACAGTTGTATGTAGGTACCCATTTGGTATTTAGCACTCGCCCGTAGTACGGCTTTTTGGTATAATTTCATCTTTGTGAATTTACTAGAGGATTGAGACCGTTAATTTTCAACAATTTTCCCAAAATAATTTATCAACGGCAGCATTCTCCCAGAGGCGGAACAGGAAGGATAAACCTCTGCCACACACACCCCCACATACCCCTACACACAGACACAGAAAAGCCAATACATATTTTGTTTGTTTACAATACTAGCTACAAAAACCCCAAGATAAGTGGTCATGCAAATTTAAGTACTAAATAGGCCCGCAAGATTCCGATAAATAGGGGTAGGTTTAACTACTTATTATAAAGGCTTGCACATTAGCTAAAGCCTAGTTCCAATAATGCAAAATATAATTCACAAAATTATGCGTTCATTTTTAATGTTCTCTCCTGTTGCACTGGGTTCCTAAGGAGGGTTCTGTCGTCTGATGCGGTGTTCACACGAGCGATATAAGGCCAGACGATTTCCCCTGGCATAAAAAAAATATCGATCGGACGCCCATTGATCGTGTGATGTGTTCACACGAGTTCACCGACATACATTCAATCTGTCAGGTGCGCTGATAGTTTTAAAAATGGCGGACGTCGAGATAGAAGTCGCGGAGTAATTGGGGTTAGTTGAAAATGTTGTTTTAGACGATATAAGGAGACTCCTAATTGAGGAAAAATCAAGAGAAAACTCAGATATTGGGCGCGGAATTGGATTCTAAGGAGAAACAATTTTGGAGCACTGCTGTCATCCATAGATACGGACGCCGCGCATGACTGCGCATACGTGCATCGTTCCACCAGAAACAAAAGTTGAAAGGTGTTCAACTTGAGGCGATATCGCTTTAAGCCATTTTTATCGCTTCTGATTTATCGACAATATGTTCACACGGTTCAATTGGCTGGCGATATTTTGGTGTCCTGGCGATATTCGCCTCGTGCGAACACCGCATGACATGACGGCAGTCTTTCAAAATATGTGACAATGTTTTTTGTTACTACGGTAACAATATTGACAATGTTCTCAGTTGACATTCACCGCTACCGCTATAGGTATAGACGTAACGTAGTCCTAATGGTCTGTTTTCCTACAAATACGGCTCTACTTTAAACAGCGGTGAAACAGCCAGGTCACACAATGTTTCACTACTGTAATGTGATGTAATTGATATTCACACACACTTCGATGTATTTAACATTGACACAGACGTCTTTTGTTTAGGTATCTGTGGTCAAATTGAAAATCGATTAATAGTGTTTGTCTTTACTTAATAATAATAATTGACAAGACTTTGTACATATAAATATTTCAAATGTGGCGTAGGTACCTACTTATCCATCTCAACAGTCTTTGACAATTGTTTGAAATGATCATTAATTAGGTACCTACTGAAGAACGGCAATTTCATAAAGGAAGGCCTACTAATATTTGTATAGATGGAAATTCTGGAAGCCCTGAGCAACTGTAGGAAAACATGTTGGTTTTAGAAACATCGTGCGGTATGGACAGGGGCGAACTTAGACAAATTTTAATTTAATTTTTTTCAATAATAAGTTTAGTTTATAAAAGAAAAAATCTCACACATTTTAGTTAGATACATTTCTTTAAATCATATATTTTATCCTAATTTATGTACCTACCTACGCATTAACACTCGTGTTGCATTGCCCTATAAGTAGGTAGGTACCTATAGGTAAGTAGGTACTTATAACTTTAAATTGGTTCAAGTAGGTAGGTATATAATGAAGGATTAAAAATTGATATTTCGAAAAAAAAAATCCTCTTCGAATCGGTCCTGCGTTTTGAACAATGTTCGGCGTGTGATATTTCGGGGGTGGTAAACCCCCGGCCCGCGTGCGATCGTGTACCCGCAGGGAGCGGCCGAACAGATTAAACATCGTGCCTAAATGAACAACACACAATAATTTATCGGCATTTCGATACACGTACTCTGACGGTAATAATAATAATAATTACAGGATGTGCCTTGTTCATCAGATGAGCTGAACAATTTCCAAGTCTATCTGCGTAGGCACCGGGGTACGTACCTACTCTGTGTGTGTCATTAGTGGAGATAATAATATTACGTGAAATATTACGCTGTTCCGGCGCTTCCAACTCCAAACTTTACGACCCCTGGAAAAAAGTTACCAAATTCTAATTCGAACGCAATTTGTTTTGCTGTAAGCAAATTGCGTATTTGTTTATAATTTTCGAAACAACCATACATTTTTTGTGTCAAGGTGCGATGAAAGTGGGTAGGTACCTATAGGTAGGTACTTAATGGTAGCTAGGTACCTACCCACCTACTTATTTCAAATATCTTAAGTAGGTACCTTATCATAGATAGGTATTGAAAGGTTAGGTACCTACAAACATTGGATAGACATTTAAAATGTTAGATTTATTACAATACAAACTTAATCAAAAGCAAAACCATTGTTTTAAATAGAGACATCCCGAGGTATTTAGGTACCTACCTACATCTAAATTAATTATAGATAGGTATGTATTTTTAAAATATAGGTAGGTATTCTTAGACTTTAATAAAAAGGTTGACAATAATTATAAGAATATTGAATTAAAATCATTTGTGAATTAATCGTATGTTAACTATTCAAAAATTTCTTATTCAAATCCAAGATCTTAATCCTGGCTCAGACCATTGCTCAGTTGTTATAGGTAAGTAGTTTTGCCGACGAAAATTGATAAGTGGTAATTAATTTAAATAAAAATATTTAAAGCAATCACCCTTCCGTAAATTTAAAAATAATTATGTGAAAACATGGAAGGTTTGCCTTTGACTTAAACCGTATTCATGATTATTCATAAAAAAATACACCTAGGTACCTACCTTTATTTAAATACAAAATTACTAACCTTTGTATTTTTTTTTTGTTGCAGGTTAGTGCTTTTTCTGTTCTAAGAAAGTCACACGTTGAATTTAGATATCAAAAAACTTTTATAAAGGTAAGTTTAAATATTCCTTACACCCGCTTTTTTTTTCAATGACGACTCCAATTTCCTAAATTTAAGAAGCTAGACCACAGAAAAAAAAATAACCACAGGAAATGATAGAAACAATAGTACCTACATCTATGTACGCAATTGAAATAGTTGCGTTCGAAACGAATTTAAATAAAACTACTCTTTCGACATCCACCAATAGGAACGCATCTCATATTTAAATTCAAAAACACGTTCTAATCTAACCCAACCACCCGTCAAATTACCGGGTGTTACCAAAAATAATGTAACTATGATTTATGTGTAATCAAGTACTCGTGATTCCATGAATTTAATTATTTTTTAATACGTTATTTTTTAAATTATACAACGGGGCTAGATATTATTATTTTCATGGTTATGATTTCGTATTTTTTTTTTCAACTTTTATTTTAAAAACGCTACCAACACGGCAAGAATCGAATCGAATAAACGAACGATGATAATCGCTCCGACGCGTATTTTATTGTCTAGTAATTATTGTTGTTTCGTAATTCGTTGTGTAGTTTTGAACCTATAATAGAGACATAAAATAAAACAACGAGTTGACTTAAAATTTATAGTCGATTCGTATAGACCTGTTTATTTGTAGGTAGGTATACGTCCGCCATAGTATGGAGGTATGTTAATTACATTACGGCGAGACATAATATTATTATGAAATTCAGCGTTATATACGGACATAGAATGACACATAATTATGCGTCATGATGGATTGTTCTTTATTCAAATTACAAGTGAGTAAAATATATGGTTTAAATTATTAGTTTAGCACCATCTATATAAAATATCATAAAGTGTTGGAAATAGACTTTGTGGGGCTTGGAAAAGAGTGGGAATATTAGGAAGAAAAGTGTTTTTACAAAGATGAAACTTAGGTACATGTTGAAAGAATGAATGCAAATAGAAAGTAAAAGTGCAAGAAGCATGTGATCGAATATTATCAAATACTTTCTCAAAGAACGCCAGGTCAGAATCCGAAGAAAAAGAAGAGCAGGTCATGTGATGGTATGTCGGTAGAAGAAGCGATAGAAGTGTTCTTGGATAGAAAATATGGGAGTTTGGTTCTCTCTGCCTGTCCCTTAAGTGACTCGGTGGATTTGTTAAATAATTATCCAATTATTTTATGTCTAATATATCGGACATGGGTTCTGTGTTGAATATCCCTATATCTTTGTAGGTATATTTTGGGTAACCTATAATAAATTACTTTAGGCTCACATTATTTTTAAAAATAATTAATATTTGTTTTATGTAAGAATCTTTTAAAAAAATCCATTTCCAAAACAAACAAGTGAGGTAATTTTTTTCATTATTCTTTTGCTAAGCTAAACCGGCAGAACTCCACCCCTCCTCCTTTTATTTGAAGAATTGCCCAAGTTGCAGGGTATGGGGAGAGCTTATCACAAGCTTTCAGGCGGCAGCAACTGGCTCCTTTTACCTCAGATGTTGCACCACTGTTGAATCTCCCGCTTTTTTGCTACAGCTTATCTTCCTTCAGAGGTCGTTAACATTTATTTTATTTTGTTTATATCAAATTAATTATTTTTACTAGATGACAAAAATTTCTGCAATATTTCAACTTTGCCTTCATTACTTATTCTGTAATATTTATTTCCCTATTTCTCGTAGTATTTCTCGGACGATAGACATAGAAAAGTAAAAAAAAAAATGTTTGATTATGTTATAAATCGATTACTAAAATCGTCTCATAAAGTAGGCACCAAGAATATAGTGATGAAATACTTTAGAACCTTGTTAAATCTAATTTTTCGTCCGTTTTTCCATCGATTTTTTTTTCTTCGCCGCTGATACATAGGTAGGTACTTTCGTACATCCTTGAAGAGGATTATTGGCTTTATTGTTTATTCAGATAAGTTATTAATACCAACTCTTATTATTATTTAGTCTCATAATTTCAAAACATTTACTCAAGAAAATAATGAGTTTCTGAGTTTTATCTTTACGCAACACCTTCGAATGCCTTTATTTTATTACTCCGGCAATTGTTTGAGCTATTTGTCTTTCATCCCCCCACCAAACTACCCCATTGGACACTCACTTAATAATAGAATGCAATATGTTTCCATGCACTACCCTTTGAGCCTCTTATAGGTAGGGAAGGGTGATATCTGACTGTCGCATTCCATTGTAGGACGATGAGGATTTTGAGAGTCAGAAAGGGGTGGAATATAAGATGAGAATGTAGACTGAGAACCTACTGCAGAAATTTTCTAAAACGCAACCTTAAATTTACATAGGTGTATAATTTATATTTTTCAGTAATACCCATTAAATAATCTTATATATAATATAGAGGTGTCTGTTATATTATAGAGGTATCTGTTATAATATAGAGGTATAACATCTTCAAGAGAGCTATTCTTTTACTGCTATCTAACTATGTAAGTAGGTATATACTAAGACCATTTAATTTTATAAAATCACTGAATATATAAGGAATTATAGGCAACTTCCTATTTATTGTACAAATTTTTCATTAGAATAAATAAATTTTAAAGAATATTCGAAGAAATGGAATAATTTGTACCTATCTTTTATTAGGTAGGTACTACAATTATGTCTGCAAGGACCGACGTCGATTTAAATCGAACGTAAAATCTACCGTTTATTCACACGTGATGTGATGACATACGAAAAAAGTTTTTAGGTAAATACCTACCTACCTACATAATTGATTTTTTTACCTCTAGTATATGGATAAATAATTGATGCATAACAGATAAAAGCAGTAGAGATGAGAGGTCTACGAAAAAAATGTAGAGATAGTTTTAGAGCTTAATGAGAGAATGGGCGCTATTAGGATTACTTAATTAAGGCTCCCAGACCAATTCCTTACTGCACTCGATTTTGAACAGCTTCAATTAAGTACCTACATACTTCTCTCCACACCATCTCTGAACTCCTCAGCTGTGCTTAGATGGTACAGAACACAGTCACACATTCCTTAAAATCCAAACTTATAAACGTGCAAAAAAAATGAATTTCACAAATCGTTTTTTTTAAAAAACCATTCGCGTTTTGATTTTAGATATGAGATTAAACTCAATGGGTGTGTAAGTCCAGAAATAAAAACAAAAAAGCGCACGCAGGTACGTATCCCTTATATATCACCTACACATGAAACAACATCAACAATATACCTACATACAGCACTGTTTTAATTCAAACATCGTTGCTTATAATTTAGACATATATCATTTTGCCCACGGTCCAAACAAAAATGTTTGTATATTTTTTTCGTTGCTACTTCCATTGTATGAACGCCTACCCAAATTTATTATGGAAATTTTTGTTCCCGTGGTAGGTAGGTACATATGTATACATTTTGATTTATTTGCATAATTATTTGAGTGTGAGGTATCCTACATTTTTTCTCGTATTTATGTATGTATTCGTGCATAGCTAAATGAGTGCGTATGTGCACTTAGAACGGTTATAAATCATTAAAAGCCAGTTATATGTCAGTTACGTCTTTAAAAACAAAAGTAGGCAGGTACGTTATGATCTTCGTCCACTACTTTGAGATCATCAAAATTCCCCTAGGAATCTTAATTACGCCTTCAAGCATTTATTAACCAAAAAAAAGAGTAAAAAACCCATGTAGGGGTGGTGACCCTAGCACAATAATTGTCTATAAGAATAGGTTTTCAAAAAATATGTTGCCTTTGTACAACTTTGAATGTTGCTAAGTGGCCTGCACTGTTAGTGTCATTTTTTCACCACTCCATTCTAAGTAAAATTTAAATTTAAAAATAGAAAGTGATCCCTCAGACTGTTAGATGTGCTCTTCTATCTGAAATTATACAATTATAAGGTTATGTACTTATTTATTATTGTATGTTTGATTTATATCGTCGTCGATTCTTGAAGATATAATTGTCGTAATTTAAGATAAAAAATTATAGCATTTCTAAATTTCTAGAATAAAAGGGGGATTGTAAAATTTCAGAAGGTACAGGAGATAGTTTCCTATCTTTTTGTAACAAAAAATCTATTGAAGAATTACGGGATTCAGCTAGTTAACGAAATATAATCATTTGTAAACTGGTATTTTAACTTGGGGTTAAAGAGCAGAACATAATAAAAAACATATTTCAATAGGAAAAACTCGTAGCATAATACAAAATTATGGTAGGTTAGCCCCCATCCGCACTGCGATATTTCACCGCACGGATTTTTTTTCGCTATTCTGCAACACATTGAATCTTATGGGAGTGTTCGCACTTGCGCTAAATAATCGAGCGGACAAAAAATCGGTGATTTGTTGGAAATTGAACGCGATTATTAATTTCGATCACGGAATATATTCCGCAAGAAATAAATTCGTGCGGTGAAAAAACGCAATGCGGACAGGGCCTTAGTGGGTATTTTTAAGGTCTATTATTGTTTTAATACATCAGTGTATATTGATTAAGCGGGAAAATTGACCCTGCGCTACTCTCTATTATTTTATTTGCATCAATCCTTTCCTGTAAGTTTTTTTTTATAAGTAAATGTGACTGGAATAAGCTGAATAAATAGTGAATCTTTTTCTTACTGAAGACCAATAGTCATGATTCTATTCCATCTACTTTTTATATACATAGATTGGTACCTGATATAAATAAAATTTTATCAAAAAACAATTTTAATTAAACAATCATACTAGTTAATTTATTGTTTGTAATTAAATTGAGTCTAATTTAATGTTTTCTAAACAAATGCTTGACTCCATTAAGTGTAACTTAAAAGGGGTAGAATTCTGTTATGTATTTGAAACTGTTTGCACCCCTCTTTTTGAGGGAAACTATTCTAAATTTAAAATTTTCTCTGAGGGGGTGATTGTCTAATAATACACCTATTTAACTATTGGGATTTTTTGTGAATATATACTCAAAACTAGTTGAATCATTTTTATTATAACAGCGATTGAGAAAGAGAAAAGTGTCCAGAAAAAAAAAACACTTCTTCATATGGTCGCTCACAATTCGACCTCCAGAGACCGAAGCCATTGGAACGCGTCATCCGTGAGTGCGTGAAAGTCCTGTAGTCCTTCTTTGAATGCGTACATGGGACACTCTTTTATCAGTAAATCGATTGTATGTGTCATCCCACATGCGCTTGCTGGTGAGTCCAGCCATCGGCGTTCATGTAGGTTTTAAGCGGTGCAGCCTACACCACATTTTCTACGGTGAACTCCACACCATTTCTTTCTGGATTGTGTTGAGCCAGGCAGTTATATTGTTTTGTCTGACTACTAAGGTTCTGGTTCCTTATTGACGATGCAGTGCATAACTGCCTCCAATAGTCTTCAAACTAGCAATCTGCACTTGTAGCAGCAGCTAGTAAGTATGTACATATCACTTTTGCCCAAAACATCGAAGACCTGGAAACCCAATTGATCTATACTTATTTTAAAATAGATTTTTACATAAGTGTATAATTAGAAGAATAGGTTACTTTAGTTATTTTTAATCTACGCTGAGAATCTGACAGTTCAATTATTATTTCATAGAAGATATTCCAAAATTATCAAAGGGAACTCTTAATATGTTGTGTATTCTTATTTACTTCTGAAATACTTTGATCGAGCATTTAGATATATAAAGCTTAAGTGTCTACCTTTTAACCATTCGTTCCTTTCCAACCATGAATTATTGGAGACTGCCCCTTTTATGGAATGCAGTCTTCCCCGGTTGAGGTCGAACAGAAGGAAGGAAGCATAAAATGTGAGATGAAATTAAATTCCTTGTCTAGGAAGTGCAGCATTTCTCACCTCGTAATGCGCATTTCTCACTGTAGAAACCGTCTAAGATTAATGAACTGCTTCGGCTGATGCAACAAACTCTTCAATTTTTGTTTTTAAGAAAATATCTAGAAGCTACCTACTTAGGTACCAATTTTATATCTTTTTTTTTGTTAATAAACTAGCTTTCCCGACAAACATTGTCCAGTCCTAAATATAAAAATTTATTTCGAATATGCATAATGAATAATTAGATGATTATCAATCTAAGCAATGCATCTATTTAAAACCTGTAAATCGCACCAACTATCAAATCGTATGGGTAATGAAGTAAGTGGTAACTTAGCGATTCAGTTGCCAACCTAGGAGGTTTTAAGTTCGATTCTGGTGTTGACAATCTACGTCCTTTACAATAAAGCATGTTTCGTTTTCTAAGAAATATTTCAATATATATATAGTGTAGGTATTTTTAAGATCACTTCGTGCGAGCCAAGATTCAAATAAAAAAAATCTATTAGGTAGGTACCTACCTAACCTAATTATCTATCATTTTTTATTCTCGATCTAATATTATTGATTATTATAGTAACTGAATAATATAAAAAAAAAACATTTCTCTAGATAGTTAAGACACAATAAAATTGTCTCCAATACCTACCTACATGGTCGTAGTGGGGGAACTTTCAAGTTGAGGGTGGATTGCTGGAAGAAAGAGAGAGAGAGAAGATGCTGTGGTAATAATAATGGAAGGTATAAGAGAGACAGATGATGGTAGCAGTATGATATAAGAATGAGAATGTGCGGGTAGAGTGTGTGAGCCTTGGGGGGTGGGCCGGGAGCCTAGAGACTTATGGCTCCCAAGCTGCAGGCAGTACGTCACTGCACGGGGAGATAAAGGGCTTTCTCCATTCAGATGTTGCAAACAATATTAGTACACTACGCTATACTATACTCACCTAACCGTCTTGATCAGATATTCTCAAACTTTGTCCACATATACAAATACAATGTAATTTATGTCCAAATTCTCAAACCTTTCATTATTAAAAGAGACTAACTATATATTTTATCTTATATACTTACTAGCTTTCCCGACAGACGTTGTTGTCCTGTGATCTAGCTATACGAATATTTAATTCGAATTTAAAGGATTATAAAAATGACTTTTGACCAATGTCTTTCCGATTGATCTGTTTTATCACATATTTTCCATCCGAACTCTGTCAATCGTACTGACTGAATCGTATTCAAACAACTGACAGTTTGTGTTAAACGACAGTTTGATTTCAAAATAAGATTTATTCATTTTAATTTATAAAAAAATGTCCTTCAATATTTACGAAATTAGAAAAAAAGCTTGAAAGCGTAGTGGGAGGAGCTACCTACTTGAAAAAAAAAGAACAAAATTGATTGAATCGACTGACTTTTTTTTTTATTATAGACCTCCACCCGGAATAGAGTGATACCGACCAAGCTTAGTTAGTTACTAAATTATTCGCTACTCGACTAAAACACTGTGATCAAAGTAGGTCCTACAAAGTGCGATCATAAAGGAGTCATCAATTTATTTTCTTCTTCTTCTTCTTTTTTTTCCGGCAATGCACCCGATCTCGAGTGATTTATGAATCATCAATTTATTTTCAAACTGGCATAAAAATATGAATGTCCATTCTTTCTGAGAACTCTTTCGAAATGCGACGAACATTTTGTTAACAAACCATTTCTTTTTGAGAAAAAAAAATCCACATACCTATACCTAGTTTTTGACGATACATATTATATTTACATTTCTGATAACCTTTGAGAATCTCAGATCTAGACATCTTATACAGGGTGGTTGGATCCCTCCTCCCTCCCCGCACATAATGTAATAAATCTTTTAGAAACGTAGATAGGTTTCTATATGTATGGAGCGGGCTAAATCTATCTTTCGCTTAGCGACGGCACATCCTGTAGGTATATATTATACCTATAGGCACTCATTTGTAATATTTTTTTTAAGTCTTCATTTTTTAATGTAAAAAATCTATAGGTAGGTATATATTTTTTTTAATTTTGATTTAGTTAGGTACCTACCTATAGGTAGGTAGGTATTTATTTTAACAAAATTTAAGACAAAATAATATTCACGGGCTAGCAGTGAGCCTTATGTTCAAACAAGCAAAAAAACAAAAATACACAATCATTCTACCAAATTATTTTCTTGTCAGATACATTATTTGTGACACAATTCTTGTATGGCACTGGGTTTTCTATTGTTTTATTAGCAATTAAAAACTAGCAGCAAGTAGGTAGGTACATAAAAATTTTTGATTGTTTTAAGTGAGAACTTTATATTGAAGAAAAAAAAATGTGTTCTATTTTAAAATTTTCGAAATCGAATAAAAACGTTCGAAATTATTAAAAAATATGAATGGATTATCACAATATTGTGATATTATTGGTAGGATTTGCGGCGAGAATAATAGGTAGGAATAGTAGGTAGGTACGTGACCTCGCTATGTCGTTTGGTGTTTCGGTGCTTGGGGGGTTTTTGGAACTCCACCATCTTGCTCGGGGCGTCGTTGTCTACATCCCTAAACACCACCCTCCGTGGGGGAAGCTAATATAGAATGCTACCCTTAATGTTCTAGGCGCACTATAGGATGGGCTGCGAAATTATCTAACAGCTAATGTTTGCAGATTTGATGGCTTTACCGTTATGTTTATTTAATAGTTGCCATGTAAAATGTTATTTTATGCAACGACATTAATTATTTTATAGGTTATGGGAGTGAGCGTGCTATACGGACGTATCACCATGCACGCTGTATATGGTTTAATCTCTATTGTTTTATGTTTTTATAATTAAATCGAATGCTCGAATCAAGCATGGTAAAATCAGGGTTGAATTAAGCGTTTTAAAGCTTCAGGGTAGGTACCTGAATTTTCAAAGATTGGTGGTATAGTGGTTCGCTCGATTATTTTTTCATTCAGCTTACAAAGAATCCTTGGTTTGATAACACAGGCCGGCTATCTTTATTTTCATTTTAGATACATGTTTGAGCGCATTTAATAAAATTTAAAAAAAAACCGAGACTTTCAAAAGATTTTTTTTTCATATTATGAATTTGGACTCACCCAAATAAAATATATCTACTTAATACAGTTTAGTGAGTTATCAAATCAATAAACTTTTTTTAAGTGAGATTTTTTTTTAATAATAAATGTTTAGTTAACTGAAATAAAATAAAACTTTATTTCAGTTCATATACATACATAAATATTTAAAAATTTTGTGACGTCCTTACTCCCTATATAATAGCTAAGAGGTAACAGACTGGATGGATGTATATTTGGTGTTTTCGCAAATGGTATTTTAAAACCTCGCAATTTTTTACCCCTTATATTTTAAACAGGGGCATGCAGACGATTCGAAAAGGTGGCTGCTAGATAGAAGAAGACTCGTGCACCCCCTCCTATATAGGGATGCAATTAAGGGAAAAGAAATTGCATTTTGTTACTTTCTAGTACCTACCTACCCCCACCTAGCCAACGGGATATTTTATGTGTAACTTAAGATCTCCCCACGAACTTAATGCAAATTTATCTAGTTGAAAATCGTTTTTTTGTATCCTTTTCCCATTCTAAATGTAACTATAGGCATTCATATAATATAGATAGGAGCGTTTCTACCCTTATCAACTACCCTTCTATGTTGTTCTATAATAATTAACCACTTAATTGACAATTTATTTATAGGTATGTATTTACATCCTTAATGTGAGAAATACAAAAATATATTATGGACGGCGAATGATTGAAGTGGTTGGTAGACTAGCGGTTACGACGCCGGCTTTTTTACTGTTCCGTACTGATACGTGGGTTCGATCCCAGGTGCCGATCAAATTCCTCTTTCACGACACTAGCTTGTTGTGAAAGAGTCAAAATGTGTATTTTTGTGTTCACTTTGCAGGGCACAGATTCATTTAAAAAATAGGTACCTACCCATTTTTTTCATATTTTCTAGGTTAAAACTTCAAAACACAAATTGTATGGAATTATAGGTAAATTTAAGTACCTGGGAGCAACCATTACCACCACTGGTGACCTCGGGGCTGAGCTCCCGATACGTATCGGTATGGCAAGTGGCGCCTTCAACAACATGACCAAGATATGGAAGGCTTCGGCGTTTAGTGTCGAGACGAAATGTAAACTGTTTGATGCGTGTGTGTTGCCCATTCTCCTGTATGGGTGTGAGTCCTGGCACCTGACTTTGGCCCAGGCACAAAAAGTATCTGCATTCGAAACGAAGGGCCTCAGGAGAATTTTGAATTTAGACAGCTGGCCGAGGAGAGCGCTGTTCTTCCTCCTATCAGGGTCACGGGGACGAGGAAGACCCTCTCATACTGTGTTCCGATCCTTCGAAGCAGAGCTGAGGAATCTGGACATGGTGTGGGAGGAGGTCATTAATGTTGCGCAAGATCGAGCGCAATGGAGAGCTCTTGTTGCCTCTCTATGCCCCTAAGTGGGGTCTTAAGGGAGTTTGGATTTGGATTGGAAGTAGGTACTTAATTGTACATTTTTCTCAGTTTATTATAAGTACCTACACTTGCAAAAAACCTATTGAACAACGTGCATAAAATTGCCCTATAAATCAGATATATCAACGGTGTCCCATTTTTACTATGCACGTTGAGAATTGCGGACAATTTGACATCTCTTTCCATACCCACATTTATGATTACGGAGTAAGTATTAGGTAGGTACCTACCTCGGTACATATTTCTTCTATATCAAAATTCTTGCGAATACCTGTTATCATTAATGCATGGGCAGTAGGTAATTATTGTTATATCGACGAAAATTAGAAATATTTTTCACAATAATTGTACTGGTTTTGTCATTTGTATGAAAAATATCGCACGTGGAGTTAAAGTGTTTTAACCAAAATATCAAGTAGCAAACTTAGCCAATTATGTATCAGATTTTTACCTCAAAACTTCGATTAAATAATAGTTTAAACGCTACTGGATGCAACCGAAACAATCGTGTTTTTTACTGTCTTTCTCTTTCCTAGTAAAAAAAAGAAAAGAAAATAAAAAAGAAAAGAAAAGAGAAAGAGACAGCAATCACTATGGTCTCGTAACACGGTTTGTAGATGTATGAGTTGTTTCATTTCGACACCTTATTATTGTTCTGAGGTACGCTAATGTTTTTTCCCGGTAATTTTTCTTGTATCTAGCTACTTGCTTTTTTTCTATAATTATTATAACCGAACTCCCCCTATGTATTTTATTTTTTTTTTACATATTATTATATACCTACGATACATTTGGTAACTAAGCCTAGATAAGTAGTATGTAGGTAGGTTGGTTGGTACACATGGTATGATTATTATACTGTGTCGCACGAAACGTCGAAGCACGCAACGGAAGAAACCCCCCTCGCCCAGCCGATCAAATTCCCAAGACGGTCGTAGCTCGGAATTGGATACATCCATCCCCCATTTCCCCCAAATGCCAAGGTTTTTGTTAGACACTCCAAGATGGATGGGAAAAATTAAATTTAGAAGCGACTTTATATACCTGATGTCCCTTTTATTCCGGCACTATAGCGTTTATCCAAAAATATTTGATTTCTTAACTATAACTTTCCCGACAGACGTTGTCCTGTGGTCTTACCATGAACATTGAATAAAAATGACTTTTAATTTAATGTCATTCCGACCGCGATGCATCTGTTTGAAAACACCCAGTTTCCATCCAAATTCTGTCAATCGCACCAACTGTTAAAAACATTTCTTTTGAGCCTTATGTCGTAATGGCAGAAGAAATACCATCAACTTAAGGTTCACATCCGGTCTTCTCAGTAAGGGTCGAGTTTAGGACCACCACAGTAGGTACTTAGGTACAACGAGTTTCCAAGTATTTTTTTTGCATATAAGGTACATAATTGAATATGACACCCTCTAGTATGGGTTAGAAATCTAAATATTAAGGTAGGTAGGTACTTTCTAAAATTTGATTGCTCTATAATATTATAATTTCTTTTCGATTCCTCGCGGTTCAACTCTAAGTAGGTACCTAGGATCCAGTCAAAAAAAGAAGGGGGCGTTGAGAAAGATTGGATATAATAAAAATTAGCCAATTATTTATAGCTTTCTGAGATTAGGGCGTACGTTGGGGATTTGGCTAGGTCGTGCGTAGAATTTTTTCCAGATAAAAGCGATACGGTTGATCGTAGACCAAGTAGGTACCTAGACCTACTTACTAAAAATGTTGTAGGTATTTTTATTTTAAAAAGATTAATATATTTTCGAGTACCATATCTGCATTTGTTTCCTACAGAGCTTTAGTAACAAATAAGATATTTTTAACTGTATTTTGTGAGTGCTTTGATAATAAAAATCTGACTGTAGGTATACTCTATCTTGCATACGAATATCTGAGTAATGAAAATCAAAATACAGACGAACTTTGCAAATTATTATAAACTTAGTTGTAGGTATTTTGAAAACAATTATTATTCACAAATCTCTCAGAAAGAATAACTAGCAGTGATGTCATATTGTAATGCACAGTTGTCAAAATAATCAGCGTTAACATACAGCTATTCCAATAGCAATCTAATAATGTTCTGAATTTTGTGTGGTAGCTCAAGTAGGTATGCAAGCGACGTGAGTAATGAGTACCTATGCAATTTCTTACCTCTAGATATATAGGTTCACTAGTCCCTACTGAAGGACGGCAAAGAGCTGCTTTCAACATATCTACATATTATTATTGTGTTGTTATGCCCCCCTTATGCTCTGAATAGATTATTGAAAAAAAAAAATACCCAAGATTGTGAAATTTCCCACCAAACAACCTTTTAGGGAAGAATTTTTCAGCAGACTTTCAGCAGAAGTGATCTTAGTACCTATTCCTATTTTTTAAGGTAAGATATACCTACTTAACAGATTTCAAGTTTACTTCAAATACTTTTTTTACCCATCACGCCGTTTCCCGAAGGGGGTAGGCAAAGAGTACGGACTTCCATTCTTTCCTATCCAAACAAACCTCTTTCGCTTCCTCCAAACGCATAACATTCCGCATAGGTACATGCTCTTCTATTCCTTTTGCTCCTGACTTGGCCCTCCTCTAAAAAGCAAAATGAATAGAAGAGCAAGAAAATACTTCAAATATAACCCTACGAAATTCTTTCTCTGAAAATGTATAATGTTCTAATTATATTTTTAATTGTTAAATACACATTATTTATTAATATTTTTCTGTACATTGGTAGTATGAGTAACACATAACAAAGACATCACAGAAGCAACATACAGATAGCGACCTTACCACAACAAAGTTGCGGTCTTTAACAACTAAACCCATTCATCTATGTAAAACACAAAATGATGTAAAAAATAGGTATAGGTACAGTGAGTAAAACCAGTAAAGTTTACATGCTTATAAAGTAAGCTTATATTCAACAAGTAATTTAGGTTTAGGTGTTAGGCAAATTCCTTCTTATTGAACATTAAAAATTTTTACATGAAAAAAAATCAAGAATGCCTTTTATTCATATTACCTAATATATTATCTACTTGTAGCTAAATAAAGGTTTAAAAAATGTATACCTACTTAGGTATCAAACTATTCAAAAATTGGCCCTCAAGGTTCAAAACGTCTTTAACTATCACATCAAGGTTCTTTGTCGAAAACATTTTGTCGACCATTGCAATAACCAATACAAACCTGCTAGGTATGATTAGTGTGCGATTGGAAAAGGCGCGCATGGAACAAACTTCCAACCAACCCACAGTTGGTATAGGTACCTCCCCGCATAATTACCAACTCATGCCTGCTATATACCTATACCTAAACCAACTCATGCAACTAATATACAAAACGTGTCTTGATATAAATTATTTTGCGAATGCATTATGATTTATGTTCACCTTTTTATTATTCTTATTTTTATTTCGAGTTGCATTTATTGGGTAGGCTTATTTCTTTTCTTTTTTTTTCTTACTTTGTTATTATTATTATTATTTTAGTGAATTTTTGTTAGGTTAGGTTTTTGTGCCGATCTGCACATTTCATTCGTACCTAACACGCGAAATGATAAATTTCGTTTTGTTTTATGTATTTTCTAAGTAGGTACCTACTCATTGTCTCCCCATTTTGTGCCAACAAAGACGCCATTTTGATTAGTAGGTATGGAATTAAAAAAAAGTAAAAGTAGGTAGGTACCTACACAATACATGAATTATGGTGTGTAAGAAGGTAGATACCTACTACAATATTTTGAAAATCTTATATGCCTACTTGACATTTATGACATTGTTTTCATAAAAAAAAATCTACATTTTTTTATTAGGTTGTGGGATTCTTACCCGAAATTCCATATTCTCTTGTCTTGTCTAGAAAGTATGTCACAAATTGTGTGTATCCGCCCAAATACTTGGATAGTACACCTACCTAGCTTATTACAGTGATTTAAAAAAAATATCATTTACCTATCTATAGGTGTAATGATAATGAAACATGAGGGACATGCCGCGGGACAGTTCAGGTAGCTACCTTTACACTTTACCTACAGCTACACAAATGGTGTGTAGGTATGTATATTATCTAATCTCACCAATACTAAAGCGAATTTCGCCCTGAACGTAAACGCACTCTACTTGGTAGACAAAAGTATCCATGTGCTTACAATACCTATACCTACCTATAACCCATCGCTTTCAATAATAATTATTATTAATCTGTCGACTGTAGGTAGGTATAGAAAATTTTCATATTTGTATCAGATTCATACCTATATTATTTCTCCGTCTGTTTCAAGTTTTCTTTGATCTGTTCTCTGTAGTATATCTTTATAGATATATTGTACACTCTGTCTTTAATCAAAATACATATGTCATGAACTAAAACAATAATGGTTTGCAAATGCATTTAGAAAATCAATAGGTAATTCATGCAGTTAACCAAAGAAGCTGCAACTATACCTAATGATAGAGCAATTTCTACAATTTAGCTGTATGGTCAACTAAATATTGCGAAAGTTTTGTGTCATTTTTCAGTATGATCCTTTTTGTAGGTAGGTATAGGGGAGTACCTACTTGACTTTTGCAAAATACAAAACTGGACCAGGGCCGTTTTACAGATAATCCAACCAACTACTTCTGTGCTTACTACTTCTTACTCTACAGCCTTTTGCTTGTGTCCAGTATTGGACAAAGGCCTCCCTTTTGGACTTCCATGATTCTTTGCTAGACGCAACTCTTTTCCAGTGCAAGCCCGCTACTCTTTCACTAGCATCGATCCACCTTGTCTGGAACCTACCCAAGTTTCTGATGCGTCCTGTTCTAAATAGACCTTCAATCCTACACCTTCTTCGTCCATCTACCATCAGATATGCACTACATGGCATTCACAGTTCCATGCATTTCTGATCATTTGAGCATTCTGTTGATGATTTACGCCTCTAAGTGATATAACATTAATTATCCTTATTCATTGCTCTTTTCGTAACCCGAAGTTTATGCATAATTCTTTTCGTTCCAGCGAATGTCTCGAACCCATAGGAAAGCAACAGTATTCTGAGAGAAAGAAAAAAGTCTTCATGGATGTTGCAGCAACAGGAAACAATATATAGGAACTGTCTAGACACATATCTAAGATATGTACCTATAGGTACATCTTGTTGTATGTAGGTATCATTATATTTTTCCGCACAATGGTTACATAAGGGCAGTCTTTTCTCATCGGGAGTACCTACAGTACGTAGTGACTACCTAATCATCAATCACTTAGTTTAAACACCAGCCAACGGTCGGTGTATGTGCGCGGGACTGTCCGTATAATTAAATTAACTGCAGTTTATCATTACGCGTCTTAGTGCAAGGCGCAACGTTCGCGATCCATCACCGCATTACCGGCCACTACTAGCGGTTTTACCCGCAACAGAGCTTATAACAGTGAAGTAGGTACCTAATAAGTAATTATACTTATATGTAACTAGGTACCTTCATACAACCAAGCTTTTTTATATATAAATGTTCAGGCTTTCCACTATATTCAAAGGGTTGAATAAGATGTCTATGTAATTTTTTGATTTAGTGGTGAACTTTAACCCATATAACGTTCCAGTGGCACATACCGTATACTTAAACATTAATATATTATTTCCGCAAAAAGTTGACATAAATAGATATCAAAAACACCTTATAAACCAACATACCTACCTATTAACAAAACTATCTGAAAATATAAGAACCATCGATAGATCTTGTCTACTATTTATGGGTACTTTTAGGTATAATTTTAAACTTATAACGTAACCTTAGCAGTCGTGATTTGATTGTGTGTCGAAAATTCCAGCTCTTGCTTCGTATGCGCAAATAACGAAAGCCCTTTCAACAAGTACCTATAGGTTTATAAGAAGGTACGCAGTTTATCTACTTTATTGCGCATATTATCAAACACCAAACACATCTTACCACATTATGCATACCTGCCTGCCAAAGAAGGATTGATTATGAGTATGAAATGCAGTCCGGTTCGAAGGACCATCCGGCTTGAAGGACCATTTTAGTATTTTGTCTCACTGCTAAATCTACATAATAATCCCAATGAATTGAAGATTAAATTATAAAAAAACTACCTATTAATAGGTAGATACATAATATATCTGAGGTGCTAAATAAACGGCAATTTGAAATATTTCTTACAACAATTATCACGGAATTTATGTTTTTATAAGAAACGATGATATAAAGGTTAATTTCGTATGCACCAATGAATATTTAATTGATTTTTTTTTCTATTGATTTTTTTGTTATGATTATCATTTGCAATCACGCAATGAATATAACATACCTACAATATAGCGTTTATATGTATATACATTGTAGTAAGATGAAGTAGGTACAATCCCACAATATAGGATTATAAATAATGTATTTGTTATTTCATAAAACCTTCAGGTACCTACTTACTAGACACCAGTCTGTATAATGTATATTCAGTTATTTTTCCTCGACTGTGAGCCTTTCGTCTAAATATGACGCCAAGGTTCATCTGATCGTAGTTAAATGCTAAGGATTGTTAAAGAGAAAAGCTTTTCAGTAAATATATTTTTAATCTGTTCAGGAAGTCCATAAGAAATTATACCGTTTAATATAATCAATTGAAAATTAATAATATGGTTAAATGATTTACAAATTACGTCAAGAATTATCATTGAACTAACTGAATATAATATGAGTAGCAAACAGTGGTATTTACGCTTGTGATATCGTTACAGTGTCACAATAGCACGCCCTAAGCATCGTTTATTCTTGCCTGTAAAGTGAAACTGGACACCTATCGAGAACCACTCGTAAATCTCTAATTGTATAATCTTGTTCTTACAAGCTGATAATAAACCAGAAAATGACTACAAACCTGCTATTACTGATCACATTTTAATTATTAATTATAGCGATCTTTGTCTATTTTCTGATTTAGCTGCTTATAATTGACGTTCAATTCATGTCTGTTTTATATCCCATACTCAATAAAATAAGTGATATGAATGGTTCTCAAATAGATCCTTGTGGTTTGCCATGAATGCCTACCTGTTTTTGTAAAATAAATATATTATGCATGTTTACTCAAATTATATGATAAAATACTATTGTATTTGTCAAAATACTGTTTTGCAAAAAAATTTAAACAATCAAAAGTTTTCAAAAAGCTCCTTTTGTTATACTTTGAAATAATGCTAATTGACTACCTGTAAAGGTAAACATAATATTACGCATTTTTCCGTTATTTTTATCAAAACATAACGTTTTCAAATGCTACCGTTCTACATTTATCCCTACAATGAAGTTTAAATAATAAAGGACCGAAAAGAATACCTTGTGGAATGCCGCAAAACAAAACATTTCGCATCATTTTTAGTTGTATTCAAAACAACACCTCAACAAGGGCCAAATTTCTATTGAATGTGCCGTTGAAAGAACACAATACGTCGTCCAAAAAGCCTACCTGGAAGGTCGTGTGGCCTATATTGATGCCTTGAATAGAGGTTTCCTTAAATTTGAAAGTCGATGATGTTATGTTGCACAATAAACTGTAGTTAGTAATTTGAGCTTTTCATAAACAGTTGTTAGTTAAAATATTCCAACAGTTCAACATTGCTGCAATCGTAAATTATAACCAAGTATCAAATTCAAAAAGGTGCTATGTTTCGAGATAAAATCGAAGCATCCATTATTTTAAACTCGCTATTATTACCGCGGTCTGTTATTACCGTATTGACTAAGTGAGTATGGAAGAAAATATAACGCAATGGATTACGTAATATATTATTATTCCGGAGATGTAATATAATTCCTAGTCTGTGTTTACACAAAACACATCACCACGATACTGTGTGTGTTTTATCTGATAGACTGTTTTCTTCTGGAAGTCAAGACCAATAGTAATAACAGCAATAATAATAATAATAGCTAGACTTAATAATATATATAGACTATTGTGTACTTATTACTGTATTGAATTGTGGGGTTGTAGATTATACACATCGCTTACCAATGTGATTTAAAGTGTCCGTCTATTTATTGCCGTTTTGAATTATTACTTTGTGGCATGTTATAATATGAGTTTTGTTTTCAAAGGATTAAATTTCCAAAGTGCCAAACCTTTTTCAATTTTTAGTTTCATTTTCTTTAGAAGCCTTTTTATGTCTCCTTTTTGCCCTCTATGTTCTGAAGGACCTCTCCAAATTTTATTCCACTCACATTCCTAATCACTTTTATTATTTTGGTTAAAAAATATCGATTCCCTTGCACCTTTCATCTAATTCTAAATTAAACCAATAATCAGTAAATTTCACATAGGTTTATCCCAGCTGAACATTTGAGAAACTTAAGCACAGCTGAAGAACAGGAACATGCCGCATCTATATTGCTTACTTTTTAACGGGTGATCTTTTGAAACGTGTTCCCTGATTTTTCTTTGGACTTTAGAAGTGAAAATATGTTGGCAGATTTCTAGCTCTCTATTGGACAAACAGGGTTTTTTAACGTTTCAAGAATTTATCTTAGGTATTGTATGTATTATCTAATAAATTGGGAATGTTCCAATATATTATTCGAGTTGATAATTTTAGACGAATCGTTTTGGCCTGACCACGATATAATTTTAAAATCGGACACGAGTTTGGGAAGCGTCCAATGCACTTTGCATGTTTACACGGGAACATCTACCGGATAAGGTACCCGACCGAGTGTTTTATATTCATTCTGCTTTACATATGCTCCGACGTCAGCAGCGTGAAAACGTCTGAAAATTTACACAAACCAAACATCGGATGCATAATGCGGGAACGTATAATTTTAAAACTACAGTTAAGGCAAAAATCTTTTATATATTCCTTTCCATGGCGAAAAAGCAAAATTTATGAACAATATGTTGTGCTTGTTTACTTTTTAAAAAGACACGCGAGTAAGTATGTACGTAGTGTTTTATATTATACATTATTATTGTTGGTACGACAATATTCGACAAGAATTTGGATGATTATTTCCTTAGAGGCGATGTCAAGCCCCAATAAATTTTGGAAAAATTAAATTCCAAACAGGGCTCTTTTTAGATTGTTCTATCGATACGAATCAAACCATTTCTTCAGAAATACTCAGTTTGTAAAATTTTAAGAAAATGCGGAAGGTGGACCAAATGGACCCTAACAATGACGACAGAAAAGCGGTCACGTTAAAATACATTGTACTTATGTGTGAGACGACAGCGGTGCTCTTCTATAAAATATCAGGGACACCCGAATGACCTTTTATGTATTGTCGGAGATTTATCATTGATACCAGAACTGGGTTCGACCTTTAAGGCGAGCAAGTCCTATTGGTATCCGATATCAGCTGATACAGCGGCGTACTTGAGTACCTATATGACACCATTGTAATAGTGTCCATTGTTTTCCATTCAACGGGTTTTTTCACAATTTTTTAGCTTTTTTTTGGTACCAGTAGGTACCACTTCGGAGTTTTCTGGTACTAACTTATTAACGGCGTATCGGAGGGTCATTAGCAAGTGAACAATGTTTCCTGGTGGATTCTAAGATCTTCTTGCCTCTCTCTGGAATAGGTACGCTATGATTTTACCATTAATTTTCTGAAATACCAAATTAGATTTTATCTCCTTGAAATTTAAAAAAAAATCCTGATATAATATGTTACGAAGCTTTTATAATCACTCTATTATAGATGAAAAAGTTTTACATATTTTTCAAACGGTTCAAATTACCATGTTTAAAATATTTTAACCTACATAAAACATATTTAGATAAGTACCTAGTCATCTCATTTTGCCAAAATGTTTTTTATAGTTTTGTTCAAAGAAACTCATTGAGCAAGTGTAAAGTAAGTAGATGATTCAATAATATGTGGCCATGCGGCTTGGTAGATATACTGGGGCAAATAAATAATTTCCACACATAATACAAAACACTATACATGTTTATATAAAAGGCCATAAATAAGGTTGTATATGAAGTGAAAGATCTATTACATAGCCGTATATCTGTATTACATACCCAAGTATTATCTCTCTTGAAGGATCAGCCCACGGGCGATACACCATCACGCCAGCCGGTGGAGTGCCACAGGGATGTGTGTTGGGGCTACAACTATTCACATTTTAACGACAATTTTTTGATCAATTACTATGGTTACCTTGCATTTTTTTGTTAACGATTTTGCAAAGCATTCCCCCAATCTTGATCGCTCACAATGGTGTTACCGGTGAATATAATAGTTACTATTTGACCTAGTTTTAGAGAAACACCCGTAAGTAGAGAGCTAATGATGTTTTGCTGTGCAATTTGGATATTCCGTGTTCATATAGTTAGTATGATCAACCAGAACATTATTATGTGACATTATGATGTTTTTTGTTTTGAAATGCTAAATCTACGATTTTTTGAAATATAATAATTTATTTAGAGTAGAAATTGTGCAGCTATTGGAGCAGTTTTGCAAGTCCTGTCTAAACAAAGGTTGTAAGCTATAGCTCTTAGCCAGACATTAAATCTTGAGAAGTTTTGTTAGGTAGCTGGATTCTCTTTACGATTACGGACAGGATATTTTGGACTACCTTAACGATAGCGACACCCCTGTACGGATGTTTCGGGATTATTCATACATACATAACATTATCTCGGACTAAAGGTAAGTAAGTATACCCTAACCAGAATACATTTACAATTTCACATACGTTATGTTTTTGATCCAGCCACGTGTTGTCTGTAAAATTTGGAACATGCCTCTTATGTTTCAATACTCACTTAATATTATTTATTTATTTATTTTTAAGCGATTTGTTTTGTTTTATTACTTAATTTAGAGTTTTTTTTTCATATTCATACACGTATAATAAAATATACCTAATTTTCGCACTTTATCTTCAAATTTTCTCCAACATAACTTTCTGATGGAATCTCGGCAGATATAGGTAGGAACCTAGTGATGGAAGATCAAACTCACTGCAAAGTGGGATTTTTTTAAGATGTCGAAGGTTTTCATGAAGTAATTTTTTACGATGCTTCGTTTACAAAAAATGTTTAATTTTGAACAAAGGCCCTTCATGAGGTCTTTAATAGAAATATGTACCAACCCATCCTACCACAATCTTATTTTTTTGAATTGCAGGGCTTAATTTCAGTAATAAATCATTGACCGAAATAACGTCATACCGCGGATCGATTGTATTCGCACAAAGTCTGGATCGATGACTCTTAGTGGAATTTATCGAACCGGATCTTAAAGAGTCCACCAGAGAGATGTCTCCATTCTCTGAAGAAATATGACGATAAATATTACAGTTCTTGCAACACTTCGAATTGATCGTTTTAGTGAGAAACATTAACTCTATACAAAATTACATCAACTTATAATTTTGAAAATAGAACACTTTTAGTATGAAACATTTCACTATACGGAATTGCACCTTTACAATTTTGAAAATAGAACAATTTTATTATGAAACAGTTCGCTATGTAGAAGTGCATCGACCTCGTAATAATGATTTTGAATATAATAGAAGACTTTTGGTTTGAAACAGTTTGCTACTTTGAATTGCATCCAATATTTATTACTTAATGATTTTGAAAAAAGAACACTTTTAGTATAAAACATTTCTCTGTACATGAATTGCATCCATTTATTATAATTTAACCGAGATGCACTCCGTCTCACTCTAACAACCACGTGATTGAGATTTATTAGACAGTGATAAAAATATTGCTCGACTCTTTCGCATTATTATTATTATCAATTAATTATTATCATCATCATCAACATTATTTCGAAGCAATAACAACTTACTTAAATATTTTTGTCTCTTTCCAACACATTAAGAAATAAATTTGAAATGAAGAGAGATATCCGCTTTTAAAATGAATGTGTTAATTTTCACTCGCACATTACTTATAATCTTATAGGTATAAACATAATATATTATAAAGTATGGTTTACACTTGCATTTTTTCGTCATCCGGTTTTTTGTTACTCTCATACTTACTTTTTTTGTAGATGATTAATGTGAGTATTCTTCTTTGGTGTTTTATTTTTATTAGAAAATTTATTACAACTATTTTTAACAGAAGTTTTATTTGAGCTTTAGTAAGGTAGGTATAGCTAGATGTTTTTATCTATATTATAAAAGTTGTTAGGTAGGTTTGTAGGTATTTGATTAGTATCTATCTCCTTAGTTTTTTACTATAAAAACAAATTCAGATACCTATAGAATTACTTCTGTTGAATAGGTTTTCCTCATTATTAGGTACACATAAGTAAGTATTAGGTACCTACATCAAAAAATGTATCTGGCATGAGGCGTACCTACCTGTACCAATAATAATTTTTAATGATAACACATTTGAAAAAAGAGGAATACAGAACATTTTTCTATATAGGTAGGTACCTATACTCTTTGACTCTTTCACAGTAAGCTAACCTAACCTACCCTAAAGAGTGCTTTACCCTGAACCGAAAGAGGTTTCATCCTTTGTCTATAGTTTTGTTTCTTTCTACGGTCTTTCTGCCTTTGTTATTCTTTCCACAAATTATTTTACTAATTCATTTTTTTTCTTTTATTTCAGGTATGTCCAAAATATCGGATTTTATGGTTAGGTGTATTAAATTATTTGAGAGATTCTTCAAAACACAATTTTTCGGTAAGTCCATATACCTAGATAGTTATTTTTGTATTCTAAATTCGAAATTTAAATTAAGACAATAAAAATTTCACTACCTACCTAGATACTTTATAAGTAGAAACCTAATTAAAATGAAATATATTTTTTTAAACGTGGTTAATAATTAGACTTTGACTTGTTTCAAAAGAATACTAAAAAATTCAAAGTTTTCTGTGACAATGAAGAATGTGTATACTTTCGAAATTAGTTAGGATAATCAAATAGCTACCTACATAAAAAAAAAAAAAACAAATTGTTTAATTATTTGTGTACAGCCATACATACACGATTGAGGTGTTTGGTAGTTTCGGTTACGACGACGGCTTTCGTGCTGTTTCGTATCGGAGGTCGTGGGTTCGATCCCAGGTGCCGACCATCTTCCTCTTTCACGACACAAGCTTACTGTGAAAGAGTCAAAAAGTGTATTTGTGTTCACATTGACTGAGCATTCATGTTTTTTGAAAAAAAAAAAAATATTGTTCCACCATGAACGCATGTTAAATTCTTTTAATTGTTGAACTTAAGTGAGGTTGGTGATTACGGTCACTTTAATATTTCTCGTTGGGTATTTTAATAATATTTCTCGGTGAGTTCAAACAATTTTAAGACTTTTGTAAGCACGAGTGGCTACCTACCTACCTACTTCCAATTCTGCGGCGTGAACTTAGTTCCCGAGTAGATCTCACAATGGGACTGGGTAGGTTCCCGGAGTAGTAGGTAGGTATCTAGTTGGGAGCCTTGTTAGATAGTTAGCTCGCTAACTCAAGTCGGAGCTTTAGGAAGTTTCGTATAGCTGCGAGATTACGCTTAGACGTGTGTTTTCTGAATAATTCTCCCAGATACGGAATATCGAAAGTCCTTTTATTAAAAACTTAACTTTCCAGACAGACATTGTCCTGTGGAACACACTATATACTTGCACAATTTTGCATTCAAAATTGTATAGGTTAGAGTATTAAAAACTATTTACTAATTAAACCAATGTAATTATATCTGTTTTAAACCATATATTATCAAAACAACTGAAAGTTTCCGTCAAACGCCAATTAAATTTCAAAATTAGAATATAATTAAAAAGGTTACCTTATTAATGTTATTGGTGTTTACCGTGTAGTAGGTACCTAATTCATAATGAGATTGAAAAAAAAACTTTTGTCTTATACTACACAAATTATTTTATTGCAGAGATGCGTTTCGTTCTGGTCGGTACTTTCAAGTTTTCTGAATTTTCCAATGTTTCGTGCTACCCTTTAAACAACCTTCTCCAAACAAAACTAATTCAAAAAGAAATAGCCAAATTGGATCTTTGCAAATAACCTATTTTCGTTTCTTATAATGTTTCAGCTATTGGGTAGGTTACCTTTGGTAGTCCAAGTATCTATATCTACCTACCCACCAGAAGTTTTTCTGATTAGTAAAAAAAGCATAAAATTAGCATTTTCTATACTTAGTAATGCTTAGATTCTATTGTTTTTTCCCTTATTTATTTTCTTCAACCCTACATAGCAAAACTGAACTTTGGTTTTAACAAAACGACGTGATATTTTTTTAATCATTAAAAAAACTGACATACACGCTTCTTGCGTTAAGGTTTTTAGCGCTAGTTTGAGTTTGAGACTTGTGGATCATGTGAATTGTGTTTCGCGTGAGAGCGAAGGGGGTATACCTATACGGGATAATAACCTTAGCGGGAAGGTGCCTACTCTTCTTGGAGACTTCAGACCTCATTTATACTCCATACATCGTCCTCCTACGTGTTGGAGGCTTTATTAACTCCCTCCAAGTAGCTACCTGCCCTCTAACACTCATGTATGAGCTCAAGTGTCATACAACAAGGAAAAAAAATATTTTTGGACGTGCATACAATAAGGGGTAGAAAGTGCATGGATATTAGCTACGAGTAGATACCTGCTTACCATAAAAGGCCTACATGTTAATGTTCATTACATATACATCTCTAATATAAATGAAAGTCGGGTTTTTGTTCGAATACTTATTACTCGAGATCGACTGAAGAGATTTTTATGATACTTAGTTTATTTGATTCTTCTCCGCTCCTGATAACAGAATAACTATTAAAAAGTTAAAAATGCATAAAATATAATATTAGAGTTAGTATGGAACAAATTTCCTACGACGCCAACGCCATCTATGAACAATTCTATAACAATAAAATTATTGTTGACAATAACCATTGACTTGAATTGAAAATATTGGCACGTAGATTTTTGGAATTCTTTTCGAATTTTTTTTTTAACATTCAAACACGTTTTTAAACGTATTTTTGTATAAATTACAAATTCGAAATGAATATTCATAGTAAAGACTACAGGACAACGTTTGCCGGGAATGCTAGTTAAGTATACATAAAATGGATTAAATCTATAATATAACACTACGCACACTAAACTGTAATGTTTGTATTTCATGAATTTGACATTATTTGACACAGACCTTTTATTTACCTATCTGTGGTCAAATTGAGAATAGATTTTCTTTTGTATCTATTAAATAACCATATAAAAAACTCTGATCACATCAACATTTCAAATTTAACGTATCCATTTCATCATTTATTTTTTGAAATACAATTGTGAAATAGCTCTCGCTTAGTCTTTGACAAAGGAATCTTAATCAAACTTTTAATCTAAATTACTTAGTTATGGTCGAATTTCGAGCACTGATGGCCGACCACTAGTATAGGTACATTAATAACTTCTTTATACTAACAAATACCAATGTAGTTTCAAAATATTTGCTTAATCATTTTATTTATATATAAAAAAACTCTTAATTCGAGATTTCAATGAAGCAACAACTTATAAATGGTCAACAATTTTTCCAATAGGTAATTTCCAATCCTATCTTATCTTATCAATGAATCTACATAAAATAAACAAGAAATAAAGCAAGCAGTGTCCAGTAGTTCTTTAAGCACTTCCTTATACGCACAATTACCTTTTAATTAAGAACAATCTTGATTTTTTAATCAGCCGATTATAAACTTGTTAATAACCATGTTAGTACCTACCTACTAACTTACTAGCTATCAGAGGAATTAAGAGAGTGCAGCTCGCACATAACATTTGATAATATATTTTTTTTGTATAAAAATGAATCTGTGCTCACTCAAAGTGAACACACCTTTGACTCTTTCACAGTAAGCTACTTAAAGCTTGTGTCGTGAAAGAGGAAGATGGTCGGCACCTGAGATCGAACCCACGATCTCCGCATATAACTGTACGAAAGCTGACGTCGTATCCTCCAGGCTACCAACCCCTTCAAATACTTAAAAAAATATTAATGATTACCTACCATACCAACAAACTTAATTTTCAATTAAGATGGATTGATTCTATAGATAGATACCTAATAAAAAAATGTTTTTTTTCAATAAAATCACATTTCCAACACGTCAACTGGTATTTAACATCTGATTACAAATACCAGTGCAGTTATGTGACTTCTATATCGATACGTCGTTTTATGCATAAATGGTTCTGAGAAAATTCTAATATTGGAAGTTGGTATTGGAATTTTAATTAATGTTTAATTCTATAATTTTTATCTTCTATAGGATAACTAGCTTTTATGCCTAGGTATCTTCTTTTCGGTTTATTATATCTGTGATACTAAAAAATAAATAATTTTTTTATCAAACTGTTAAGCGTTAAGTTGGAAGAAAATATATCAATAGGTAAACGTAAAGATTATTCCAGAAAGAAATTTAATTTATTGAAATAACGCATGTCTGCCTTCACTTCATTTTCATATATTTATATGAATTAATAAACTCGGGTTCAGGCAAAAAGAAAAAAAACTGCATGGTGTCGTTAAAGTGGACATGATCGGCACGGGAAACGAACCAAAGTCCTTCATACAAAAGTATAGTTGTCATGCATAGGAATCACTAAGCTACCAACCACTTCGAATAGTTACCTATCTATTAACGAATATCTAACAACTAAAAACTCTAAGAATTCATTACTGATGTTCGATTTTTAAATAGACAAACCACTATGGGCTTACGACCGTCTTCTATACTGTTATTTCGAAGGCTGGCTTAGTGTGATCACTTTACGTTAACAACGTTCGCCATTAGGTAGTAATGTTTAAGTCTCCGAAACTTCAAATAATGACAATTCTCAACATGTTCAACATGTTGAAAAATCTCATGTACCTATGCAACAAGTAGATATTAAATAATTAATGAAATAAAGAGATAAATCTGTATATCAACTTTTCGTTTTTTGACACGTGCAAATAAATTATGCCTAATCAATAAAAAAAAGTAGTTAGCATCCATGAAAAAAAAATTAAATCATACATTTGTACGTAGGTATAAAAACAGCTTTTTATTGGATAGGTAATTAATAATTATTCAATTCTTTTATATAAAAAGAATAATGTGGACTTACCGCATGTGTACTCAGATAGAATGAGTTATTACAACACAAGCCATGTGTATGGATACCTTCTAGTACCTTTTGCTTGTCTTTAATCTTTTTCGTATTGACATTAATCTGTAATTAAATTGTACCTACCTACTACTCGTTACATTATCTACTTCATTTTAACATACCTATTGTGCTAAAAAAGAGAAAAAAAAATACGACTTCTGTAGGTAGGTACTTGAAGTTGTTGTGTTGATGTAAATGTTACGCTGTGCTCTTTTATATCTACGGTTGCTTTATGTACTTATGTGATTTATAGTTGGTATAGGTATGTTTACTTTAGGTATATAGAAAAAAATCTAACCAAGGTGCATTTGATAATTATTATTTTATTGATAGTGTTTTTCCGGATAAAATAAACGTCAGATTTTCCGCATTAAATTTAGCCTCTGATGGCAAAATTCTTTGATGAGAGTTCTATAAAGAAAGACTTTTTGGTCAGAAAACTCAAAAAAACGGCAAAAAATATAGGTATGCCTGATATTTCATCTCTTGTTTTCCTCAAAATTCACGAAAACTATAAGCTTTAGTGTGATTTTAGCGCAATAGGTTCCAAATTGTAAAATTAGCCCTAAGTTGAAAATGAAATAAGTACCTAGTCGGTAGGTCACGTGAGTAATTTAAAAAAGAACAAAAACTGCAAGACCAATAAAAAAGCATAGGTACCTACCTACTTTAATAGATATGTACAGAAAATAACCAAAAAATAAGAACGTAGGTCTCCAAATTTATTAATATTTTATGTAAGTAAAACTTATCGTTGTGTCGTCATATTGTCTATCCCCTGTACATACCTACCTACCTCGAAAGATGAAGTTACAAATAAAATAATAACAATAAGATAACTAAGAATAATAATCTAAAACAAACGAATAACAATAACAAAACAAGAAGAGAGATCAAGAGAACAAAACGAACGTCGAACGCGCTTTAAAGTTCATCAAGAAGTCAAATTTAAACTTGATGTGTAATAATATATTAGACGCAGCTGTATCGTAGAAAGAGCCGTCTACACCGCACGCACAAGGAATTTGCTCTGAATTATGACCCGAAGTATACTATGTTCGTCTCAGAGTGACTCTGATTAGGTACCTACCTATGCGTCAACACACTGTATTAGAGCCCATAGCCCTTATAAAAAAGAAACATGGAAAAGGTCAAATGCAAACGGAGGTACATTCTTGATGTAGACATTAGAAATAGAGTAAGAAATCAGAAATATGGCTAAGTAGCTGATCCAGGATCGGTGACCACAATGACATGGTAAATCTGAAGTGCCAATGGACTTAATAGGTATGTTGGACACCAAAAATTTTGAGTAGAAAACAAGAGAGGAGACGAAAAAGATGAACAGGAGATGAAGATGAGATAAACTGACAAGTGACAACACTCAGGTTTTGTCAAGATAGCACAACTAAATTGAACGTGATCGCAGTACCTACTGCATCGAAATCAGTATATTTGGAGCGTGCTTTAGCAGTATCTCCACCTGTAGTCTGGAACAGGCTTCCACATACGATCAGAGAAACGCACGATATATCCCGTTGCAAGAACCAACTGAAGACTTTCTTTTCAAGAAATAATCCACACGAAACCATAAGCCTTAGTCAGCAGAAAGCGCCTTGAGGTGGAACTTTTTCACAAAATGGCACAAATCAAAGATTTATATTATTTTAAGGTAACCGGTCCCGTCCTAGTAAAAACACACTGATCCCTCCGGAAATCGAGCCCAGGAGCACTTTATCAGAAGTTAACACTTATACCACTTGGCTATGCCGAGGTTGTTACAAAGTCTGTGTGTAAAAAAATTGCCTGCCTGCAGCAGTCTATTAGGAGTAATGGAAGGGCATATATAACAAAAGATGCCTATTTCTAGACGTGGAAGACAGATGGCTGAATGGGATGAAGACGTAAAGGCATACTAATGTTGCAAATTCTTCTTCTGCGTGTGCCGTATCAGGTCACACCGAAGTTTCGAAAAGCTTATCTGTCTTGCGCTATCCGGAAAAACTCCACCTTTCTTATTCCAGTCTAGTGTCGAACATTTCGCAGCCAAGACATCTGCCTTCTCCCAACCCCTCTATCAGATTAATGTAAGATTAAATAAAAAAAAATACCTATAATATCATAATATATGGATTAAAACTGACATAAATTATGACATTTTTATTTAGGTATATCAACACTTGTGCCATTAGTTTCCAACCATCCATATTCCTGACGAATTATTAGATGGGCCTTGTCAACAAAATGTAGTTGTTTCAAAAGTCATAGATTAAAAATAAGAAATTCAACGATTTCGTTAATTGTCTCTGGTTGACAAACAAGATATTATAATGGATCGTCTATGGATTAGGTGAAATCGTTAAAAGAACATATTATTTCTGTTTTGAAAAATTTGGTTACAATTTATTGTTGAATTCTTGCTGATGAGTAACAGTTTTAAAATAGATTCATCTTTTTAGAATTTTACGAAATCTGCAATTTACTTATTTAGTTGATCTTACCGCAACGCACTTTTTGACTCATTTTTCAGCAAGTAGGTAACTGTCTCACGTCTACTGTTTTCAATAATTTAATCATTTATTAGTAAGTAAGTCTTCTAAACTATTTAAAACTGTTTCGTAATTTTAAGTTAGAATGAAATTCTATATAAAAAATATTATTTTAATACATAATAAGATCCATCTTTTTAAAAAAAAATGAACTGCTTGGGTGAAAAATTGGCATCCGAATACGAAATAATATTTTGTGCTGATTCAGACGTTATATCTTCTTTTATAACAAACAGTAGACGAATAGGGTGTTCTCATAAAAAAAAAACAAATGAAAAATAAATTTAATCAAAATTTGACCACCAGATACCAAAGCTAGTGGATGTCAAAGCCCTACAGTCCATTAAATTTGTTGAATACTTTGGCACACGGCGCATTCGTTTATCAGATGATAATTTATTGTTTGTAACATCCTACTTTCACAAGTTGATGAATCCATCAAGTGTTAATAGGTAGAGCCTTCTTCTTCTTCGTCGTTCTCTCAGTGCTGATGATCGTGATTATCAACATTAATATCATCAGCCATTTCCCTCCGCACTTACTCCGGTTCTCCGCCAACCGCTGTGCCCCACAAAAGGTCTGCTCGGTCGCCTCTCTTAGGTACTTGGTCTCTCCATCTCATAGGTGAGCGCCCTCTGTCTCTTCTGCCCTCCACACTTCCATTCATAATTAGTTTTATCAAGTTGCTAGCCCCTTGTCGTATAACGTGTCCAAAAAATTGTAAGACTCGACGCATGCAGGCAAAGTTGATCTGTAATTTTAATAACTCTATCAGAGGGTTGTGTTGAGCCAGGCAGTCTTTTTACTAGGTTGTCTCTATTTTGTCTTCCATCGAGCAATCTACATTTGTAGCAGAAGCATACTTACCATAGACTACGTATTAGATAGATATGTAGGTATTTTTAGATATGATGCTGTAAGCTGCGGAGGTGGAAGTGAGCGGAACCTGTTGACAAGTCATTTCAATGACTTAATGGGTTCCGCTCATTTGTTATTGCACTGTTTTCGTGTCTATATTTGAATTTATATGTATTATTTCAATAAAAGTTATATTTAAAAAAAAGCTACATATTCAGTGCATGCAGATATAAAAATTTCAGACATCATTATCTTATCATGAAACAACCCTTCGTAGATATAATACGAAGTGTTCAAATCTCAAGACGTAGTGTCTATTATATTATATAAGATGTTTCCGTATCTACGACTATGAGCCAGGCTGGATGGATTTATGAATGATAAAAAGTGGGAGTTAACTTGTTGTAGTAATGAACAATCACAAGTTGGATTTGGCAAGTCTTTGGGGGAGATGAGGGCCTCCTGAGAGGGAGGTGGGTGGTTGAGATTTCGGATGGGTTTTGCCATTCTCTCTCCAGTTACCGCACACCAGAAACACTTGGCACGAATAATGGAATGAAAAAATGTAATCGCAAATGAATTATTAAGTATTTGTTTTTGTATGGTGGACGTAAAATTTATTGCTTCGTTCATATTTTGTTTGTTTAATTGTATGATTTTTTGTATGAATAATTTGCTCTAGATAAGTTCTTCTTTAATCGTAAGTACCATAATAATTCGGTAAAATTTGGTTTTAATGGAGTCAATTCTTGCAACAATATTCTACACATTTTTAGAATGCGTACACTGACTATTCATAGGCTTTATTATATTAGTAATCGTCTATATAAGTTTAGTTATTAAAAAAACGATGGAGGTTAAAAAAATCTGAACAATTTCCATAGAATCGTGATGGATCATAGATCATACCGCATGATCAGATACATAGATCGTACAGTGTCATAATATTACTGCGTAAACGTCGATGATGATGGAATATACCTATTGTGTTGACTAAATTATTGCTCACGATGATTCCATAAAATAGGCCTTATCTAATTATTCATAAAATGCTCAAGTAGGTTTATAAAAAGCAAGGAGCGAGTTAAGACATACATACACAAAGCTTTACACATTCACCAACTTATCACTGGTTAACCCAAAATATGGCTAATATGGCTACAACAACTATTCTATTCCATGTAGTTATCTAACATACTTTGGAAGGCTTTCAAACTTGTGAAGCAGGTATCAAAACGAAATTTTCTCCTCCAAAATACATTTTCCAAGCTTTATCGCTTGCTCGTAAATTTCTGAAACTAAGCTAAGTACGTGATTAATCATCGGGGCGAGTTATTTATAGCCCTGTTGTGATAAAACCCACCCCAGTTCTCTAGACGCCTATTTCGGTTGGCGCCCCCTGCCGTTTATTTTTGTCACTGGCGTGTATCGAGCCCGGTTTTAAAAACAAACTATAGTTAAAATTAGTTGTTCTTATGACTAAGTTTAGAATATATTTGCATACCTAATTTTCAAGATTGGGTGAATCGAAAGGTTTCCAATTTTGCTGCTCCAGAAACCAACAGTCTGCAATAATGCCATACATCCATCGTACCTTATTTGATCTTCCGACACTAATACTTCTACCGATTGGATCATTGTGCAAACTCTTTTTAGGAGCTCCAGATCCTCCATACGGTACTAGTGACCTATATAGTCAGTGCAGTCTGTTTTGTTTTTGATCCCGAAGGGGTAGGCAGAGAGTAAGGACTCCCATTCTTTCCTATCCATCAAACAAACCTCTTTCGCTTCCTCCATAACATTCCCCATGCATACATGCTCTTCTTTTCCTTTTGCTGCTGACTTGGCCATTCTCTAAGACGGCACCGAATGATCGGAACATATCATTCGAGGTCGACCTCGTCTGCGTGCACCCATTCATTCAGATTTATATATCCTTTTAGTCATTCTATCTTCGCTCATTCTCTCTACATACCCAAACCACCTTAATTTATTCACTTTCATTCTAGTCACTATGCTAACATCCACTCCACACTCCTTTCTAATTTTATCATTCCTCACCTTATCAATCAGTCTCTTTCCGCATATCTTACGCAGTGATCTTATTTCCACAGTATTTATTCCAACTTCCAGATTTTTCGGATATGTGGAATCGGATCTGAAAAATCTGTGGAAAAGCATTCTGTTATATACCTATTATTTACATGTTATATCTAGGAACCTACCTACATGAGGTTTTTTGACATGTTGAGAATAATTCTCATGATTAGGAGTTTGATTACACTAAGCCAGCCTTTCGAAACAACAGTAGAAAACGGTCGTAAGCCCGTAGTGGATTGTTCCATTTTAAAAATTGAACATCAGTAATGAATTGCAATACATTGCAATAATATGTGACTAGATAATAATTTATCTTTAAAATCTTATAAATAGGGCATTTTCTCCTTTCTTAACTGATTCGTTCATTAGGTCATCTGTGTTTCAGGGGGTGGGGGGTGAATTAAAGTTCATTTTTCCTTCTCTCTACCCCCCCCCCTCCCCCTCCACGGTGAGCTGCTTCTATTATAAATTAAACATGAGTTTTATTTATGAGGTGGTCATTAACTTCCAGCAAGTTCTTGTTTCTTTTATTTTTCTTGTGTTATTTTTTACCGCTTCTTTTGTTATTGTTGTTGCTGCTCTTTTTCGTTTTTATCTCTTTCTCTCTCTCTCTCATCTCACACCACCACTCTGCATTCTTATTTTTCTTCTAATTCCTCTTCCTTTTTTAATATATCTTCCTTTTCCGCTCTTATTAAAAAGGCTATAATTATATTCCGAATATTTTTCTTTCGAAAGACTCTTTCTTTAAAACAAACACAAGATAACAAAACTATGTTAATTAGGTAGGTAGGTACTTACCTACTTAGGTACCTACCTACGTACCTACATTTTTTTTTATAATTTTTCTGTCGAATTAAAGTAGGTAGGTTTGGAGACTGTAGGTATAATAATTTACTTAACTGTTGTACATTAGGTAGGTAGGTAGGTAGGTACCTACCTATATCTATAAATGTATGGAATTTTTCAAAATTATGTTGATACCTACGTCGTTATTGTAATTTGGAATTGTACATTTTATTAGGTAGGTACCTACCTATAAGAGTTATAAATGTCTAGATACCTACCCTTATACCTAATGGTAAAAAAAAAGAAACAATTACAAAATTTGAGCTGAGAACACAATAAAAAAAATCGAAAGAGTAAATAGGTAGGTAAATGTTAAAATACTTAATAAGAAATGGGTAAAAAAATATTCGTACCTGCCTAATATCTAAATGGATCTAAATTTGCTAATGTTTTTCCATATTTTTTATGTAGGTAAACATAGGTTGAGAAAATGAATCATATTTTATTACGCTTACCAATAAAGGTAAATACCTACATACGTACTTACCTACTCTATATGATAACGTAGATATTTTATGCGTAGGTAAATCGTAAGTTCATTTAACTCAAAGTCGTTGCCATAGTTACCCACAATACACATAAACCCACCAATGATATCACACATAAATCATTCCATATTTAAATTAAAAAGGATTTAAACCAAATGACAACTGAAATGATTTACGAGCGTTGTTATAATCTACGGTCCCGAAATATCGTATATGATAATACCTTCGTAATAATACTTCGAACGTTCTTTTTTTAAATATTTTCAAGTTTGATAACCGATTAAAAACAGTGGGTAGGTACTTTTTTTATTTAAATGTCACAAAAAATCAAATTATATACCTACGCAGATTGTCTATGTACTTATAATTATCTACATCATGTTCTATAATGCTGTCATTTTGAACTGTGTTTGACGTAAGTACTTAGGCACCTACCATACTTTGGCATTGTGCATACCTAGTATAAACCATTCAGTATGTAGGCTGGTAGGCATAGTCTGATATAGGTTTCAAATTCGAACACAGTTCTGAACAAACATTGTAAAAAGAATTCGGCGAAAGAAATTAATTGATATCAGCAAGCAAGAAATTATTTTAATTTGCCCAGAAGTCCGAGTAACCCATTTTACCCCAACTATCATAATATCCGTTAAGGGTGTACGAATTAGTTCTTACTTTAATTAATTATTAAGACAGCGTGTTAAGATATTGTTTTATAGGTTATAAGATTAATATTTACTACCCCTTGCTGTATCAATTTATTTAGGTACTTAATTAACTATTTCTGTAAGGGTGGTCCGCAAAATTGGTAGCCTTCACTAATAAATTTTATTGCATCAATTGTTGATTACTGTTATTGACCAATAAAATGAATTGTATTGTCTTTTATATGATGAGGGCATAATAAAATTGATTAACCATGTTTTCATATCTAGGTAGGTACCTATGTAGATACTTCTTTTTTTATTTATGCGTTCATCTTCTTCTTTATGATTAGGAAAATTGTGCATGTTAAGTATAGTTTTTATTTTAAAATAGGCACCTAGGTATCTCAAAAAAAAATTGATTTATCAAATTTTATGCTTAAAAATAGTCACAGACAGACTTAACAACCACCCACCAGTTCTGCTAATTCCTCAAAAGAGGAGACGCCAGATCTGTAAATTACATAATTCTATTACTTTTAACTGTAAATAAATACCTACCATATTATTATAACTAGTGGTCACCCTGAGGTCGAAATTCGACCACAACTAAGTGATATTGAGATTTTAAAATTATATTCATAGGTATTCGCAAATTGAGCTAGCGCTCTTTCATATTTTTTTTCAAAAACAATGACATGGTTACCTACGTCAAATTTGAAATATTGATAGGTATGTACCTACAGAAGTTATTTCTATCATTATTAAAGACAAACAATATCAATATATTCTCAATTTAAATCACAGATAAACCTCAATATACCTACATCACAGTGTGCATGTGTGTGTGTCAAATATCTAACATTATAATATTGTGCGTATGATTTTTTTATTGATATACTTAATCTATTTTTATGCATAATAAATAAAATATATTAGCAGTCGCCACTTCATCTCTATATAAACTACAAGTGTGCGAAGTGACTCCTCCGTCCGTGCAATTTTCGTAAAAAGGTGTAGGTATAAAAAGGTGTAGGTGAGCTCTAATCTATAAGATCTAGATAGATCTTTTAAAAAGACCAACCAAACTGTTGTTAAGAAGAAGAAACAAACAAAAAACCGCATTCAAATAATTCGCATAAAATATCTGAATAAGAATTAAGAGCACTTAATGTGGCCATACATCAACCCACCACCCACCAGGAAACATTTCCTTAAGCCCAAAACCGGCCGGGATCGTTCAAATTTTCGCCAGCTTAATATTTAACCGTTGAACTACCCCGAATGTAGCAGAGGGTAGGTATTATTCCTACATACATTCCTGCACAACCCCCAAAGCCGCGTAACTCCCCCACGTTACCATGGCGACGGGGAGAATTTACATAATCCTTCATCTTTTGCACAGAGCTTCTGGATTCTGAAAGCGACCAATGCCGACCCATTGTGAAGAATCTCTCTTACAATTATTATTATTTTTGTTTTATTTATCGTACGGCAATAATTTACGTCACATCTTAAATATTTACAAAAATTTACACGAACTAACATTAAACATAGCAAAAATAGTACATGTAGATAATTCTGATTGTCAATGTTTAAATGCTTAAAATAATTTCGGTCGCTAGCTCGCTGAGAATGGAGAAATCCGTAATATCACCCATTTAAACTCCAAGGCTGCATTCGAACAAAATGTTAGAACTATAGAAGACGAAAATGACTAAAACGATGAAGATACTTTTTTTGCATATATCCTTAGGCATAAGTATACTAGGAGTTATCTTCTTCTATGTATACCTATAGGCTTTCTAGAGAGCTGCCCACTTGTGAGGTTGAATTCCTACTATTCGCTCTTTCAGCGTGACCTTTCCTATTTTGCTCTCTCTCATTAAGCTAGGTATAAGTACCTTCAGCCTCGCACGCAGTTCCTCACAGGATAACTCAGCTATAAATATTTCTGGTACTTTCTTATAACAAACTATTACATAAATGTTTCAATAGTTTCATAACGGTATCAGGATTTTGGTTACTCAGTTTTTTTTTCCATTTTTCAGGTTTCATTTCATTTTTTCAAGTTTCAATGATTACATTGTAAGTTTTAGCCACAGTGCGTACCTATAGTATTTTAATACAAACCAGAAATGCGTAAAGTAAAATAATTCATCCCCCAAAAACAAAAGAATACCGCCATAAAATAAAAGACTGTTATGATTTGTCGTCGTTATTTGACCACCACCCCCTGATGGTAGATCCCTGTCAGGACTTTTCCACACAAAAGTTACTTATTATACTAGGTACCTACCTACCCAAACTTTATTGTTTGAGGGTTGATACTCCTAATAGCGGACAGCATCTAATACGGGAGAGATGATTTTTCTGCTTGAAATACCGTCATCGTTCCCGATCAAAATACAATCTAACTCTATGCAATTTCATCTCTTTCCCATGCATGAAATAATGAACTCAGAGTAATTTTGAAACGGAAAGATTACAATTTTCAAATAAAGTAAATACTAACAATTTGGAAAAATAGAAAGACACCATCAAGGTTAGTGATAAAAAGCATAGTTAACTAATATTGAAAACGTTATAATAAGAAATTAATGGTCCAAAGATCATACCCTGGTGCAGACCATCTTTTGGTATAAAGTCAGTAGCTGAAAGTGGCGAACAGTGAACATTTTCGATGGTAAATAAATAAAACTTTATAACTTATTTGTTGATAATGATAAATATATATTGGACCAGTTGAAAGGGCGGATTTATCCCAAATTAACTCTGCCAGCCAACCCAAACCATTTGTGCTATGCCGAAAAATTTAAGCAAGTTATAAAAGGTTCCAAATTTTAATCACTATTCTTGAACTGTACCTCCTTACCTAAAAAAATGTTTCTGAAAATGGAAAAAATGGAAAAGGCATCTAACATCAGGCTATAAAGATTTTTATATTATAGCTTTTAAAATACAAAAAAAGTACAAGAGATCATTCTTGATCCGAATAAAGAATGTTAGCCTGTGCGTATAGAGACTTTGGTAATCTTTATTTATTTCAAAGTAACAATCAATGAGCGAATTGAGTCACGATAAAAAAGCTTGAAATAGTGTAAAATATATAGGCCTTTTTCAATTGAATAAAAATCTCTCAACTCCGCGTTACAGATTGTTCTCTTTAGAAAGGTAAGACCACGTTTTAAAATGACTTTTTTGTCTGATCATTTTAAAAAGGTTTTGAGGTAAATAAAAGCAGACATTTTTAAACACCTGCGGAGCAAATACAAAGATGGCGTTGGTCCCCATTAAAATCGCAATGAGACTATATTTTTTGCAATTAGTGTCCCTTGCGACAACCTAACCGTTTTGGAATACCAGTTGCGTCTCTACCGGTTTGATACAGTCCGATGTAAAAGTACGGTAGACAAGTGATTATATACTTCCGATTCGTTATTTTTCAACAGCGAAATAATATCCACTTAATGTATAGAAAACTATGTTTCTGTAGCTTTTATTTATAATTATTTGTAGACTAGATCACTAATCCCCGGTGAGACCCGGTATAGAGGGTATTATAATTTATCTCTGTCTTCCTCGGTTACAGAGTCTATAAAGGATATAGGTTTATTCAGACTTCATTTTATTTATACAGATTTTATAAGCACTTTTAGAAGGTAGGTTATCTACCTAAGCCGAGACGAAAAAGCGCCACATAGTATTTAATCTCTAGTCGTATAAAATAGAGTCCATTGGTCATTGAATCACACGTAAGCGACTGAATCAATTTCGCTATTCTTTTATTTGTTTGTTTTTTCATGAGAAGGATCGTATGAAAGAAAAACATTAGAAAATCCAAGAAAACTCTACATTGGTAAACCAATTGACAATTGGTAATTTTGACAATTGGTACAAACATTCCTATTTTGGATTTTTTACGTTTGACATACCTACCTAACCGTCAGTTTTTTTTTAATAGTTAGTGAGATTGTCAGAACTTGCCCTGTAAATATCGTTTAAAACAGATGTATCTGTCGGAATTATGTTGCTAAAAAAGGTAGATACATAATTAATTTATCATTATATAAATTTGAATTCAATATTGATAGTAAAGACAGTAAGTACAATGTCGTGTTGGAAAAGCTATGATATAGGCATAAACAACAATATATAATTTTACATATATTTTTGTCATCTCATAGTGAAATTGCTTGAGTTAATAAATGTTTCAATAAAAACGAACGCTGATATTCGTAATGCGTACCTAATCTCATGTGAGTGTCAAAACAATGATGTCATTCTCATTACATGAGATCTTAATTAATAAATTATTAAAATAAATAATAATAAATCAACTCCGCGTCTTAAATAATAATATCTAAGTTAAATTATTAAATTATATAATAATTATTAATTTGATAACATTATTTATTTTATACAGAATAAAATAAACGTACAATGTATTATCGCAAATAGTACATAGGTATGTGTGTGAGTAGGAAATAGTTCCTGCCTAAACTTTAACCAGAAAAACAAGTGAATTAGATTCATTAGTTGTTACATATTCGTTAAGATCTAGTCATGAAAAATGGTCACAAGAATCTAGACATATGTAATTAGAACGTTGTGCACCAACAAAGCCAATAGGCAATAAAAATATGACATTAACAAAAAATGGATATAGTCATATTCTGGCGCCAAATACATGACAGCAGTCGTAGTCGTTAAGTTTGGTTGCTCTCTTGTTCTCAATAATTTCCAACTTTTATCTCTATATTTCATTAGGTAATTATTAAATATCTTCTTGTTGTACCTATACTTACATGAGAATTTTTGAGAATTCTCATGATTTATTAGGAGTTTCGAAGACTTAAAAATTACCTAATGGCGAACGTTGTTCACGAAAAGTGATTACTCTAAGCCAGCCTTCGAAATAACAGTAGAAGACGGTCGTAGGCCCGAAGTGGTTTGTTCCATTTAAAAATCGAACATCAGTAATGAATTGTTAGAGGCATTAGTTGTTAGGTACATATTTGTTAAGACAAAAAAGTGTTTTGGCAAATTTCAGTCCATATTTCCTAGTCTAGTGTAGACTTGGGCGCCATTAATTGAAACAATAATAATAACAACCACAAATATATAGGCAGTGTGTGTCTGATAAATAATTCAAACCAATTGATATTTTATGCAACGCTACTACACTGTTAATTAATTCCAGCTGATTGACAAGCGATCAATGCACGGGTCGTTGGTGATTGCAATCACAAACAGCTCTATCGAATTTATTAGCCATAAATGGGGAACTAATTTAAATACAATAACATCCTCCGAACTGAGGGATGACAATGTGCACCAAAGCTGATTTCATCGAGTTATTACGTAACTGCCTCGCTCATCCTAGAATTTACCAATAATAATATGGTCCTCCACGCCATCTAAACAAAGTTTTTCCAGTGACAAACAGACCATTTCTTCTTTTGTTTAATATCTCACCAATCTTATCGTGACATCGGATCGTGGTCATTTTCAGTTGAGTCAACTTTATCACTCATTTTTTCAATAAGCACAAATCATCTCAACTTATTAGATCACTTATCTACTTCCAAACCACATTCTTTTCATATTTTTTTTCATCTCTTGCCATTTCCCACTCAGTATTTTCACATAGCATCTACGTAATTTCTCATATCTCCTAGGTAAGTAGGTACATTCTTTTTTTCCATATGGAGTGTTATTGTATTTACTATACACAATAGGTCACTTATTGCCCTTGCACATGTTTGGCCTATTTGTCAAAAATTACACTATTCTTTAACGTATATTATAAATGAAAATCGGGTTAGTGTGAGCGCTTATAACTCGAGATCGGCTGGACAGATTCTTCAGATGTTTGATTTATTGGATTCTTCTCTGCTCCGAATAACAGAATAACCAATAAAAACTTGAAAAAAAAAATGAATAAGAAATGAAATAAAATATAATATTAAAGATAGTATGGAACGGATTTTCTGCGACGCCACCGCCAACTATTGAAAATGTTTTAAAAACAAAATTATTGTTTATCTGACAACCATTGACATTAAAATTATTGCTACGCAGATTTTTGAGCCTCATAAATATTTTTTTAACATATTTTTTTAAACTTATTTTTGTATAAATTACAAATTCGAAACCAATTTCATATAGTAAAGACTACAGGACAACGTCTGTCGGAAAGGCCAGTTATGAATAAAAAAGTGGTAAAGGGACGATTGAGTGTATTTTGTCCTTTTAATTAAATCGAATTTTTCAGTTTAAACAAAATAGGTTCTTAAATTCAACTTCCAAAATAAACTTTGCTTGAAATGGAATTCAGCCTTTGAAAATTCGTTCACATCAGTGCAACTTTTATAGGTAGGTACAACGACGCCGTTGAATAAAATTAATTTCGAAAAATATTAAAGAGTAAGATGAAAAAAATGCATTGTATGCAAGCATTTTAATTTCCCGATGTAATTCACATGAATCGATGGTTCGATGATGCAGTCGTCCTCTCTGAAACACAATTTCTTCATATTATTTTTATACAAGAGCATCTTTCAAACGGCCGAAGACCAACATTGTTTCATAAATACAAGTAAAATGTATACAGCGCTACCTACCTCGCGTGTTTTACATGAAATGTACATTATTTTATATTTATTTATTTATTTATACTTATTATTATTATTTATTTTACTTTATTCATTGAATAAAAACCAGTAGCTTCTCTCTTGGACCAGTCTGTGTCGTCATTTTATTTATTTAATGAGACTTTTTTGTTCACACAGTGTTCTATATAATAACATAATTATACTTACCTACACCTGATGGTTATTTATTTATTTATCCTAAAGCGTTTTGTGCGGTGTGGGGTAACCAGCGATACCTACATGAGTGTTTAAAAAGAAGTTTTTTTTAATGAATCTGTTCTCACTCAATGTGAACACAAATACACTCTTTCGCAGTAAGCTTTACCCCTATTCTCTGTTTTATCGGAAGGTAGTCACGGTAGTAAAGTGAGTAGGTATTACACGATACATTTTGTATGAAAAACATCTATACGTATCGAATGCGCGAATCGCTTTTGTTTCTAGAAATATCTCTGTGGCGGCACTATACACGTTTCCCATACAAAACGTATCGTGTAATACTCACTTTACTGTGTAACGTGACTACCTTCCGATAAAACAGAGAATAGGGGTTCTTGTGTCGTGAAAGAGGAAGATGGTCGGCACCTGGGATCGAACTCACGACCTCCAGTTCTTCTACACATTGTGAAAACTCCTCAGCTTTGTTTTGAAAAAAAAGGATCAGGTGTAAAAATACTTTTCACGACTTTTAATAAGATCTGAAAGAATGGCAGTGCTTATTTTTAGATATCTCAATAAATCAATCAATATTTCATTCCCATCTATAACAATACATTTTTGATCAACTATATTTTGTTCTAATCTAGTTAAATCATAACTTAAGTTAGTAGGTAAACATCAATACTAGGTTATTATAGTTACAAAATAATTGTGAAATTCCCCCTTCTCCCACCCCTACAAGGAAACCCCCATCGTTTCAACCACCACAGAACATTTGCCAAAGCTACCCCTTTTGATACAGGGTCCAATTTATACAATGTTTTTATTACCAAATAATACGTAGGTACCTACCAACCAACTCATGTAGAGATAGTAAGTACGCACACGTACCTACCTATTTTTTGAAAGGTTTTAAACGTAATACCTATGACATCCCCTGAATGGGATAGGCATAGAGAAACTATTTAGTACAATTGTGTGCAAAAATAACCTCCCCTACGATACTTTTCACTAAGCAAATTTGTAGAGTCAATAATGAAGTAAGTGAGTCGGCAACGGAATTCGAGCTCGTATCATCGCTTTGGGTATAAGTCAATACATAATATTTTCTTTCTTATTTTTTACACTTATCTAATTGATGTTTCCCACCCTTTTTTTATCAAAATAATGTTTCATTAGGTATGTGAAGATCCACTCTTAAATATATTGAAAACAAAATAAGGTGTAGATGTAGTATCTACTTTATACACCTATATAGTTTGGTAGGTAGGTACATGTGTTTAAAAATCCAAAGAGGGCGCATACAGTGTTAGACGCAGCACATGTGATGGTAGGTATGCTCTCTCTAGAAGTGTCAGCCGCGTGATATATGGGTCTTATACTTAGTAAAAAGTGTACACACGCTTGATTTATGGGCGTCTTGTATATGAAAAACAGAGTTTCTAAAAGAGCCTTGGTTCGTCTACCAAAAAATAAAGAAATTCAAAATAAACATTAAAAATTCACACCTACTTTATTCGCAGGTAGGTAGGTAGGTACCTACAAAGACCGTAATAGGTGCTCACCTACCTATTATTAATAACCTTTAAGTATCTACCTACCTAAATAAAATACAGTTGGAATGACAACTCTTCGATATTTTGCGGTTTCTATTGGGATCATATTGCCATTCGATGAAGTTCCATAAAGTTCGATGACAGCAAGGTGACAGACTAGTAACAATTCATTACTAATGTTCGATTTTTAAATGGAACAAACCACTACGGGCTTACGACCGTCTTCTACTGTTATTTCGAAGGCTGGCTTAGTGTGATCACTTTACGTTAACAACGTTCGCCATTAGGTGAAACTCCTAATCATGATAATTCTCAACATGTCGAAAAATCTCATGTAGGTATGTAACAAGTAGAAATTTAATAATTAATGAAGAATAGAGATAAAAGTTGTAAATTATTGAGAATAAGATAGCAACCAAATTTAAAAACTGCGACTGCTGTCAAGTAGGATACAACCGTAGGTACCTACATTAAAAAGACAACGACCACGAAATTTGGACAAAAAGCGGTTGGTATCTATGGAATGCCTACTTCGTTTTACCTAATATTTAATAACACTCTGTAAAACGATCATAAAAATATATTTAGTAGGTAGATCCTAATAGGTACTAAGGTACCTACCTATTAATCATAACCCATTAAAGGTTATTTTTCATTCAAACAATGTCATTTTTTTGCTGGTTACCCCGCATTTTGAAAGTTGTCGAATTTATAATCATCTGACATTGGGGTAGAATAAGTATACGAACGCATAAATGTTGCCGTATTGCCGAGGAAAACTTTTGAGAAGCACAGGCATACAAAAGGTATTCAAACACACCATAAACTTAAAATATTTATCTCATGCGTATACACTTGAATATCCTCGTAAGTAGGTAGGTATACCTTACAATGAGTATATTTGGGTAGGTACATTTTTTTCTTGGCCACACATACCTTTATGGTGATTTTAATGCCATCTAAACTGATGTTAGACACTGATAATCCTTCTTTGAACTGCGTGAGGTCATGGAATCCCCACTGGCGAGAAAAATGCATGTTCCATTTAAAAATATCATGGCAAGTTCCTTTTGCTTGAGAAGTGAATAAACTAAAATATGAAGACAGTTAAAGTATTAGTGTTTGAATGTTTGCTTGTTACGAAAAAGAAGATTCTAAATTTGAAATTATTCCACCATAAACAACGGTTCATTCCATATATCTTTGCTTGTTACAAAAAAGAAGATTCTAAACTTGAAATTATTCCGTTTTCTTCTATATAAGTGAGTTTGGTAAGTACCTACTTGCAATTAAAATGATTCCAAATTTGAAAGTTTATCCGCCATGAGCAACAATTAATTATACCTACCTACATATTGCCTTGCCTTAGGTATAGTTACTATTGAGATGATTCTAAATTTGAAAGTTTATCCTATCTGGACAAATTCCATATGAGTTTGCTAGTTACAATTGAGATGATTCTAAATTTGAAAGTAGGTACATCCCTCATGAACAATGTTTCATTCCATATCATTTTGCTATAGGTAATATAGGTATGATTCTAAATTTGAAATAATTTCGCCAAGAATGAACAACACCTCATTTCATAATAATGCTGCTAGGTACAATTAGGATGATTCTAAATTTGAAAAATAATCCGGCCTGGTCCGCTGTGTCATGGTAATACATCAAGCTCCGCCTCGTAACATTTCCCGCCATTTAACAACATCACGCTTGTGAGGCGAGTTATGTATGTGGCGGGCGCATGCGCACGTCTGACCTCGCACACGCTCGCCGACGGCCATTATCTTTATGATATGACAACTGAATAATGTTACATCTTCTCAATTCTCTGATATTAATTACTATAAGAATCAAATATAAGTGAATTTATATTATTTTGATTGTGTTTTGCTAGTAGGTATATAAGTTCAATATTTACCATGCATATATATGCCAATTTACCTAGGTATATCTTATGCCAAATTACTTTGCAATATTCATATCCCTAAAAAGGATGTAGGTAGGGTAAGGTTGCGTTAGTCGTACCACGGCCTAAGTCGTACTCCCTCAATATCTTTCCTAATAGTTATAAAATGCACCATCTAGTGACGTCAATCTGAACTATTTAGTTGAGTGAGCGAACGTAAACTACTGGACGGCCGGCTGTCATCGTGAAGCAAAAATATTGAAAAAGTAAGTTTTTTGTACAGTCTTCATTAAGTTTCTTGACTCATTCGTAGTCTTTTTATGGCAGGAATGTGATCCCTACCTATATTCATTGTTAACGTCTATTTGTAAGACTTATCTGGCAATTGTTTACGCATATTCAAAGGGTAGAACAATTTTAGGTTATGTCAGTGATTTTAGTTTTAAACATATAGAACACCCCGCTGCTTAAGTCGTACCTGTGCAAAATTCCTTACTCGTACCGGTACGACTTAAGTATTAAGAAAATTGTTTAATAATTTACCTAACTTTTTATCAGGTAATACATATATATGGCGAAAGAAAGTACAATACTGCAATACTTGGAAGCAGGAGGATATAAACGAAGCTTTGTAGAAACATCGGAATGGAGAAAATGGATTTAATGAAGCCTTTAGAAAATTTAATATAGGTACCGAAGCCTACACTACGACGAAATTTGAAAATTTTTGATAAATAAATAAATCAAGTTAGGAAGACCTAATGATATGTTACCAGACATGGAAGAGATATTAGCACAATATTTGTTGAATTTAGAATCTTGTTTAATCTCAATCTCAATTTTTTTTTAAATTCTATTTTCTACATTTTTATTTACTTAGTAATTAGGTTTGACCACAAAAAAATTGTTTTAAGTTGATCTCAGACCGAATTTAGTTTAGTATTTTTTAAGTTATTCATTTGATTTCTGATTATTAATTACTTTTCTGCAGTTTATTATGTTTTCAATAAATTATATTTTCTAAGTACGACTAAGGCTATAGGTGGTACGAATTAGGCGACTAGGTGCCTTAATCGTACCGAAGGTATATTTTTGAAAAACGTTAAAATACCTATTTTGATAAACGAATTTCAAGTTTCTATGATTGTTGATTAAAAGGCAACTAAATAAAGGTTTAATAGATGCAGATGATTTTGTTTTATTTTAATTGTACTGAATATTACAGTATTATTTCCTTAGGGGGTACGACATAAGCAACCTTACCCTAATTATAGATACACAATAATACACATACCTAGGAAACTAAAAATATACACAGGAACAGGAAAGAAACATACAAGTTATTTAAATTCAAATTAAGAATATTAAATTCAAAACATACACAATTATGTGTGTAAGTAGGTACCTATCGACCTATCTTCTTAGTTAGTTACTCACAACATCCGGAAGATGGTGCAGAAGTTTTTATGATCACCATTATCAGCTCTCTCACAAACGTTGCGTAAATAAAATCAAAATAATGATCAAAGTAATTTTGTATGAGTGGACTCGATTTGATGTTCATTGTTTATAATTTATACGTCTTCGATACTTTATATTCTTTTTTATTTATAATTGTTTTATTTTATATCATGTAAAGCATACATACATCAATGTATAAAAATTAATAAAAAAAAAAAATTAAATACAATGCTATATACCTACTAAATATAAAAATATCGGTATTATCTCTCATGATATACATCACAATGTAATGTACATAATCATGAGAGATCTTCGAACTACAGAGAAAGGAATTTTCTTAACATCCTACATGAGGACAACAGAACTGCATTTTGAATGAAATATCTGAGACCACGTCAGATGCCAAGCTTCCCTAGATTGTCTTTAAGAGACTTAGGAATAACTCCATTTGTCGATATCACTTTAGGCATTATGTGGATGGTTGGTGTATGCCACATATTCTTGATTTCGTGAGCAAGATCAACATATTTAATTATTTTTTCTTGCTCGGCTTTTTTCAAATTTTCGTCATACGGTATAGTGATATCCACGAGATACGTTATCCCGTTCCTACAATACAATGTCCGGACGATTCGCATTAATCGTTCGGTCAGTTTGTATTGGTACCTATATCCCAGTATAACTTTATACCTATAAGTAGGTAAGCACAGGTAGTTTGGTTTTTTAGCATAAATTATCTATAATTTATATTATTTATCATATATAAACACATTTACTACCTACCTATCCATTCCTTCCTCTTCAAACAAATTCAAACGTCTTTAGTTCAGCGTCAGAATAAATCTAAAAATAGTTCGCTAGTCCATGCATCCACATTGAAAAACGTCGTATTTCAATCGATGAGTTTATTTCGAAACACGCCCGCTATACAAGGGTGATGACGGCTTTATGATACGGTATAAAGTAGAAATGATTAGCAGACAAGTCTGGGAGACTAGCGGACTCAGTCATCCAATCACTTATGGACTTTAGGCGTAGGAAGGAAACCAACTGTGTGGATAGTCTATGATAGCAGAGTGAGCTAAGATTCAAAGATCTAGATGTTGACAGTTGTATATTAGCTATGATTTGTGGATGTACCTATTTGCGTAAAGTGAAGCGAGTAAAATGGCTGGTAGCTTAGTGGTTTAGAAACTAATTTTTGTTCGAAAGTCTTATGTTCGATCCCGTTGCCTAACATCTTCCATTTTCACAATACCTATACATGTTTTGCTTTCCATGAAAAATGTCAAAGTGTGTGTCTAAATTCATTTCTTAGCAAAAAAAAAATAGTGTGGTCAAAATGGCACGGTGCTTTTGGTTTACCAACTTTAAATATTTGTTTTTTTTTCCTGCCATCAACGATGAAAACTTACGTCACAATTTTAGAGCAATTCTTTTTCATTTTTACAAAAGACACAATATATAGACTGAATGTTTATTTTGTAATTATTTGGGGCTCTTTATTATTGAAAAAAATGTGGGACTAAGCTTTGGTATTAATTGTATCTAATAAATGTTATAATGCAAGCATAGGTATTTAAAATATCCATTAGGTAGCTATTTTTTTAAACAATTATCCGATCAAAATTGAAAATTATCTACCTACTTATGCATTGGTAGGTACCAATAGTTTTTAAGTTCCTATAGCAAGGTAGGTCCTTTCCTTAAAAAAAAAACATGAAATTGTAGGAGGTAATTACCTACTAAGATATGTAACATGAGTAAATCTTAATATGTTGGAAATAGATTGGTAGGTAGGTACTTATTAAATATACTTACCTATACCTAACTAATTTTTCTTTTAATGACTGTTGCTCACTGTCTCAAATAAATAAATAGGTTGGTTTTTCATTAAAGCTAATAGGTATATTTTTAAACTGTTAACCAAACAAATTAAAAAAAAAACTAAAAATACCTACCTAAAAGAAGTTAAGTAGGTATCAATGGTAAAAATTTGACTGAATGCGCAGACGCGCTTAGCGTCGGAAACAAAACACAACAAGGTTTAGTAATACATTTTAAAGAAAAGGCTAACACATTTAAAAATCATGAATTCATTTTGATAAGTAGGTACGGATGCTTAGAAATTAAATTTACCTACCAATTTATATAGGTATAACAATATAGATATATAATTGCATTATAGGGATATTTTTAAAAACCTAACCTCAAAAACACACACACATTTTAGCGGGTATTAATGATTAAAAACTTGTTATTTTGAGTAGGTACCTAACATAAACACTCGCATTATAGATATTTCTGTTGAAACAATATGCGCCTTAATTGGGAAAGAAAAACATTGGAAGAAAACACTTTCTAAAAATGGTCAAGAGTAAAAAAAAACGGACGGTACCAAACAGTTTGAAACGACAAAAATGCCTTTGAATATCCGCCAATTGGGATTGAAAAACACCATAAAATCACACCGTTGACTTTAAAACTTGAAAAATTCCATATGAAATGTAAAAATTTGCTGATAAAAAATTGAAAAACATGAGACATCACAAAAACTCGCATGACGCGCTTATGGAAGCGTCCCAACTGTTGACAGAAGATACAATATGGCGGACTTTTGTTATTTCAACAACGCGCATGCGCGAGTTTTTCTCTTTGAGTGCGACCGCGATAGCGATACGACAGCATAGGATAACGCACTCGCGTGAAAGAGATAAATATAGTAGGATGATTGGTTAGTCAAGGCCAGTGATACATTGCATGAGGATGTATAAAACATGGACGCCCTACGTTGTTGTATTTCGAAACTGGTCTAACCCTCTGGAAGCGGCACCTGTTTTATAGCAAATAGACCGCCATTAAAAATAATCTTTATTATTGTAGGCAGTAATTTTTAAACTATCTGCCCTATTCATATACCTACCTACTGTTGAACTGTTTATGGGGTTATGCACCTTTGCATCATATGTTTTCTCTTCCTCATTTGAAGCGATCGATATTATTGATTTTTTGGGAATGCGCTTCCGAATTTTCGTATTTAAATTTTTTTTAAATTTGTTCTTTCCTTATTGTTTTCTTTTTTAACTATCAATTCTTTAATATTTAATGAAATATTGCTCTATTTTATGTTCGGTTTTTGAAAAATATATCTATTTTTTGAATTTGGAACCCCGAACGTTTCATTTGTAGTAGGTACCTACAACAGTAGCTATACAAAACCAACTACTTTCGAGTATAAGTAGGTACCTACCTACTTTTTATTAATTTTTTGAAAGATTTTTTTTTGTTCATCTCATTATTTTGTAACTTTGTACCTATCTGATGACTTAGCCACTAAACCTTCCAATTTAATTAAATAAAACAAACTTTGCAGTATCTATTACTAAAGTAGACTAAACGACCATATTTGGAGAAAAAGCGGATAGATTTTTTTATAATTAAATTAAATTTTTGTTATTTTTTAAAGAACACAGATTCTTTTTAGTTTTCAATATTTGTTAGGTTTGATAATTAAAAAGAAATGAGACCTTTCAAATTAGTTTGTATCTACCTATACCTATCTAAAGATATAAATGAAAGTCGGGTTATTGCGAACACCTTATTTAACTTGAAATCAGCTGAACAGATAACAGACTACCTAACTATTAAAAAGTTGAAAAAAAAAATGCATTAAAACAGGTAGGTTAGGTACTTATATAAAATATAATATTAAAATTAGTATGGAACGGATTTCCTACGTCGCCAACTCTTATCTGTGAAAAATTCTATAACAACAAAATTATTGTTTACATGACAACCATTGACATTAAAAATATTGGTAAAGATACCTTCGCAGATTTACCTATGATAGATTTTTTTTCGAGCTTTTAGACATATTTTTTTAACATTCAAGCATATTCTATACTTACGTATTTTTTAATAAATTACACATTTGTAATCAATATTCATAGTAAGGACTACAGGACAACGTCCAACACTTTTCTTTATACCTAAAGGTGGCAGAATGGAACTTATTGCTTGAGGCAATTTTTTCTCATGATCAAGCAGGGATCTATCTTGTATTCCTTGCCCGTTCTATGTTTATCAGTTTTTTTTTCATAATAATAACATAGTTTTCATGCATGATAGTTTTTTACACTCAAATGTTTGTATCGTGAAAGGGTTAAAATTATATTTCGTGCGTTTACTTACAACTTGAACTTCCTAATGGCGTTGCTTGATATAGGTAGGTATAGTTATAAAATACAATCTCATCACCATGTACCTACTGTAGATATCTATAGATATTAATAACTATCTTTATCTACATTAATATATGTGCGTAAGATAATATAGGACGTATCTACACATTCACAGGATACACAAAAATATCCGATGATATACAAGTACCTACCTACCTACCTACTTTCTGCAAACGAAATGGAGAAATAATTTCAATAGATCATTTTTTCATACAAAATGTGGGTTATGTGTAGGGAAATTAAAGTTAGGTATGTACAAATTTAAAATTTATTTATTTATTTATTTATTACAGTAAAAAATAAACACCACTCATCATAAGAGCTTTCGCCTTTGCGATGAGTGATGACAAAACAAACAATAAAATAAAACAAAAATCATATTATAAATAGATAAAAACTAGAAAACAATAAATAATTACCTATTAATAGTAATAAATTTATATAATTAATAATACAAATATACACACATAAAATAACAAATAAATATAAAAATGCATTGAGGCATCATAAAATAAAAACAATTTCGCCAAATAGGTAGGTATATTGAGTACCTATGTGATTTGTAGAAACACTGCCGACCTTGGAAGCCTAACTATAATCGCGCTGACTTCAATTTAAGACGTTCCAGGTTCGATTCCCGGGTGGGAATAATTTAAACTGTTATTCAATTGAAATTTCTTCCCGCCGGGGTTGGTCTGTCTCAGTTTGTAGGGTACCGGTTGACTGGTTGAAATAATTGCCTCAGGCAATAAATTTCTACCGGCAGTAGGTAGGTAGTAGAGACATTTATATGTAGGTAGGCACCTACCTAGATACAGAAGATTGTTTCCTACCTATTTATTCTTTTATTCCCAACTAAATACCTATAAGCTAAATCTTATTTCCAAAAGTAAAAAAAAAAAAACTGATCGTAAGCCCGTAGTGGTCAAATTAGAATTAAGTGTTTGAATTTCGTACATATATATTGCACGTACATAATATATAGGTTGGTAAGTAGGTAGGTACCTACCTACCTAGGTAAATAATTTACTAACAATATATTTTTCTTTTGTTGCAGGTATGTTCAAGTCAAACATTTTGGACTTACGTGGTTTGTTATCTAAAGCTATTGAAAAAAAAAACACAGTTGACCATTTTGAAATGACTCGGTAAGTAGGTACCTACCTATCTATCTTTTTTCTTCTTAAAGTTTCGATTGACTAGAAGAAAATGAAGAAAAAGCATAGGTAGGTACCTATTGTTCTTCAATATTCTAAAAAGATACGAACAATGATTAATTTTTTGATATCTAATAATAATTTGACATTAAAAATAGGATAAATTAGTTGACTACAAGAGACCTCTATGAATGAGTTTCTAAAACATAAACGTTTAAAAAAATGGTTTGTATCTTGAATAATGGTTGATTTATTACCTGTTAGTTTGTGTACAGGTGAGTGGCCATAAAAAGGTTCGTAATATGCGTGTGTGTTAGTAGGTACCTGCCTATGATTATTGTTAGGTATGTTGGACGAAATGGGCCGGCCGTCTATAATGACTGCCCAAACCACGATTACATCGAGATGTAACTTTGTATGTGCGTTAAAAATAATACATTAATTATTTATTAAATTGAAAAAATTGTGCGTCTAAGGTCCCTCTAAACAGCTTCCACATCCTGCTCCGTCACTAGCTGCCACTTTCTTGTTATGCTATCACAAAGCCCGATAGTCTGCGACTATACCCAACTAGCAAAGTAATCCTATAACGAAAGATTATAAGTCTTTCAATACTTATAAACCTCTTATAATGGCATTGTTGTAGACTGTATTACTTATAATAGCATTTTACAAGCCTTAATATTCTCAAGAGCATTCGTTTTTATATCTCAGTCTTATAGTTTGCTACAAAACTATCGCACAGGACAGTTATAGGATACTCTTACTTATAATGGCATTCTACAAGCGTTGATAATCTCAAGAGCATTTGATTTTGTATTTCAGACTTATAGATAGCTACAAGACTATTTTATAGGTAAGTTATAGGAGGACTAATCCTATAAGAGCATGCACTAAGACTTAATAGTCCTGAGAAAAATGCTGATCCTAAAGTAGCATTTTGTAAGATAAAAGAATCCTATAAAATACTTCGCCGAGATCATTATAAGTAATCGTCATAAAGTCTTGTTCAAGACTCATATGAAACAAATAGTACTTCAAAAGAACACTATAAGTGCAAATAGTCTTTAAACTAGATTCTTTAACATACTTGGCTGAGATCATTATAAGTTCTCGCTGCTATAGCCTAGTGTAAGACTCTTACAAAACCAACAGTACTTAATTAATACGTTATAAGAGCAAATGTACACAAAACTACTAACTCAGTCACTTTATAGGTAAACGCCAGTCATTTTGTCGAGGTGGTTCAAATGTTTTTATTCTTCGTGAAAATGTTGTTTTCACATTAAATAATTAGCGAATTACTCCCGCGTTTATTCCTAGAGGGGATTTTGATTGCAAATACTACATTTTGTATAGGTTGTAAAGCCAAAAATTCGAAAATATCAATTTGAATATAGTAGCTATAGTATTATTACATCATACACATTTTTCTATTATAATTCTTATCAATCTAATCAAAATTGTTCTCGATTATGACATCGCAAACTATTTTTTTTTTGTTTTATTGAGAAAAGTTTTTATAGAAAATATAACACTCATGTGGTTTTCACATTAAATAATTCGTGAATTCCTCCCGCGTTACTTTCTTAAGGAAATTTTGATTGCAAATACTACATTTGTGTAGACTGTAATATCAAGAATTCGAGAATATCAATTTGAATTTACTTATATATGTAGTACATATACATTTTCTTATTGTAATTCTAATAAATTCTATTCAAAATAATTGTTCCTAGTAATATAACTTTTAGGTAGGTACCTATATTTTTTTTGCATACATTGCCTATTATGTGCACCTTTATGTCTACCCAATAATTATTAATGTATTTAGAGACGAGGCAATATTAAAAAGCCCAAATGCCTTTCTGAACTGGTTGATAACAGTGAACTTTTATTTACAAATATTACATTCATATGGGTTTTCTCGATTATGAATTCGCAGACCACTATTTTATTGTTTTATGGAGAAAAGTTTTCATAGCAAATATAACGCTCATGTTGTTTTCACATTAAATAATTAGCGAATTACTCCCGCGTTTATTCCTAGAGGGGATTTTGATTGCAAATACTACATTTTGTATAGGTTGTAAAGCCAAAAATTCGAAAATATCAATTTGAATATAGTACCTATAGTATTATTACATCATACACATTTTCCTATTATAATTCTTATCAATCTAATCAAAATTGTTCTCGATTATGACATCGCAAACTATTTTTTTTTGTTTTATTGAGAAAAGTTTTCATAGAAAATATAACACTCACGTGGTTTTCACATTAAATAATTCGTGAATTCCTCCCGTGTTACTTTCTTAAGGAAATTTTGATTGCAAATACTACATTTGTGTAGACTGTAATATCAAGAATTCGAGAATATCAATTTGAATTTACTTATATATGTAGTACATATACATTTTCTTATTGTAATTCTAATAAATTCTATTCAAAATAATTGTTCCTAGTAATATAACTTTTAGGTAGGTACCTATATTTTTTTTTGCATACATTGCCTATTATGTGCACCTTTATGTCTACCCAATAATTATAAATGTATTTAGAGACGAGGCAATATTAAAAAGCCCAAATGCCTTTCTGAACTGGTTGATAACAGTGAACTTTTATTTACAAATATTACATTCATATGGGTTTTCTCGATTATGAATTCGCAGACCACTATTTTATTGTTTTATGGAGAAAAGTTTTCATAGCAAATATAACGCTCATGTTGTTTTCACATTAAATAATTAGCGAATTACTCCCGCGTTTATTCCTAGAGGGGATTTTGATTGCAAATACTACATTTTGTATAGGTTGTAAAGCCAAAAATTCGAAAATATCAATTTGAATATAGTACCTATAGTATTATTACATCATACACATTTTCCTATTATAATTCTTATCAATCTAATCAAAATTGTTCTCGATTATGACATCGCAAACTATTTTTTTTTGTTTTATTGAGAAAAGTTTTTATAGAAAATATAACACTCACGTGGTTTTCACATTAAATAATTCGTGAATTCCTCCCGCGTTACTTTCTTAAGGAAATTTTGATTGCAAATACTACATTTGTGTAGACTGTAATATGTAAAAAATTCAAACCTGGTTCGTATTTCCAGAGATTTTATTGTTTTTAATATAAAAACAGCCTCCACTGTCATCAACTGACTTGCATATTCCGTACAATTTGTCAGTTATCTAAATTTATCGAAAATAAGTCGAAATATTTAACTGAAGACATCAAGAAATAAGTAAAAAAAACTTCTAACAATAATGAGGTTCAAATTGATCTACCCTAATTTGTTAAAATGGAGGCAATGTGTTATCTTGATTGAAACTGTTATAAGTAACAATGTACCTATAATGGTTCTGTAAAGTACTCAATGCAGAGTATTTTTAAAAATGGCGAATTTTCATATAAAACTGATGAAATAAAAATTCTACAACAACTGTAAATTGAGCTTTTTTCCGAAGCGCGTGAATAAAATAATAAAATTGCGGTACATATTTACAGTAAAAATGACTTCCCACGTTCCCAACAGTGGATAGATGAGTGTCCTTTATCAATTATATTTTGCTGTTTATTAATAAATGTATTATATTAATAATAGAAAATGTACTTACATTTTTAGTATTTAAAACAAGAACAAAAAACTTCCACGACGCACAAAAAGCATAACAAAACTTACTTTATACAGTACTTTACCAGTAAACATTAAACAAGATTGGTCTGGTAAGATACTTATGGCAGATACTTATAGGAGTATTTATGCTTGTGAATGCATAGCTGAAGATCATTATAGAACCAATTGCGCTTCGTCAAGTGTATTATTTGATTATTTACATTCTGTAAGCTCGTTATAAGATCGATATAGAAATTAATGCTCCTGTAAGTGCGTCCAAATCTTGTGATTGAAGAATGCTATAAGTCTCTTATAAGAACAGATTATAGGATCGTTATAGAAATAAATGCTCCTATAACTGCGCCCAAATCCAGGGTTAAAGTATGCTATAGGTATCTTATAAGTCTACAAAATTTTACTCTTGGGAGTGCTACAAGTACAGATTTTGCTAGTTGGGTATACGCCATACAACCATCATTCTTTGGTCTTCAAAAACTTCTTCTACCGATTGGGTTATTACCTACCTATACAAAACCCTTTCTGGGAGCTCCAGATCGTGGTACGTACCTATATACATCTCTAACTCTATACAAATCGATATTTTTGGTACAAATACCTTTTCCTTCAAATCTGCAATAGACGAATGTCAGAATCTTCTATGCTGGATATTACCTATACCTTCAGAATTGTCACTAATTTTACCCATCTTAAGTTTTATGTGGGAGAAAATTTTCTAGGACACTAGGATTTTTGGTCAAGTTAAAACTCCTATATCTCCCAGATTTCTGTTTTCCCTTTGACTGCAGAATATCTTCATCACTCATAACTGGCTCTCTCTTTTCGTCTTCCTTTTCTTTTTGATTTTATTGATACCTACTACCTAAATATCTTTCAAGTTAGTCAAAAAGATGACATTGTCTGAAGTTATAGCTTCATGGATTTTGCTGATTTCCTTACATAGTTTGTTTTTCGACAGTCCATTTTTACACTCGATAATCGCTCTTTTATTCTGCTTTTAATAATGTTCATTAGGAACTAGAACTTTGTAGCTGATGCAACAAAAGAACTGCCTGACCCAAGACAACCCAGAAAGATATGGCGTAGACTCAACAGAAAAAGATGTGATGTAGCATGTACCGCTTCTAACCTAGATAAATGGGGATGGATGGACTAACTAGCATGTGGATTGTGGATGTGGGATCACACAAACAATCGATTTTCTGATAAACGAGTGCCCCATTGATGCATTCAAAGAGGGACTGTAGGACTTGCACTGACTGACGGATGATGTGTTTCAATGATTTCCGTCTCTGGAGGTCACATTGTGAGCGACCATAGGAAAAGACAAAAAGTAAGATCAAGTGTATTTGGTCACACTTCAACAATAATTGTCTCGCTCCCAATACCCTGTATTTTTACACGAAACACATCCTATGAAGGTTGTTAACCCATTTCCCATAATCATTTTGTATGAGTTGATTGCGTAACGTGGGTAGGTAGAGGGTTGACGCGATGGCGTGCAGGGCTGGTTTCCCCCGTCGCGTGAACATCGCTCTCTGCGGGGAGACAAACGAGGGCAGAGCATTTGCCTACCCACGTACCTGTCCCAGCCACCCCCGAAATGAAGTCATTCATCTACGAAAGGCAATAAAAATCATAAAACATTAATTTATAATAAATTTATCTATACCTGCCTAATGATGTCTCAATATTTAAGAAGCATTTTAGACTACAAAAAGTTG